>BSBK01003318.1:1632500-1852500 GCA_027943335.1 Chamaecyparis obtusa | reverse complement strand
TGAATGAGTGGAAAAAAAAGAAATAGATTAATTATCTTAATAATGAAATATATTTTTCATAAAATAAATTCTTGTTAATTGTTCATATTCCTAGATGCCTAGTGAATGACTAAGATCCTATATGTGTTTTATGGAGATGGTTTCCTGTAATAATCTGGAACTAAGAAACCTATGTTTGATGCTTTATGTTTGCATTGTGATAAATTACTTAGTTGTATGAAGCTAATAACATATTAGTTGATTGACTATGAATGGTATATAGGAAGTGATGAGTTTCTATTGTATGGAATGTAAATGGAATAATTAGGTAATATGAGTGTATGTTTATTGGAATAGATTTAAGTTGAGATTTAGACTTTGCTTAAAAAGAAATGTTAGGGGAATAATAATAAGTGTATTATTTGATGGAAATCTAATGATCTTCTATGGGAGTAATGTGATGTTAGATTAGAATAGAGTATTTTCTTATCTCTTCTAGATCATCTTAATAAGTATTACTATGAATGTGGTTAATGATATGAATCATAAATATTGAATGCACTATTATTAAGGGAATCAAAGATAGAAAGTAGAGTTATGTCCATTCGGTTAATGTTATTGGTTGAAAGGAATGAATGTGTCACTGAAAGATGTAATAAATTTCTTAAATGCTTTTGGTTATAATTTTTTGAAGAAGGAAATACCTTAGGATCATCTGTATCATAAATTTAAAATGAATATAATGAATTCTATGTTGGCTATAATCTCATATTGTATTTAATCCCCGAATGATGAAGGGCTAGTTATGTGATGGATGTTGCTTCTAGTAGCCGACGTTAGGGAATCCTGAGAAGATTTGGGATAAACAAATGTTTAACACTACGTTCATGAAAGACACTTAAGATGATTTTTTACTTATGTTTTCAATTCATATTCTTGTGGATGAGTGAGAAAATAATGTCTATCTACTAATGCACTTTTTTTAGAGAGTTTGTAAGTGTTATAAAAAAAATTGCATCTTTCTTTGAGTTAGATTTGTGTTTCCTCTTGGGCTCCTTGGTGGGGAATTACATACACCAAGGATGTCAAATAAAATAATCATCTACAAGAAAGAACAAAAAGAATAGAATCTCAATTAAAAATCCATAAGAAACATAGTAAACTCCATTTGTCTCAAACCAAGGAGTATGGGTCCACTCAGATGTTAGAATAGGAGCATACTCAACTACATGTCTGGATGTGATCTCAACACCTACATCCACATATCACATGAAATGTTTGTTCAAGTACATAAATTTTCATTACAAAATACTATAGCAATAAAAATAAAGCAATGACAGGAGGATATCTCAACTCCCAAAATACTCTAGGTAAGAACTGAGTAAAAGAAAAACCAAGCTAAATATCACGTTTCTTGATTGGCCACTTTTACAAGAGGCACATATTCTTATGGAATCTAATTGATCTTTTTATAACACAAGGAAGGCTCAAAATTCCCAAAAGAAACAAAACACTCAAATTCTAACAAATTCCAATATTGTATAAAAACCATCATTTTTAACATAAAATAGGTAAGTTCAGGTTGCAATATAAAATATTTAGATGCTCTCAATACACTAATTCCAAAATTCCATTAAAAATTTGGAGTACAATAACCTCTATTAGATCAATCATGCCAAACATGGTAGCATACTATTTATGGGTGACAAAATGAGGTGAGCTCAAAACACCCAAAAATTAAACATCAGATAAATCCTCAAAATTAAAACCCATTTTACCTTAGGCTCCAAACATAAAATTTACATAATAAAATATCATTTTTAGGTACACACAGAAATTTGAACAATATAACAACTCAAAAACCCCATTATCTCAACATGAAAACACTTATAAACTCATTGCAACCCAACCAAGTAAGGAAATAAATTAAAAACATGGGGGAATACTGATTCTCAACCAATTCAACTACTATAATTGATTTTCATACATCCAAAGAATTAAATTTGAAATAGTGGAGATGCCCTATCTACACCAAATGGAGAAAACCCAAATGAAGAGCAAAATTTCAAAACTTGATTGGACCTCAGATGAAATATTCACCAAAGTAGAGAAATTTTGACACAAATCCAATGAGCCACTCAGAAATTTTGACACCCACATCAAACAAAATGAGTAAAAATGTGATTTTATACAAGCTAGTCTGGAGCAAAATCCAAATTCTCACAAAAACCAAAATTGAGAAGTGAGTGAAAAGAAACTCACTTTCAACAATAAATGAACTTTTTCAAAGTAACTTTAAAATAGGTTACTTAAATATTTTAAGTGAACTATTAACTTTACCCCAAAAATAAATTAAATTAATTCCAAATAATTAAAATGCAACTACTAAAAATTAGTCGGTAAATAAAATAGTAAATTCCCCAAACACATAAAAATCAACATTTAATTAAACTTTTTCTATGATAGCTACAAAGCTCTAAATTCATAGACAGGGTCATAGGTCTAGAACAATATGCATATTAAAATCTAGATTTACCAACATGTACTAGAGGGGAAAACATATCAATTACAGATACACTGTCCATATTGGGATGATATTGGTTCAAATATGAAAGGTCAATAAAACTATCTCTTGTGCTACTGTTGGGGATATAGACACACTCAAATCCTACAAATTAGGTAGAACATGTCTGGTACATTTTCATTGAAATACACAAACATCAAGTGTAGCTTCTTATAGTATAAGTACTCAAAGGAAATGAACATACATGACAGAAAATAAGGAAGAAGAATAATACATCTTGTAGATTTCAAGAATGAGTGACTACGAATTTGTCTCACTTCGTACAAACACACCGGACATAATCCATAAATATTATATGAGCATAATCCATAAATATCATTTAGAACATAATTCTGATTGTGTGAAGTGTTTGATCTCTCTTTATTTGTTTTGTTGTTGATATTCACTAGGTGGTACTCCCTGTTTATGATCATTTCATGAGGAAATGTCTTGATGGATCACAGGCTGCAAGCTAGGGCATCATACATTGTTTATGAGCTCACTGTTTAATACAGGTATTGTTTACATTTTTTCATTTGGAGTGCTTGATGACGCGTGAGCTTTGAGAGATAGGGCATCATTGCTATTACCTTCAAGGCATTGTGTGAAGTGTTTGATCTCTCTCTATTTGTTTTTCTGTTGATATTCACTATGTGGTACTCCCTGTTTATGATCATTTCATGAGGAAATGTCTTGATGGCTCGTGGGCTGCAAGCTAGGGCATCATACATTGTTTATGAACTCACTATTTAATACTGACATTGTTTACATCTTTTCATTTAGAATGCTTGATGACCCACGAGCTTTGAGAGCTAGGGCATTGTTGCTATTACCTTCAAGGCATTATGTGAAGTGTTTGATCTCTCTTTATTTGTTTTGTTGTTGATATTCACTATGTGGTACTCCTTGTTTATGATCATTTCATGAGGAAATGTCTTGATGGTTGACAGGTTGCAAGCTAGGGCATCATACATTGTTTATGAGCTCACTGTTTAATACTAGCATTGTTTACATCTTTTCATTTGGAATGCTTGATGACCTACAAGCTTTGAGAGCTAGGGCATCGGTGCTATTACCTTCAAAGAATTGTGTGAAGTGTTTGATCTCTCTCTATTTGTTTTGCTATTGATATTCACTATGTGGTACTCCTTGTTTATGATCATTTCATGAGGAAATATCTTGATGGCTCACAGGCTGCAAGCTAGGGCATCATACATTATTCATGAGCTCATTGTTTAATATTGGCATTGTTTACATCTTTTCATTTGGAATGCTCGATGATCCATGAGCTTTGAGAGCTAGGGCATCATTTCTATTACCTTCAAGGCATTGTGTGAAGTGTTTGATCTCTCTTTATTTATTTTGTTGTTGATAGTCACTATGTGATACTCCCTGTTTATGATCATTTCATGAAGAAATATTTTGATGGCTCGCAGGCTGCAAGCTAGGGCATCATACATTATTCATGAGCTCACTGTTTAATACTAGCATTGTTTACATCTTTTCATTTGGAATGTTTGATGACCTACGAGCTTTGAGAGCTAGGGAATCATTTCTATTACCTTCAAGGCATTGTGTGAAGTGTTTGATCTCTCTTTATTTGTTTTTCTATTGATATTCACTTTGTGGTACTCTCTGTTTATGATCATTTCATGAGGAGATGTCTTGATGGCTCACGGGCTGCAAGCTAGGGCATCATACATTGTTCATGAGCTCATTGTTTAATACTGGCATTGTTTACATCTTTTCATTTGGAATGCTCGATGACCCACGAGCTTTGAGAGCTAGGGCATCATTTCTATTACCTTCAAGGCATTGTGTGAAGTGTTTGATCTCTCTTTATTTGTTTTTCTATTTATATTCACTATGTGGTACTCCCTGTTTATAATCATTTCATGAGGAAATGTCTTGATGGCTCGTGGGCTGCAAGCCAGGGCATCATACATTGTTTATGAGCTCACTATTTAATACTGACATTGTTTACATCTTTTCATTTGTAATGCTTGATGACCTGTGGGCTTTGAGAGCTAGGGCATCATTGCTATTACCTTCAAGACATTGTGTGAAGTGTTTGATCTCTCTCCATTTGTTTTGTTGTTGATATTCACTATGTGGTACTCCCCGTTTATGATCATTTCATGAGGAAATGTCTTGATGGCTTGCGGGCTGCAAGCTAGGGAATCATACATTGTTCATGAGCTCATTGTTTAATACTAGCTTTGTTTACATCTTTTCATTTGGAAGGTAGGCATTCGAGCTTTGTCTTCTCATTAAATCAATTTCAATGGCATTGTTTACATCTTAGCATTTGGAATTCTCGATGACCTGTGAGATTTGAGAGCTAGGGCATTGTTTCTATTATCTTCAAGGCATTGTGTGAAGTGTTTGATCTCTCTTTATTTGTTCTGTTGTTGATATTCACTATGTGGTACTCCCTGTTTATGATCATTTCATGAGAAAATGTCTTGATGGCTCATGGGCTGCAAGCTAGGGCATCATACATTGTTCATGAGCTCATTGTTTAATACTAACATTTTCCATGAGCTCATTATTTAATATCTGGCATCGTGCAAACATACATTAATACACTTACTATTTTGAATTTGAGCTTGGGAATCATGCAATGTTATTGTTGTCATTGCATGCTTGCTGTTGTTGTGCACCATATATTGTTTTATACACTATTTATTTCATTAAGATCATGAGCTTGGCATTTGTAATGTATTTTTTGTTATTGGATCAATGCTACCATGTTGTTGAGTCTGTGTAAGACTTGCAAGGTTTTACCCCAAAATTGAGCAATAATAAAATAGGGACATCAAATAAGGACATCAGTAATAAAATAATACACTTACTATTTTGAATTTGAGCTCAGGCATCATGCAATGTTATTGTTGTCATTACATGGTTGATGCTATTGTGCACCATAACAACAACAAGAATGCAATGTTATGAAATTTTGGGATTAAATTGGTGAGTTTGTATACTTTCTCCATTTTAAACTAATCTATGACTTCAAAGGAGGAATTATGAAATATATTTGTAGATGGTTATCTCTTGTATAATGATAGAAATATATCACTCCTCATGTTAGTGTCAAAATTAAATTCAAATATTTCTCAAAACATTTTGATGAAGGATGCTCCCCTTAATACCACAAACACATAAAAAAAATAGAGAAACAATAACAATTTGCAAGAATAGAAAATGGGCTTCTTATTATCTCCACAAATGTGGAATTACAAATTTCAAAATTATAATATGCAAAGCCTTATGGGCATTTTCCCTTACAATATTTTGTAGGACAAAGCCTCGAATCATTACCTAAATCTACCCAGAACTGCCCTAGACAACACTACGAGCCTTCTTTATATAGGCAATTTCCACCACCGGAGAAGGCTCCAAAAATTTAGCCTTTTAGGCCGACTAAACATAGAATTATTTATTTTTCACAATTATTACAATAGGTTCGGCTCAAAAGAAATACAAAATATGATTTTAGGTAACCCAACTTCCAGAGGTCATAACTTTTTAACCGTAACTCTGGTTTTCTATTGTAACCACTTTTTGGAAATGCCATGACGAGATCTACTGTGCCTGACATGCGCTAGAAGCAATTAGCTGGGGGTCGATCATGATCTAGAGCCTCTAAGGCCTTCAAAATTGACCTACAATATTTTGTACCCAAAAACCTCAATAACTTCACCAATACTGATGATGTAGCAATGAAACTCAACTGGTAGGCTGAAATGATTGAGATGAACCTCCAACTATGAAATCGGAACATTCTGAGATCATATGACCAACTTACTAAAAATAGCAAGTTTACATAAATAGAAGCTCTACATAAGGTAGCCCTTATTGAAAAAGAAACCAAAAATATTTTTGGGTGATGCAAGATTGCTCTTACACCCAGGATGCTCCTGCATCATATTTATTCTTGTAGAATTAAGATATCCTTATCTCAATAAATAAAACAATCTTGCATAATAGCTTTTGAATCACATTAACAGACACCCATGTTCTATAGCATAGTTCATTTTAGAAGTGTATGGCTTAACTATGCACATGCATAATTGTAGATGAGGATCAGTAATAGGGTGTCAGACATTTCTTAGATCCTTTGGATCTAACCCCATCTTTTCCTTCCTTGCAGGTTTTGGATCATACAAGAGCATACCAGATTGAACCCTGGGTCAACACCTCATTACTTCAAGAAATATTTGGTACCTTCATTATTTATGCTCATCCACTTATGTATGTTTGCAATCATTCATATTCTTTTGAAAGTTGGCTATTAGTGACCATATAGGACCATTCTTGATGTTTTTGGGTCATTTGATGAAAAGATATAAATAGGGACATCAGTAATAAATTTTTTTGTTGTTGTGCATATACCTTCTCTGATCAACTCTGATATGCACAGGTGATGAACATTCATATTTTCCTAAGCAGTACTATGAGCTTTCCTTCCAACACATGTACTATTGTGAAAATCATCACAAGTCCATTTGTTGCAGGAAAGCTCACAGTACACATGTCTGGATGTCTACATATTTTTCACCTATTCATATACCAAATGATGAATGCTCAATTGTTGTAATGGAAAAGCATTAGAACTATGCATATAAGACCTTCATTATTTATGTTCATCCACTTATGTATGTTTGCATTCATTTATATTCTTCTAAAAGCTGGCTATTAGCGACCATATATGACCATTTTTTATGTTTTTGGGTCATTTGATGAAAAAATGTAAATAGGGACATCAGTAAGAAAATAGGGATTGTTGTCATTGCATGCTTGCTATTGTTGTGCACCATATATTGTTTTATACACTATTTATTTCATTGAGACTATGAGCTTGGTTTTTCTTTCAGAAGTGTATGGCTTGACTATGGCGCACATGCATAATTGTAGATGAGGATCAATAATAGGATGTCATTCATTGCTTAGATATTTTTTTATCTAACCCCCATCTCTCTTTTTTTTGTAGGTTCTGAATCACATAGGGGCACACTAGATTCATACATGGGTAAAAAATTCATCTCTTCAGGCAATGTCTAGCACCCTTATTATTTATGTTCATCCTCTTATGTATGCCTATAGTCTTTCATTTTCTTCTCAAAGTTATTTTCCTTGTATAGTATATATAAGTTATTTTTCATATATATACATGTAATCTTTAGATGCAAAAATTTCTTTTCCTTTACATGTATCTTTGCATGAAATGAACACAAATTAAACAAGATCATCTAATAATGCAAACTAGGGCACTGTAGTCACTCATCTAGTAATTAGTTCCCCAAACCATTACTAAGGATTTAACATAAGTCTAAGTCCCCAAATCTATTCTTCTATGTGTATAAAACAATATATGGTGCACAAAAGCAACAATCATGCAATGACAACAATAACATTGCATGATGCTCGAGCTCAAATTCAAAATAGTAAGTGTATTAATGTATGATCTAATAGCAGCAATGTCATTAATTACTAAGCCAAAGGGTTTTTCTAATTCGAAAGACTTAGCAGCCTCCAAGGTCATTTTCTTTTTTGTTGCGTTAACAGGATGTCTGCTAGAAACATTATGACTGTGCATCCCTTTGCTCATCTCTTCAATTTTTTTTTTCATAGATTTCACCATTTGACGTTTCTTTTCAGTAAGAGATGGATGTGAAAAAGGTATTTCTATTTTTCATTCTGAGAATATCCAGAGTGATTTTGAGTCACCGAGGAAATGCCTTGATCCTTCCACAAGTGCTATTCCAACGAGTTCTGATCATTTGAAGAACAAAAAATTATCTATTGAGTTGAAAATAAAATCAACAGAAGACGCTGAAAATGAAGTGAAAAAACCTAAGGTTTCTTCTCAATGTAAGTAAAATCCTTTCCCTTAATGAGAGATTGAAGTATTTCCAAAGTCATTTCTCCCAAATTATGGGAAACTTTGAACTTACCATTTGAATAACTACAAGTTTTTATTTGTATGTAGGCCATTTTTTTGAGAGTCATGAACATTTCCATCCATCTCTTACCGAAAAGGAACGTCAGATGGTGAAATATACGAAAACAAAAATTGAAGAGATGAGCAGAGGGATGCTTAGTCATAAATGTAGATATCACAACAACTGAGAAACATAAATGTAGATATCCAAAAAATTGTATGTGTATTAATGTTATTGCTATAAACATAGTATGTGTATTAATGTATGATCTAATAGCAACAACCTCATTGATCATTACCTTTGACTCATCCATCATTATAGAAGAGATAACTACCTACAACTATATTTCATAATTCCTCCTTTGAAGTCATAGGTTAGTTTAACTATTGGACAATGAGCTGATAGGAGTTTCAAATAGATTTGAATAAAAACTAAGGGTATTGAATTTTATCATGCAATGTTATTATTGTCATTGCATGCTTGCTGTTGTTGTGCACCATATATTATTTTATATACTATTTATTTCATTGAGACTATGAGCTATTGTAGTTGACTATATTCTTTCGGGGTTTGATCTATTGTAGTTGTTTTTTTTTCTTTGAATCATTGTTTACAATTACTTTTGATGCAATATTTGTGTGAAGAACAAGAAAAAAATGGTGAACGAGTCATGACACATTTTGTTGGGCTGATTGGGTTGGCCTGGTACAAAGATAAATTACAAAGTTTCACTACAATTTCTATGTCCATTTCCATTAAAATATATCACTCCTCCTATTATATAGGCATAATAAAACAATCTTGCATAATAGCTTTTGAATCACATTAACACACACCCATGTTCTGTAGCATAGTTCATTTTAGAAGTGTATGGATTGACTATGCACATGCATAATTGTAGATGAGGATCAGTAATAGGGTGCCAGACATTGCTTAGATCTTTTGGATCTAACCCCATTTTTTCCTTCTTTGTAGGTTTTGGATCATACAAGAGCATACTGGATTGAAGCCTGGGTCAACACTTCATTACTTCAGGCAATGTTTGGTACCTCCATTATTTATGTTCATCCACTTATGTATATTTGCATTCATTCATATTCTTCTAAAAGTTAATCTTTATGAGCTCAAATTCAAAATAGTAAGTGTACTATTTTATTACTGATGTCCCTATATATTGTCATCGATAGTCATGGATGTGAGATGTTCCTAATATCAATGAGATGGATGAAGAAGAATATCAATGACATGAATGAAATTTACAATAATGCCAGATGTTTGGCATGTTCTAATGATTATTTTATAAATACTAATCTTATTCACCTTGTTTTATATATCCTACTTATATATCTATCTTTGATTTTTTGTTAAGAGAAATTTCATTCTAAAAGAGTGTATTTAATCTCTATATGCTTAAACAACTTCACTAGTTAAGAGTGTTCTCATTTGTAGTGGGCATGACAAGAATCAAATCACTTGAAAGACACCATTATTTAGACATGCACAAATTAGTGACATGACTAAGCAAATTACCTTTCTTTACAATTGCATGGTTGTCTTTGGTTTGTCATTTTGTTTTGAGTGTCTAGTGATTTAAACCAAAGACTTCGACTTAGCCCAAAAATGTGCAAGTCTACATTAGTATGTTTCTTTTTATTATAATTATAATTAGTATGAATGAAAATAATAATAACAATGCAATATTTGTCAAAATAGCATTGATGACTTATGTCAATGTGCCTATGTGTCAATGTGGTGTTGGCCCATGCATGTTGAAGACGTCATGCACAACAAGTAATATTGGGTGTCAATTTTGGGTTTGCCCAAATAGGAAAAAGGTCTGGATATTTCATAATTATATTTTATGTTTTAAAATAATGTGACAACTACTCATTTTATGAAGAACTAATGTACATTTGGTATTGTTAGGGAAATACTGGATGTCAATACTTTCGGTGGGTCGATCAAACTGCATTTACATATACTACATTTCATTGTCTCATAAGGTGCATCAAATTATCCACTTTCTGTAATCTAAGTCTCTCAGCTCAGTTCACCAAGAAGAAGACTTCTCCCAAGTCATCACAGACACCATAGTGATCTACAAATCTCTAATGTGCAAGTTCTGCATGTTGCTCTCTTGACATCACACCTAACTCATTCAAAACTATGGCAAAAATAGTAGATGATCCCAGAGATCCATCACAACCTGATCTCAAAAGAAATGCAAAGAGTAGCTTGATTCCATCTTGAAGCCAATCAATGCACAATCTACTCAAACTCCAAGTCAAGTCACTGCTACACTCCATAGGAACAAAGCACATCAAATTCAAACCAAAGAAGTCAAGAAGTCACTCGAATCAGATCTGAATGCAATTAGGTCTGCATATATCTCATGAACACATCAGGAAGAATGCATCTCTGATCATCACACTAGATTCTTGTGCCAGAGCCATCACTATCACAAGTCTTGATTCAGTAGGATCCATTCAAAATCCAAGTCTCTAGACTCAACTCAATAATCCATGACCCGCTACCAAATCTATTACAAAGTTATCTCTGAATGATCCATAACCAAATCACGAGTAGGAACTAGATCTGCAAGAACACCATTTTGAATCAACATATATATATATATATATAAATTGATTGTCATCATGACTACGAAGGAATTACAATAGTGACTGGTATTCATTGCAAACATCTGACATACAACCATCGCATTAACAACATCACTGTTGGAACTAATCATAAATGATGAATGTCTATCGTACATTTCCAATGCACGTCTGTCATATGTACAATATAGTCATCATTACAAACCATAAACAATGCACATCCATCATAATCTTGTGATGAAAATCTATTGCACTAATAGCATTTCCGTCAGTGAATAGGTTAATAATGATGGCTTCTCATCGGAATATTCTGACGGGTCGTCATTGTTTGTATTTGTTGCGACAGTTTAGCGTCACAATATGGACGACCACAAATAGGTGTAATGATAGGTCTGCTTTGTTGGCACCCTCTTTTTGTGATGGCTAAGGGTGTCATAATTACAATGCCTAACAAAACCATTGGTTTTTCTGACTACAAAACTATGACACCGGGTAGTGTCACTCAATCAATAGTATACTATCAAAATTGGGATGTTCGGCCATCAGAAAAAGGTCTCAAATGCACTAGTGCACTGATTCACCCCCCCTCTTAGTGTTACCAAATCCTAATAGTAAATTCATCAGAGATAAATTCACCTCTTCTATCTGATCTTAAACATTTCAGTTGTTTTCCTTTTTCCTTTGCAACTCTTTCTTTATACCACTTAAACATTTGGAATACATCATATTTATCTTTTAGAAACATAACATACATCATTCTTGAAAAATAATCAACAAACAAAATGAAATACCAATCTCCATAATAGCTTTGAACTCTTATAGGACCACAAAGGTAAGTGTGAACTAATTCCAAAATACCATTGGTAGAGTAAGATTTAGTTGACAAGCTTGACATAGTCATCTTACCAATATGACATTCTTTGCACATAACTTTATCAAGTTTGCTTAATTTTTATAGACCTGTGACTCTACTCCTACTCACTTTAGTTATGTTATCAAAATTCACATGACAGAGTATTTTATGCCATAGCCATACATACTCTATTCTAAAATTCTAGTTGGTGGCCAGTATTGTTTAGTTGTGCAACACTCAACAGATGATAGTTCATTCCTTTAACCCAATAAGCATCATTACTTTTCATCATCTCATTCAATACAATGGATACTTTACCTTTCATGGGACATGGAGCATCATTGCCAAATATGACAAATCCTCCATCATAGTCTTCTAGGTTCTCAAATTTATCAATATCACCAGTCCTATGATGTGAACATCCACTATAATCCATGGGTTGGGTTTACTTACATGAGAATTAATTTCTTTTTGATCTTCATCTGAGTCTTCCTTTACAACAACATAAACAACTTTATATCCTTCTTCAATATCATTAGATTCATCATCAGTTAGACCTTCCTCAGCTAAGTAATAAGACTTCATACATGTATCCTTGTAATCTCTATATCTTCGGTGTCAGTTGTCTCTCTTATCATTCTTATCATTTCTATCATTGTCAGGACATCTAGATGCAATGTGACCAATCTTATTGTAGTTAAAACATTTCAAAGGTAATTTACGTTTGTACTTTCCTTTACTTCTCAGTAGTATTTTAGCTAGCAGTGCCTCTAGCTCTTCTTGTTCTTTTTCTCTAGCTAGGATACTATCATATTCATTTCCATATGAACTATTGTGAATCTATTTGTCTTTTCTTTATCTACTGATGCTTAGAGATTACTTGAATGAAGTTTCAATGGTTGATAGACTATTATCATAATTACTTAGCTCAAATGCAGTTAGCTTACTGATTAGCACTTCAAGAGTAACAACATTGTTTGGTATAGATCTCAATTCCTGAATAACAGATACTCTAATAGCATACTTAGAAGAAATATTTCTCAAGATTTCACTTACCACTTATTCATTAGTCAATGTTCCACTAGAACCTCTAATGGAACTCACAACTTCCTTGATTCTGCTACTATATTGTGTGATGTTCTCTTCATCCTTCATTCTCATTTCATCATACTTTCCTCTGAGACTATTAGCCTTAGATTTTGAACATGCTAATCTCCTCCATAAATAAGTGTAATCCTATCCCACATCTCTCTTGAATTAGAACAGTCCTTAACATCATTGAATTTAACATCGGTGAGGGAAGAAGCAATCTCTATCCTAACTAAGTTGTGTTCCTTCTTTTCTCTCATCTGATCATCTATCATAGGTCTAGAAGGAAGTGGAGTGTAGTCATTATGCAAAAGATTCAGTGAAGATTCTTTAATCCTAGATAGATACAATCTCATCCTACTTTTCCATGTAGAGAAACTTTCCTTGTTCATCTTAGACACTTCTCTCCTATACATCTTTAAATATTTTACTCAAGTATTTTAAACTTATCTCTTTAGAGTACTTATCTTTGATACCAATTGTTGGATTACAGAGAGGGGGGGGGGGGTGAATAATTAATCCCTAATTCCAAATACCTAAAAACCTTTTCTATGATCAACTCGGTGACAGCTTGGTAAAGAACACTTTACTATTTACCGAAAATAGTAAATAAACTTTAATAATCAGTAAATCATTCAACACATTTCACATCATTATTTAATGTGGAAACCCAACTTTGGGAAAAAACACTATGAGCCTTGTCACCCACTAAGAAAATACTCTTCTTAAGTACACCTAGTTAAGAGCCAATCTAGTTAAAGATTACAATACACACTGTTAGGTGTAACTTGATCAAGGGATTTACCTCAGATCTATTAGGATCTTCACCCTGTTAGGAGTGGCCTTGTTATAGGGATTCAAACAATGACGTAGACCAAGGTAGGGAGGATCCAATTAAGAACAATCCAGCCTTGCAGCTTTAGAATTACATAGTGGAAAACACAACACAACAAGATGTTTCAACTCAATTTTCATTAACATGCCTTGCTGTAAGGCCTTTTGAGTTAGGGCCAATTACAATAGAAACAAGTTCTTCAAGATCCACATAGATCCAATACAAACTTAGCTAGTTCAGCTCTGAAACAATCAGCAACTGATGGAAACCCTAAGGCAGATCTAAACTTGAGCTCACAAGCCTCCAAGAAATCTCCTTGTCTCCAAGTGTGCAAACCACTGGCTCTGCAACTACAAACTATCAGATATCAATTTGATCTACAAGATCTTTTCCATAACTTCACCAACTCCATCTTTTCCAGCACATCCAAACTAATGTCCACTAGGATGTTGATGTCCCCCAAAACTGATGATCCTAAACATCTACCCAAACACCCATTAAATACTAATCATCAACCGCAAGTCAGCTGGATGAAACCCTTAACTCCTACAAACAAATATTAAATGCCATACAAGTTAGCTTCAAAATAGCCTTACAAACATTTAATTCAACATGTCGGCCTGTAAAAACAACTACCAACAATAAATGTACCAAGTCGGCTAAACAAATCACATAGAACTCTAGTCGGTAAACCATAACTACCGAGCAATAGTGAAATAAATGAGCATTCCAAGCATCACCAAGCACCAGTGTCGACCGAGCACCGTAGGCATCATCGAGTAACACTTTCACCAAGTGCTCAAGATTATTGATTTCCTTCAGCGACTAACCTTCCTTCAATGATCGAGGCCTTCGATCAAGGCTGCAACCAAGTAACACCAACCAAACACACACCTCCCATGCAGATTCACTGAGTACCCTAGAATTCCCCTGCATTAGACACCCCAGGTTCAAAAATATGTTCATATGTGAGAAGAACATCTTCCAGGATTCAACACATAAACCCCAAACTAGTTCTTCACATACAAGTCCTCCACCTTTTCAGTTTGCATACTCTTCCACTTCAGCTTTCTCTATCTCTTCAAGTCTTTCCTCAATAACACACAAGTATGTCCTTCACACTAATCAACCATACCTTCAGGATCCACCAACTCAACTCGGCTACCAATACTCAGGCTTCTCCTACCAAGTGTTGTATCCAGCAAAGGCATTAGGGAAAACTTCCTATTATCCTTCTCAATAGTAAACACATTTCTGACACAATCATACATAGCTCTGCAATCATATTGCCAAGGCCTACCAAGCAATATATCACAACTATTCATCTTCACAATGTCACATAACACATGATCCTTATATTAGATAATCTGAACATTAATAAAGCATTGTTCTCTTACTTCTAGAGCATGAACATCTTATAACCAACCAATCCTATAAGGCCAAGGATGCTTCATTCTATTCAACCCAAGTTTTTGAACCATGTCCTCAGCAAAAAGGTTATCAGTACTACCACTATCAATAATAACATCACAAAGTTTACCTCCAGACTTGCATTGGGTCCTAAAAAAGTTACTCCTTTGACAAGGTTCATCCTTTGTACCGAGAAATGTTTTTCAAAGCAGCAAAATATCAGATTCAAGTTCATTCTCATTCACCACAACAGTTCATCAGTCACCAAGCTTCTTTTGTGTACACTCAAAAGAATGGTGTCCATCTTCTCCATAATTATAGAAAGTACCCTTAAAGATAACTCTGCCTATCTTCTTCTTCTTTGGTTCTACAGGTTTTTGTTCATCTTCTACATCAATTGATTTATCCTTCTCTGAGTGATTACTCTTTTCCTTCCCTCAGGAGTTACTATGTTGTTTCCTCTTCAACTTATCTTCTTCCTTTAGAGCATACTGATAAGCATCTTCAACAGAATCAATCTTTAGCATACCAAGTTCATTGTGAATATTGAATCTCAAACCATTCACATATCGAGCTATCTTTTCCTTACCAAGCTCTTGGTGTTTAGACTGAATAGTAAGTTTGTAGAACTCCTTGGTATAATCTTCAATTCAAATTATGAAACTTCTTAAACAAGTCAAGTTCATAGTCCATTGACATGAACTTAGCTTTCAATTTTTTCACCATCAACCTCCACAGATTGATCTTCATTTCACCTTCATTTTCTCTATCTCTTTTTAGTTATTTCCACCAAAGAGCAGCATGCCCTTTCAACTTTGTTTGTGCTAACCTCACCTGAAGAGGCTCTTCAATTTCTTCCAGCTCAAAGAAATATTCAAGTTCACCAATCCAATCAATCAAGTTCTTTTGCTTCAAAGTACCAAAGAAAGTAGAGACTTCCATTCGATAACTACTACTTAATCAAGCTCTAGATCTAGGCAACTGAGCAGTTCTATCTTCACCAGATCTATCCCTCCGGTCATCACCACTAGATCCAACAGGTTCAAAGTCTTCAACAACTTCCTCATAACCATCTTGAGTACCAACATTCTAAGGTACACCAGCAATCTCTCATGATCTTGACGACCATTTCATTCTTCATCAAATCCATCTCAGATCTGAAATCTGATTTCACCTTCTCTGTAATCCTAGAGTCAACAGTATCACAAAGACCTGCAAGTACTCTAGGGTCCAATCTTCTCAGAGGCATCCTTAAAGACAAGAGAAACCCTCTACAACAAACCCTACACTGACCACCTTGTGGAAATATCCAATTTGTATGCAAGTCAGATCTCAACCTACCACCTTGCACAAACAACTAGGGAAATCCACAAGTTCAGTGCCATAGATACAATCTCTTCACCAACAAGATCAACTTCACAAGATCAGCCTTGCTAGGTCAACCTTCACTCCACAAGATCAACTCTGATCTGATACCACCTGACATAGACCAAGGTAGGGAGGATCCAATTAAGGACAATCCGGCCTTGCAGCTTCAGAATTACACAATGGAAAACACAACACAACAAGATGTTTCAACTCAATTTTCATTAACATGCCCAATTGTAAGGTCTTTCGGGTTAGGGCCAATTACAATAGAAACAAGTTCTTCAAGATCCACATAGATCTAATACAAACTTAGCTAGTTCAACTTTGAAATAATCAACAACTAATGAAAACCCTAAGGAAGATCTAAACTTGAGCTCGCAAGCCTCCAAGCAATATCCTTGTCTCCAAGTGTGCAAACCACTAGCTCTGCAACTACAAACTATCAGATAACAATCTGATCTGCAAGATCTTTTCCATAACTTCACCAACTCCATCTTTTCCAACACATCCAAACTGATGCCTGCTAGGATGTTGATGTCCCCCAAAATTGATGATCCTAAACTTCTACCCAAACACCCCTTAAATACTAATCATCAACCACAAGTTGGCTAGATGAAACCCTTAACTCCTACAAACAAATATTAAATGCCATACAAGTCAGCTTCAAAATAGATTTACAAACATTTAATTCAACATGTTAGCTTGTAACAACAGCTACCAACAATAAATGTACCAATTTAGCTCAAAAAATAACACAAAACTCCAGTCGGTAAACCAGAACTACTAAGCAACAGTGAAATAACTAAGCATGCCAAGCATCTCCAAGCACCAGTGTCGACCAAGCACCGCAGGCATTATCGAGTAACACTTTCACCGAGCACCTAAGATTACCGAGTTCCTTCAGTGAACGAGCTTCCTTCAATGAATGAGGTCATCGGTCAAGGCTGCAACTGAGTAACACCGGCCAAACACACACCTCCCATACAGATTCACATAGTGTATACACCCTAAAATGGTCGCCTAGACTTTGGGCCCCATTTATTAAATTATCAAATTCTTGAATCAATACTTTGCAAAATTCAAATCAATTCCTTTGATCAATCCTAATTAGTTCAATCATTTCAATATTTCCTAAGGTTTGATCAATTTATTTAATTAAAAGAAATATTCTCTCTTAAATAAATAAAATAGCCTTATTTAATTGAAAGAAATATCTTTTAAATAAAATAATTTTATTTAATTAAAATCCCTTTTAATTAAATGATTTTATCTTTTTTAAATAATATCTCCCTTTTAAATATATAATATTATCTTATTTAATTAAAAGAGAAACATTCTTTTAAATAAATAAATAAATAAATCCACTTAAAGCTCTTTGTGATGAAAAAAAGGAAACAAATAATTAAAAATAAATAAAATTCCTTTTCTCTCCACACTTTCTAAAAAATGAGCTTTCTTTCCTCTTTTTTGATTTATCCCACATTGCTCTTGGAGATGCATTCTCTTCCACATTTTCTTATATAAGGAGTCCCCTCCTTCTCATTTCAGATCCAAAATTTTCATAGTATTGTTATGCTACAGGTTTTCTTGGCGACATTGGAGCTTTGAAGATCATTTCATTTTAGCTTTCACATTTACATATTAGCTTAATCTTCATAGCATCTTAGCTTAGTCTCTTTCATTGTTTTAGCTTAATCTTCATATAGTTTAATTAGCAAAGGAGAGTAAAGCTTCCATTTCAATAGAATAGTCTGCTTCTTTGCATTGCTATCATCTAGATTAGTTTCATTTACATGCAATAACTTGAAGATCAATGGAGATTAGCATTCTTTCTTCTCATCCTTGAATCTCTCATTTCTTGGTGTACTTTCATGGGTTAATAAGGTCAATCTGAGGGCCTCATACACAACCTTTGCACTCCATGAATAGAGAGTTGTGAATCGATATTTGAGACCTCACTGTTGAGTGTTCTTGAATGTAATGATTCACAAAAGTGTGACTACTTTCTAGCACATATTTTTGGTGCCCACCATGGGGCAAAATGACTCTATTTTGTCCTTTTTATACATTTTCGCTGCCTATTCTGGTGTTTTTGAAATATTTTTTGAGGTTAAAGATGTTATTCTCTGTTCGTACGTCTGTACTGCAATTTTTAATTTTTATCTGTACTTCCGTACATCACTGTTATAGAATCTCGTGTGAAGTTTCTCACTATATCACACAAAGTTTTGCTGGTACTAGCACTTCTGTGTGCGACAAAGGTGTTTTCTCACATGAGCCTATGTACTTTCTCACGCGAGCCTTCATACTTTCTCACGTGGGCTTGTGCTTTCTCATGCGTGGTTCGGTACTTTCTCACGTGGCTTTGAGTACTGTCTCATGGGGAATTCCATGACAACAAAGACCGAATTTGCAGATTTGTAATTTTAGATTATTGATTTCTAACACTTACGGTTTGCTGTTGATTTGTCTTTATTTTGTACTTTTAGATGTGTGCTAAATTCTGGATTGCAGATCTTTGGACCTAAGGTGAGTTACTACAATCTCTATAACACTTGGTTTTGGGCATAAAATTAATCTCTTATGTGTTTGGCTTGAGTGATTTATCACTTTCATAAACCACATTTTGATTTTGGACTTTAAAAAGAATATAGATTCATTTCTTGCATAAGTGTTCCACATAGATAAGTAGGCCCTATTAACACTATTCGTGGTTCTTGAGAGTGTGGGTTTCCAGTGAAACTCTTCTCAATGAGAGAATCCTTGTAGGTAGGGAGGTTACTAGAACTGTCTTTGCATTCTACTAGATTTGTAATCTTTGACTTTTTGATTGATGCATTCTCTCTCTGGAGAGGTTGATAGATCATGAGTTATTGACATTACAAATCTTGGCAAGATAGTTTTAGTCTTAGTGGGTCGGAATGAATCTATTTTCTATGTTTGGGTGAATAGAAAAGGATAGAGGATTATGCTCTACTCCCTTTTTGGGTAGTAACATAAACTCAAACCCTTGGATCTAAGCCAAGTCCCCATGTGGTCCTTGTTTTGAGTCCCCTTTTAGAGAGGGCTAACCGTAGTGGACATTTCCTTCATTGGGAAAACCACATTGACGGAACCTCAAGCTGTAATAGCCACTTTTGCTATGGTAGTGACAACCACTATACAAATTTCCTTGTGGAAGAAATCTCCATGGGTACAATTTCTTGATGGGCCATCAGATCTCCTTAGCATCTCTGATTGATTAATTTCTCATAATGTGTCAAAACCCTGATGTGCTTGGATTAGAGTTTTCCTTCTTGAAATTGTAAAAGTTGCAGATTCAAGCCATTATTAAGAACCATAGTGCAACCAATTTTTTCTTTTTAGGACTATGTGTGTGATTGGAAATTTTTTTTGGAGAATATACATAAGTAGTATCTTTAAGGAATAACATACTAAGTCTATTCATGTTCATGAGCAAGGTTGCTTTTTCCCTTGCTCATTGTTTGAAGACATTTTCTTGCAGAAAATCCATGGTTGTTGTTCTATGTGCTTGATAAATGCTAAAAATCTGTTAATATGCCTAGTTAATCTTTTAAAATGAACCAAAAAAAAAATGAGTTCCTGAGTTTACAATCTTGTTGATTAAGTGGTCTGATCCTATTTCGTCACCTAGCTGTGCACATTCTCGCGTGAGCCAGGTATTTTCTCACGCAAGATTTCATTTTCAGCCCTCCTTAGTTGATCCAGATTAGATCAGGCTACTCACCCTATTGTTGGAAACCTATTTTCACTTGGGATTCTTGTATTTTTGACCTCTTGAATTAGTGACCTTTGATTTTACAAGTAACCTTGCTTGGAATCGGTAAGTCAAAAATCATCCTTGTTGAGTAGATGCACCTTTAGATTCTTTGATAACATACTTGGAGAGTCTTAGTAGTCTCTTGTCTGATTCACTTCCACCCAAAATCAATTTCAATCAGATATAACTTGGTTAAAATCATCCTCCTAATCCATATGTGCTAGGATACTTATCCATTGATTGGGCACCTCTGTGGCAGTGTTGATTGACACCTTTTGCAATTTTCTATCTCACCATCTCTCTTTCAGACAATTGAACACTTTTACTATCCTAGTTTGATACCAACATATCTTAGGGTCATCTTATCACTGAGTTCTTTTCCTTTCATGTTGACTACGATGAGGTATCAAGTGAGCCAAGGGAAACGACCTCAGGTTTTCTTTAATCAATTACCCCTAGTCCAAACTCATCAAAAGCATAAGGGAAAGGAACCCATAGTTGACCAATCACCTTGGAGCAATTCTACTGAGTTGAGAACCCCCTTAGCATCTTCCCATTCAGGTATGGATATGAGTTATACCATGACTTGATGGGAGAGGGAAGCTATGGATCAAAACCTTGATGACCTCTACAAAAGACATAGGGACAACATTTTGTTTGTTAATTCCTCTCATGATGCTCAACCTGGTTCACCCCCCATCAATACTAGGTACTTAGATGCACATCAAAGAGCTGAAAGGCATGAGAGATGAGCTCACCCAGAACAATGGTCAAAACACAAAGACCAAGATAATGAGCCTTGTGATGCTCATGTCAATGCAACATATACCAATGACTTTTTCAAATAGTCAAGACCAAACTCACCACTTCAAACAACCTCAAGGTATACAAGTGAAAGACTCAAATGGATTCAGTGCAAGAAGAAAGCCTTTTTAGATGAGCAAGCTATGAAGCAAGAAAAGTTTAGACAACTTGAGGTGGAGAGACAAGCTTTGTTAGAATTGGAAAGAAAAGCCTCTCAACAAGAGAAAGATAGGCTTTTAGCCCAACAACTTAATACCCAATTCAACAATAAGGGTTCCAATAGTGGCAACAACTCTCCTTCCTCCACTCCTTCTAGAACACCACTCAATAGAAGGCGTTCAAGAACCCCTTCAAGATCTCCTAGTCCTAGAGGAAGAAGGACCTCACAACATGCCCATTATAGGAGACAAACACATCCTAGGAACTCGAGGCAACCTTCACAGCATGCTCATCATAGTTCTCAACATAGGGAAAGTAGCTCAGACTTTGATCTTAATTCTTAGGACTTCATGAGAATGCAACAAGAGATTCTCTTCCAACAATATGTGGAGAAGTACTTGGAATAGAACAAAGATAAGTTCCTCGAAAGTCTAATCAACAAGGGTGCAAGAGTCCCTTATAATTTTGATGTGGATAACAAAATTAAGAAGCAAAGTCCATCACAAGAAGAGGAAATTAGACAAATGAAGAAAATGATGGACAAACTTTTGGCACCTAAGAGTTCATTCTCACTAGACTCAATTTGTCCTAACCCTTTCGACAAGAGTGTGAGCATGAAGGATTTTCCAGAAGGGTTGAACTCCCTTAGTATGAAAAATATGATGGTAGTGGTGATCCACATGATCATGTACACCAATTTTACACTATGAGCTTTGAGTTTCACCAAGATGATTCCTATCTGATGAGGTTATTCCCAAGGAGTCTTAAGGGGCAAGCAATGGAATGGTTTACCAACATAACTCCCCCTGTCAAGACTTTCAAAGAGCTTGTTCATAGATTTGTTCAACACATTGCGTACAATCTCTCAAGATCTATCACTATGTTGGACCTATGTAACCTAAAGCAAAACCAAGGGGAATCCTTTTTCTCATTCTTGCAAAGGTGGAGGCGACATCGCTCTCATTATCCTAGGACCATTCATGAAGATGAGAAAATTGACATCCTTGTCAGCAACTTAGTGCCTAAAATGTGGTATGAGGTTCGAAAGATGATCTTCAATTCCTTTGACAACATGGTTGAAACCGTGTGTAGAATTGAGGATGTTTTAAAAGAGCAAGGAATTTTGACTAGACATGGCAACAATAACAAAAATGGTCAAAACAATAATAATTCTAGCAAGGATAAGGGGAAGAATGTGCATTGGAACAAAAACAAACAAGTGGTCAATGATGGATTTGTGGACTCTCCCCAACCTAAGGATCAAGGTGTCCTCCACTTGTCCAGTGTAGTTCAAGCTATGAAGCTCAATGCACCTCCTCAACAAGAGAGTAGGCCAAGGTATCAAGATGAGCCCAAGAAAGAGAGGTGACAATTTTGAAAGCTTGGTGATTCCTATGAGGATGTTTTCAAAACCCTTATTGTCAACAATCTTGCACATCCTCAAGATCCTGCAAGGCACCATATTCCTGATGTCAAACCACATTAGTGGGATGAGAAATCTTTCTGCAAGTTTCATAATGGCATTGAGCATACCATTGAAAATTGTTGGAAACTCAAGCACATTATCCAAGATCTCATTGAAAATGGAAAGCTTAAGGTGGATGGTCTGAACACCAATGCTGATCACAAAGCATTTAAAGAGCCGTTGCCTAAGTATGAGAAGGGGGAAACCTCTAAAACCAAGGATGGCAAGGCTGCAATCAACTATACCTACACAGTTGTAGAAAATGTGGTCAACATGCTTGAAGTTGTGGAGGAAAGTGTCAACATGACAAGGAACAAGGATCCCTATGGTTATGAATCCTAGGCGAAGTCTCCCCCTATCTTTGATGAAGAAACTATTGTGGTGCTGAGGGGTCCTCACTCTAGGATGTCATCTTAGGCTCTTAATGCTATCACAAGAAGTCAAGGCCCTGTCGTCATTAGAGGGCCCAGTTCAGGTCAGCCCAATAAACCAAAGCCAGTGGTATCCAAGAATGCCACCATAAAACTAGCTATCAACCCCCAACCAAATTATAACCTTGTTGATCAGTTACAAAGAACACCAACTCAGATTTCAATCTTGGAGCTTTTAGAGTTGTCCCCAAGACACAAACAGGTCCTTGAGGATGCTTTGTTCATAGATAATGTTCCCAACAATTTAGATGTCAACCAATTCCAAGGCATGGTTAATCATATTACTAGTCCTCACTACCTTACATTCTTAGAAGATGATGACAAAGCCTTAAACCACCCACATAATCTTTCCCTTCACATCGAAGTCATGATCCATTAAACTTGTATCAGGTGTGTGTTGATAGATGGGGGTGTTGGGCTCAATATCTATTCTTTGAGTCTGTTAAAAACTTTGGGCTATTCTAAGGAAGTGATCAATACCAGAAAGAAGATCACTATAAAATCCTATGATGAGGTAGAAAGGAGTTCCAAGGGATTGGTTGTTCTTCCTGTTAGGATTGGTCCCATTGAGAGAGACATTTTATTCCAAATTATTGATGTTGGTCCTCTAGCATACAATATCTTGCTTGGTAGGCCCTAGATCCATGAGATGCAAGCAGTGTCATCCACCTACCACTAGTGTGTTAAGTTCCCCTACAATGGAGTAGAATTTTTTATACTTGGGGATAAAACCTTATCTATCAAATCCATTTCAATAGGAATCCATGTTCCCCTCAATAGAGAAGCAGAGGATTTCAATGAAACTCTATCATAGTGCAAAGATAAGTTCAAATCAATAGAGCTTAGTATGGGGCGATACCAACTTAACTCCTTCACAAAGATGCCTATTTCCCCTAGGTCTTATGGTAAGCCTTCTCAAGAGATGAGACCTCCTTCTTTGGCCATGACTTTGTTTGACACATTTGTTGAGTCTTCAGTGCCTATCCAGGATGAGAAAGAAGAAGTAGCTATTAAATATTGGATCTACAAAGAGGAGAAGTATATGCACAATGATAATTTCTCTCCTTCTCCTAAGGCTTATGGGAGAGGATATACATTGGTCAAACAAATGGGCTATCTTGGACATGGCCCTCTTAGTCATAGATTAGACACTAGAGCTGAACCTCTCAGTCATGCTCTTTTTGGACATAGGTCTAAGAAGACAGTTGGCCTAGGTTTTTTGAATAATAACAAGAATACTATTCCTATCCTTGATGAGTCAGATAGTGAGGATGAATCACAGTGCATACCAAATTTGACAAATCAGCAAGACATGTGTGACGATTGGATTCCTTCTACTAGTCTCCTTTGGGAAGATTCAAATAATCCAACCACTCATGCAACAGTTGCAAGCATAGAACAAGATGGATTAGACATTAACCCAAGAGAAGGTGCTACCCTTCATGACATCAAAGCTTCTACATCAAGGCATCCCAAGCCTTTCTAGTGTAAACATCCTAGTCGGGATTCAGAAATAGACTCACATGAGTATGAGTGGGACTCTCTCTCTCTGATTGTTCCATAGTTGACATGGGTGTTGATGTCATCCATTCCTATAGTTCTCAACCTGAGTTAGCTGACAAGTCACATGTAGGGCTAGAGGATTGGAACCCACGTGTTGCATTAGTGAATGATTCTTCGCTTGTTAGGCTAAATCCCGATTTGGGTAACTTAGAAGAATACTTGAAAGACTCTAACTCTGTGGTCACCAGAGATGATACCATCCATATCCACAACATTGAACCAGCCATTGACTTACCCCTTGCTCACCCCCACTTAATTGATTGGTCTCAACACTATCAAGATCCTCAGCTCTTAACTCTCCAGAATGACTATGAGATAGCTTGTTACCTAAATGCTCTTGAGCCTGTAGTCTCTTCCACCAGTGAACCAACTACAAGCATGACAGAACCATAAATCAAGTACCTTAGTCAAAAAATAAAGAGAAAAGAAAATTCAAAGAATAGGAGTTCTAATGGTGAAAACCATTGTGTGGCGGTGTCAGAACCAAAAAAAGTAAAAATAAATGACATATCCAAAGGTGAAAACCTCTCTGAGGCACCTAAGGATGAGGTACTTGATCATCTTCCCAATTGTTTTCAAGATAGATCATAAGTGCTTGTTGAGCCTACACAGCCAGTAAATTTGGGTACAGAAGAGGCACCAAAAATAGTACATTTGGCTCAGTCTCTATCAACATGGGAAAAAGAAGCATATACCAAGTTCCTACAAAACAAGAAGGTCAATTTTGCTTGGACTTACTCAGACATGCTAGGATTGGACACTAATCTCATTATGCATCACTTATCCATAGCTCTAGGTGTTAAACCAGTCAAACAAAAGTTGAGAAAAATGCATCCTCACATTGCTCTTTTAGTCAAAGCAAAACTGGAAAAACTCCTTAGTGTAGGATTTATAAGGGCTATTGACTATGCAGAATGGATATCCAACATTGTACCAGTTGCAAAACATGATAAATCCATTTGAATCTGCATAGATTTTAGAGATGTCAATAGAGCATGCCCAAAGGATGATTTTCCACTCCCTAACATAGACATGATAGTGGACATGATGGTGGGTTATGAGATCTATTCCTTGATGGATGGTTTTTCTGGATATAATTAGATTAAAATAGCTCTTGAGGACCAAGAAAATATTGCATTTGCTTGCACATGGGGTACTTATTGTTGGAACGTCATGCCTTTTGGATTGAAAAATGTAGGAGCTACATATCAAAGAGCTATGACAACAATTTTCCATGACATGATGCATAAGAATATGGAAGATTATGTGGATGACACCCTGGCTAAGTCAAAGAAAAGAGACACACACTTAGGCTATTTAGAAGTCATTCTAGATCGTATGGAGAAATTTTAGTTAAGATTAAATCCAAAAAAATGTGCATTTGGTGTCACCTCTGGAAAGCTTCTAGGATTTATCATTTTAGATAAAGGAATAGAGGTAGACCTAGAGAAAGTTCAAGCAATATTGGATATGCCACCTCGCAAAAATATTAGCCAAATGAGGAGTATGCAAGGACATCTTCAATCTATCAAGAGGTTCATTTCAAAACTGGTAGATAGAGCTCAACCCTTCAATAAGAACTTGCATAAGGGGTTCAAATGTGTCTAGAATGAGGATTGTCAAAGGAGCATAGATCAAATTAAGGAATACTTGGCAAATCCTCCAATTTTGTTGCCTCCTATCCTAGGAAAACCTCTCATACTGTATGTTTCAGCAAAAAAATCTTCCTTGGGGGCATTATTAGCTCAACTTGATGACACTGGGAAAGAACAAGCCATATATTACATCAGTCATACCCTTGTTGCATATGAGGTCAATTACACTAGTATTGAGAAAGCTTGCCTTGCTATGGTGTTTGCTTCCCAAAAATTGCAAGATTACATGCTTGCGCATACAATACACCTCATAGCAAAAATTGATACTCTCAAGTATTTGCTCGATAAGGCTGCTCTCACAGGTAGACTTGCTAAATGGGTGATGGTTCTTTCAGAATTTGACATAGAGTATGTTGAGCGCAAAGCTATAAAAGGCCAAGCCATTGCAGATCAATTAGCCGATTTCCAAATTCAAGATAACATGCCCATTCAAGTTGAATGTCTAGATGAGCACCTAATGTACATGACTGAGAGAACATGGAAGACATTCTTTGATGACTCTTTTATGTAGAATGGTTCAGGAGCTGGAGTGTTGTTTGTTTCTCCTCATGGGTACACAATTCCTAAGTCCTACAAACTATTGTTCCCATGCACAAATAATATTGTTGAATATGAAGCCTTGACAAATGGACTCAAGATGGCTATTGAATGGAATATCACAGAACTACACATCTATGGGGATTCACAATTGATAGTCAACTAAGTTAATGAACAATATCAAACCAAAGATGAGAAACTAGTACCTTATAAGAAAATGGTTGATTCATTGAGATAGTATTTCACATTTGTCACATTTCAGCAAGTCCCCAGAGCAAAAAATAAAGTAGCTGATGCTATGGTCACACTTGCTTCACTTCTTCAGTTAGAGCAGCATGAGTCTAGATTTGAATTTCTAGTGGAAGAGCTACACTATCCTATTTATGACTCCCAAGAAAGCCATGTTATATGTACCCTTGTCGGTCATGAATCATCCCACTATCGTGCCATTTACTCATACCTGTGTGATGGCATCATCCCTAAAACATTTAACCGATTCGAAAGAAGAAACTTTACCCGAAATGCCTCTTGCCATTCCCTCATCTTTGGTGATTTGTATAGGAGGGGTTTAGATGGGACACTTCTTAGGTGCTTAGAAAAGGAGGAATCCGATCAAGCACTAGTTGATATTCATGAGGGCATCTATGGGGGACATTCCAATGGTCTTTCCATGGCTCAAAGGTTGCTTAGGGTAGGAAACTATTAGCCTACCATGCAGATGGATGTGGTAGCTTTTGTGAAATTATGCAAAAAATGTCAAAAACATGGTCACCTAATCCATGCTCCAGGCAGGGAGCTCATTCCTTCCATATCTCATTGGCCATTTCAGCACTGGGCCTTTGATCTTGTTGGGCAGATTCATCCCAACTCATCAGGTGGACATAAATTTATCATCACTGCTACTGACTACTTTACCAAATGGGTAGAAGATGTTCCACTTTCTATTGCCTCGGGCAAGACAGTTTCTCTATTTATCTTGAACCATATCATCTGTCGATATGGAGTTCCATTTGAGATAATCACTGACAATGGAGGTCAATTTAAAAATAAGGACCTTACATAACTCTGCAAGAAATTCAAGATAAAACAACATTGGTCCTCCATTTACTTCCCGCAAGGAAATGGACAAGCAGAGGCTTCAAATAAAACCATTCTCAAAATTCTCCATCGAACAGTTCATAAGAATGGTAGAGATTGGCATTTACAGATAAATCCAACCTTATGGGCTTATAGAATGAGTATTCATACTCCAACAGGGGCTACTCCTTTTTCCCTTACTTATGGTGTTAAAATAGTGTTACCTTTAGAGGTTGAGATTCCTTCACTTAGAGTCTCTCTCAAAGGTCTAGTTACTGATGAAGACTACCGCGCCATGAGACTGCAAGAGTTAGAACTTCAAGATGAGAAGTGTAAAGCATCATTTGACCATATGAGGGTCTATCAAAAGAGGATGTCCAAAGCCTTCAACAAAAAGGTTCACCCTAGAGCATTCCAAGTAGGAGATCTTGTCTTACGAGAAAATCCTAAGAACCAACAACATAGAGAACAAAAGGGCAAATTTGAACCGAATTGGCTTGGACTATACATCATTACTGTAGCTTTTGGGACAGGTGCTTATTTACTATCCACTAAAGAGGGGGAGCAGCTCCCTGAGCCTATCAATGTATTGCACCTGAAGAAGTTCTATCCTTGATGCCCGTTCTGTCTAGGGGCATCCTTTGTATATATTTATTGATCTTGAAAAAATACCAAAACAATTCATATATGATGCTAAAAAATTCTAAAAATTAGAAAATGTCCTGAAAAAATGATCATCTTAGTGAAAACCTAGCAATAGGCACTTTGATGTATCTCAAAAAAATTATATATTTTAAAAATACCAAAAAAATAAAAAAATAAAAAAATAAAAAAATAAAAAAATAAAAAAATAAAAAAATAAAAAAATAAAAAAATAAAAAAATAAAAAAATAAAAAAATAAAAAAATAAAAAAATAAAATAAAATAAAAATAAAAATAAAAATAAAAATAAAATAAAATAGAAAAAGTGCCTTGGTGAAAACTTGGAAATAGGTGCCTTGGTAGGAAAAATACCCAAAAAAATAAAATTATAAAAAAACCTTAAAAAAATTGCAATAAAATCCAAGTGGTGAAAACCTGGAAATGGGCGCTACTTGAGGCCTTTGCACCCCTATTTCTTAGCATGTGTACTCGACACTTAGCCTTTCTCCATCATGCCTTCACCTTGTTGCCTTGGTTTGGAATTGGTCTTTGTCTTTGTTTAGGAGTCATAACTGTGTTAGCTTTGGTCTCTTGGATGCGTCAGTCTTTAGGACACCTCACAAACAATGTTTTTCAACACCACCCAAACTATGTTTTTCAACACAACCCCTGACATCAAGTGTTTTTCAACACTACTTGGTTTGGTCTTACCTAGTTTTGTCATGTGCTTTTACTTGCTTGCAAGCATTTAATCCTTACCCTCAGAACTCAGTATCAGTGAACACACTTAAATTTTTAAACACAACACTTAATGCTTGAGCTATGTCATGATCTTTTCTTTGTGTGCTGACTGTTATTGATTTTCATTGAGTGTCCTTGTCTAATAAGTCTCTCCATGATGCATAACTAGAGGACTTGGGGCATGGGACATATTTTTATTTTCTTTCTACTTGTGGGTGTGTTCTTGAATATCTTGAGTGTCTCTTGTTGTTCCCTTGAAACACTTAGGAGATTTGGGGCATCATCCTTGACTATTTTTTGCACAACCATTCTTATAGTCATCCTGGCATCTATGCCTTGATGCAAGAGTGGTTTTGCTACATTAAATTGGGTAAGCTAACATCGAAGTCATCCTAACCTTTATGTCTTTGATGCTTATGTTAGAATCTTTCCACATTCCAATCCGATATAAATCACATTCATATCTTCATAGTTGCACTTGTGACTAGTGATGATTGTGTGATTTTCTGATGTCTGTTAATAATGGCCCAATGATGAAAATAAGTTTCTTAACATTCTCTAATGAATGATGAACAAAAATCATATGTTACAGTTTCTCTATTGCAAGTACACCTTTGCATTTTCATATAGCTTGCATTATTAGATTTCATGTTAAATTGCATTTTTAGGCTGCATTATGAGTTTGAGAGGGTTTTCCTTCATCTTTCTTATGGACTTTTAATCAACTGTGATCACATTCCGATCTTCATTTCCTTATCTTCTTTCGTGATCTCAATCAAAATTCTCTATCTTAAACAGTTGATTGATTTTGGGGCATCCTCTTTCTTGAGGCAAATTCTCTTTCTTCTCTCCATTTCTTTCCATTTCTTTCAAAATTCTATCTTCCATTCGCTTTCACCCCACTTCTTTTCTTCTAATTCAACCTTGGGGCATAACCTTTCATGATGATCTACCTTGGTTCTGTGATCCTTATCTTTAGTTTGATTTGATCAAATTTGTCAATTTATTGTTTCTCCTCTATCTCATTTTGATTTTGATCATGAGGGGACAGTACCTATCAAACTTCAATCCTTGATTCAACTTTATCAAACCTATCAATCAAACCTTGCTTGAGACTTGACAATTACCTATTTACAGGGGTGTTGGCCTTGTCTTTTTCAATCAGCTTATCTTTGTCTTGATGTGTTCCCATCCGTTGAACACACATCTGGGTTGTTTTGTGATCCCAAATCAATCTCACACTTCAATTACATTCTTTGACTACATGTGATCCCAAATCGACCTCACATTAGTTAAAGAGGGGCAAATGTATACACCCTAAAATGGTCACCTAGACTTTGGGTCCCATTTATTAAATTATCAAATTCCTAAATCAATACTTTGCAAAATTCAAATCAATTCCTTTGATCAATCCTAATTAGTTCAATCATTTCAATATTTCCTAAGTTTTGATTAATTTATTTAATTAAAAGAAATATTCTCTCTTAAATAAATAAAATAGCCTTATTTAATTGAAAGAAATATCTTTTAAATAAAATAATTTTATTTAATTAAAATTCCTTTTAATTAAATGATTTTATCTTGTTTAAATAATATCTCCCTTTAAATATATAATATTATCTTATTTAATTAAAAGAGAAACATTCTTTTAAATAAATAAATCCACTTAAAGCTCTTTGTGATGAAAAAAGGGAAATAAATAATTAAAAATAAATAAAATTCCTTTTCTCTCCACACTTTCTGAAAAATGAGCTTTCTTTCATCTTTTTGGATTTATCCCACATTGTTGTTGGAGATGCATTCTCTTCCACATTTTCTTATATAAGGAGTCCCCTCCTCATTTTAGATCGAAAATTTTCATAGTATTGTTATGCTGCAAGTTTTCTTGGTGACATTGGAGCTTTGAAGATCATTTCATTTTAGCTTTCACATTTACATATTAGCTTAATCTTCATAGCATCTTAGCTTAGTCTCTTTCATTGTTTTAGCTTAATCTTCATATAGTTTAATTAGCAAAGGAGAGTAAAAGTTCCATTTCAATAGAATAATTTTCTTCTTTGCATTGTGTTGCCTAACTTTCAGTCACCCATTTTTTTGGCAATGTTGGAGTCATGTGGTCTTGTCAAGTCTGGTGTCTAGGTCTAGCTTTTCTAAGATAGGCTATTCTTGCCAGGGTTCCTTGCCTTCTTGCTTCAAGCCAGGTGGGTTGCCTTGAAAACCTTGTCATCATGGGTAAGTGATAGATACCTACTTGGCAAGAATAACATGATTTGATTGGTAATTTTCTCAGGTGAAATGATGATTCCAAGTCATGATCTTCAGGCACTTGCAAGGAATCAGAAGAAGGTTGATTCAATTTTCAGAAGTAAAGTTTGGACAGACATGAATTTAGATTCAATTTTTTGAGAACTTCCTAATGCAAGATGATTAAGGAGAAATTAAAAAGGCAGAGACATGCAACTGAAATGGTTCTTTTGAACTCGGGTCCCTCTTTTCCTAGCTTAGCAGAGCCAAATACACACCTTGTAATACATGATCCAATCAGTGGTAAAGTGTGGTGTTTTTATGATATGAAGGCATGGGTCGATTCTATGGGTCTCAATGATCCTAATGAAAAAAAATGGCACGTGGTTTGATGCTAAATTTGCAGAGAACGAGCTCGGCGGGTTTTCTCATTTCGGCTGCTCCTTTCGCACTCACTCAATTCTTTTTCTGCAAGTTAAAGATTTATCATGTTCGATGAGATCAATGGCCCCCGCTATCCCTTCATGATGTCAGAGATCCTTCAAGAGATAGCGGGATGAAGCCACGTGTAAAGTGGTCAGTTTGAAAAGTTTCCCGCGATTATTATATCTTCAAGATACTAAATCAATGGTTCCTATTTTGTCTTTATTACGTCACCTTTGCTTAGCGGGTTAATAGGATCTTGCCACATATTCAGGTGGGCCTCCCTAATGTTAAGCATAGCCAGTTAGGTGTGTGGTCGCATGATCACATGATTGAGAGAATTACCTTGCAATCATGTGACAAGGCATGAAGCGCAGTCAGTTAGGTGGGAAAGAGGCACAAAGGATAGGGAAGATTAAATTGACTCCAGTTAGAGTCCACGTACGTCAATAATGCAAAAATTATGATTGGCCAGGGAAATACAACCTCTTGGAAGATGTGTGGACTTGACAAAAATAGAGTTAACGCATGATCGCAAGAGGTAAAAAAGAGGTATGCGATCATGTGAAAAGTAAAAAAAAGGGCAGATTAGTGGGCCCTATTTCTCAGTGGGACCTGAGTTATGACATAGTGAGAACTTCCACATGGCAGTGAGACCCATGTACTCTGATAGCGCATATGTGCCAATGATAAAGTGGTCGCATGATCGCATGGATTAAAATATTGCTATGCGATCATGTGACAACGTAAGTCACCAAAGATGCTTAGTGACTTAGTGGGATATTGACACGTAGCTGGGGGACCAAAAGAGTTGTAGATACTAAATCAACAGTAGTCACTTAGTCACTATGGGAAGGAAGATGCTTTGCGAACTTGTGAGATCTTTCCATGTGTCAGGTGGGGCCAAGAAAAGTTTGTCTGTGGTTATAAGATGCTTAATCGACGGTTGCTGCTTTGCCGATATGGTACAGGAGATTCTTTCTGGGTTAGCAAGATCGCTCCATGTGCACCAATCATGTGATAATGGAGTTCGGGCAGGTGAATGTGCTCTACTAGGACCCACGTAGGCCAACAGTGCAAGTGCGATGATGAGATGGTGATGAGTGTGACTGGTCAAATAATTGATGTGGTAGCTCCTGATTCATCGTAGTATTTCATGCAGTAAGGTGGGGTCAGATGTATAAGATCTTAAGGTAGCTGTTGATTTTACCTTTTCAGAAGTGACAAAGTGTAGGGGGTCCACTGCAGGAGATATGCGGCTAGTGCATGATCACAAGGAATATTCTTTCCTCTTGCAATCATGCGACCACCATCTGATTATAAAATGTCAGGTGGGGCCGATGTTTAAGGAAAATAAAGGGATTAAAAGATGACGTAATCCAATAGAGTTTTTATTCTCGTTTGAGAAGATGATCGGAGATAGGAATTTCAATTGTCACAGTAAGCCATTGCCGTAAAGTGGTATAAGAGTTTCAGTACATCTTAATATCAGACAGAGTCCTATTTCAATGGTCCAGTAAACTTGGCATTCGAGGATGAAGACAATGTTGTTTGAAGGGTGATTATTTTTGGCCTTTCATTTTTCTAGTTTGAATCTAAAGTTATGAGCAAAGATAATTATTTGTGACTCCAAAAACCCAATGGATTTGGCCTGACAGATGTTGATCATGAAGAAGATTAAAGTCTTGAAATGAAGTGTCATGGTCATGATGTCTTTTCTTATTCCCATGTCAGTGATTGGCTTTTCAAATTCTATCATCGAGATGTCCTCTCTTTGTGCCTTGTCTTTTTGTATTCTGGAAGTTGAATCATTTCCAGAAAGCATTGTAAATTCTATAAATACTGTAAAGGAAATCAATAAAAAGGTTGGCAAACTTGTATTGGAGCAGAATAATTTGATTTGCTAAGCTTTATTTCATGTTTGTTGTGCCAGTAGTTGTTCATTTGCATTTGAATAGAAAGAATAGTTATATATGAAGCTGCAGTTCCTTATTGGATTCCATTTCATGTAGTGATTGCAGTATAGGTGATTCTATTTACTTTTCATGTATGATTCTTCTCCTATTCATTCAGTAGTTTAGATGCATGCACCTGAATAGAAAGTACAATTGTATATGGAACTATGATTCCTACTTGGATTCCATTTCATGTTAGTAATTGAAGCATAAGTAATTCCATTTACTGTCCATGTATAATTCTGCTTCTATTCTCCTCAATAGATTATGCATTCTTAGAATAGATAGGTTTAGTTAGAAGATAGTCTTTATGATAATCTGTGATCAACATTCCATTGGGTATTATAGGTTATCCACTTTATCCTTGCCTAAATTGTTTGTGCCTACAAACAATTTGGTTAAAACTCATAGGAGATAATCTGATGATCATTAAGAAACAAATACATTGAAGATTAAACACAATCAGGGAGCTGTACCTGTCAATTCAAAGGGCAATGATAGATGACTTACACTAACCCATTTGTTGGTGAACATCCTTTTGTTCTCTCACCTTGGGTGTTAAGAAGAGTCAAAGATTATAAATCTAAAGGGAGGACAAACTGTTAACCAACACATTGCTAGCATCTAGATTAGTTTCATTTACATGCAATAAATTGAAGATCAATGGAGATTAGCATTCTTGCTTCTCATCCTTGAATCTCTCATTTCTTGGGGTACTTGCATGGGTTAATAAGGTCAACATGATGGCCTCATACACAACCTTTGCACTCCACGAATAAAGAGCTGTGAATTGATATTTGAGACCTCACTGTTGAGTGTTCTTGAATTTAATGATTCACAGAAGTGTGACTACTTTCTAGCACACACATAGTACCCTAGAATTCCCCTACATCAAACATGCTTTAGAATGTTACCTTTTGCAAAGAATTTACAATAAGACTGTTAAATCCACTCTATTAAGATATTTATCTGTTACAAATTCTAGTAAGAAACAATAAATATATTGACTTGTATATTTGCAACTATGTTTGCATAATCAGATCCTTTGTGTGCTCTTCTATATTCACCTCAATTGTTCACTTTCCACTAGCTTCAACACTTAATCAAATCCTTCTTTTCCACTTGGAATCTCTTTGTTCCTTCTTCATTGCATCAGTCAGTGACTCTTCAACTATTCAATTTTCCAGCCATTTGTTCATACAAATATATCCTTTATATAGACAATTTGGCCTCTTAATCTCCTCTATTACATTTTTCTTTGATTAATCTTAACTATCCAATTCATTATACCTTGAATTTTGATCTTAGTAACACATTTTCTTTTCACCTAGGAAATTGAACTTTTCTTGAAACTTTTTCCTTCTGCTTTAACCGTTTAGATCTAATTCATAGATCTTCACCTTGAATTTTTCAATCCATAGATCTTTGTAACTAACTTTCCTTGTCATGTTGATCATCCAAATCATCATAGCTAATCATTAAATGTTGATTCAATCATTACTTAATATATGTTTCTTGCTTGGTGTCCTCTATTTGAAATTTGGTTAACTTCGCTTAGTGCCTAAACTTTTATTTTCCATTCAGTGCCTTCATTTCCTCTTGCTTTACTAAGTTACTTCCTTTTACCTTTTACTTCTACCAAGTGACATTTCCTATTCAATAGACAAAACTCTTTTACTTACCGACTTGTCAAATCTTCATTATCATGCTTTACTGACTTAACATAATCATATGTTATGTAGAAAACAATTATATCATCATAATATAATCATTGTCTGATCTGTATCAATTTCCCATTTAAGTTCTTCAAGTTCACAACATCTCATTTATTCTTCTTCTTAACTCATTCAACTTATATCATATACCGAATGATATGGAAACATAATATAAACCATAAATCAATTTCTTGACATCAATGACAAGACAATAACTGATCTAACCTTTCTACTATCATGTATTCCTCTAATCTTGGTCAGTCTTCACCATCATCATTACCAGATAATAAATCTTAAACATTACTATAAGTTATGGTAACAGGTAAATCCTTTAACTAGGTGACTCCTAATAGGGCTAGGCCTTTAACATGGCCCATTTTAGAAGAGTGTATATTATTAGTGGGTGCTAATTCCCACCATGGTTTTTACCCTCAATCAAGGTTTCCACAATAAAAATATTAGTGTCACTTTGTTGCATGTTTGGATGGTTGTTTGGTTAATTTTTTTATTAAATGCATAAAGTTTAAAGTTGATGAATGTGGTTAAAGTTGTTGAATGAATTTGGAAAAGTTTCAAATCTGATAGATTACTAATTCACCCCCCTTCTCAGTAATCTTGGACCTTATAGTATTAATAATTAGTATCAAAGATCTTGGTCCTATTTTTGGTAAGCTTAACAAGAGTAAAATATCCAATGATCTGAATAAGGAAGGTCCTAAGTTCACAAGAGATAATACCACAATAAGGACTTACTAGATGAAGATCTATCTAAAAGGCATGGGGCCACAATTATGAAATCATGTTGAGATCAAATATGTTGTTCCTGCTAGGACTCTTATTGCATATCAATTGAAGGAGAAACAAGAGAATATGCAAACATTGGAGGTTATTGTAAGTACTCTATCTAACACTAAATATATTGACATACATGGTTTATAGACTAATCATGAGGTTTGGGAAAAGATTAAACTAATCTATGGTGGAGACAAGAATGTGAAAAATCTATGGTAGATAGTCTAAATGGAAAATATGATGACATTAAAACGGTTGAAGGAGAAAACATTTCTCAATATAGTCAAAGGATAAAAGAAGTTGTAGATTCTATCAAGAGTTTTGGTGGTATCATTGAAGAAGAAGAAGCTATGGTAATTAAAATGTTGAGGACTCTACTACCTGCTTATTCCATTAGAGTTTTTTTATCCATGAGTTGATAACAATAGGTAATGTATCTATTGATGGTTTGATTGGTAAACTTACTACTTTTGAGTTGAGTAACTTTGACAATAGTGTTCCTAGAGTTGAAGCAACCTTTAAGGCATATTTTTCATTAGCATTAGAGAAGAAAGGAAAATAGATAAGCCATGAATATTCCTTCATGACAATTTATTCTAGGGATTTTTAATATATCGTAGATGAAGAAAAGAAGCAAGTGTAAATTGAAGCATTACTTGCAAGAAGACTTCCTAGAGGTACCAGTAAGTACAAAGGAAAGTTACCTTTGAATTTTTTTATCATGCAATAAGATTGGACATATTGTTTCTAGGTGTCCTAATGGTGAGTAGAAGGAAAATTTTACAGATTCAATGAAAAGGGAAAGAAACAATGTTATTTTGCAGTAGACAAAGGTGTGACTAATGAGGAGTTAGAAGATAATGAAGAAGAGGAGATAATATTTGTTGCAGTGAAAGAGAATGATGTAGAAGGTGAAAAATCCTTAGTTTCTCACATGAATCAATTCAATGAGTGGGTCATTGATAGTGGATTCTCTCATCACATGACCAATGATAGAATAATAAATTTATTTTGTGAAAAGGTCCATTAAATATCACTTGCTTTTGAATAGCACAACATCTCTACTTCACTTCTCCATTTTCTAGATTGTTCAACTAGTAGCTTCCCTGAATATCAATCAATACTTAATTGGTTCTCCAAACCAAAAAATAAATCACTTGCTAAATATATTATTTACCTTTGTCCAAAAACCTTGAAATCACTGCATTTAAACTTGGTTTAACTCTCCATTTTTCAATTAGCATTGCCTAGTATTCCATATTTCCTCAACTTTCACTTTATAGAGTTTCTTAGACCTTGCGGATTTCAAAGGCCAAAAGCTTCCAAAGAACTTCAATTTTTTAGTTTACAATTTTATTAAGGGTAGTATACTGACATATTAAATACTTGGCCAATTGGAAATCCCTTACCGCATTTTTCATCCAACCATATTTCAACTTTTGCAATACAACCTTCCTAAAGAAGCATCTGCCCCAACATAAGCAAAATGAATTCTTCTTCTTCTTCTTCTTGGCTTTAGAATTGCACCATGAGCCAATTTGTAACTATTTCTATAATAGCTTCAAAGAAATAAAGCTTGTAGAGAGACGGAATTCCATATGCTACCATCAATTTCATATGTATATTGTTGATAAAAAGTAGACATGAAAACCATTGAACAATGTTTGGTTTGAGCTTCCATGTGTCTCCATTGTAATTACATTCTACATATTTTATTTTATTTTGGCCTTATCTTTATTATGTGTTAATAGTTATCATATTTCCATAGAGATTGATAAAATATGTGATGATATTGATAATTAAAAGTAGTAGAATTTAAAGCTTTATAAATTGATAAGTAGGAGGTATTTTCCACAAGTCAAATTGTGATATTGCTATCAAGATTCAACAGTGTAGAATTCAAATCAAACTCATTGACCCATGTTTCATGAGTAGTGGTTCACAAGAACTCATCTCTTATGAGAATGAATGAAACACTTAGCACTCATTGCATCTAGGTGATACAAGGGTGAAGCATCAAACCTTCCTGAGAGGTCACTCATTCTAGTATTGCTCCAACTCCAAGACACTTAACTATGTTGGAAAGTGGACACCTTGTGAGCTCTTAGATGTTGTCATTGATGGAAACATATCTCTCAGGTATGGCTGTTGGTATTAAGGGTAAAGTTGGATTAGGTGAATATGTGAAAAATTCCTAAGTCTATGAAGAGTTCACAGTGTACAAGAAGATTATTTTGATCGCCGAGCACAAGATGCTTATTAGACAACTATGAAAATTTGGAAAAGTGATATATAGGATACATTATGTATAATCCTAAGGCTATTGGTGTTACTATGTAGAAGATATTGAGTTAGAGTGAATTGATCAAGCACATGTCCAAGAGCACAGTGTACAGAGCAGTTTTGGAAATTATGATGTTTGGCACAGTTGATTGGATTATTTTGATAATTCAATTGTGTGTTTATTTAGGGATGAAATTCATGATTATATATTTTTGTTAGGGTTCTCTTATATTGAGTTTTTCTATTTTGGTGGACACGGTTTCTAAGTCCTAATTGGAGTCGACTAGAATAAAGAGTTTACAGGGTATAAAGTTAAATTGATTACAATTGCAACACTTTCAAACCAATTGATTACTTTTAAAATTAACCATAAGAATCTACATATAGAAATATAGGAAAGTAAAGAATAAAAAAATAAAGAACTCATAACACCATGATTTTGTTCTCGAGGAAACCCTAGCCAAGGGAAAACTTAGGTGGTGATGGAACCCACAAGATAATGCACTAGTGTAAATATTTCCTTGCTAGGAGACCTGACACTATTAGGTGTCATTAAATAATATCCAGTTCATAGTACCTGTTAAAGGAAATACCCTATTAAAGGTCAAGAACCCTATTAAAGGTTTACAAATTTATCTTTGCTAATCATACAAAATGAAGGTTATATTCACCTTGGAAATAACAAAGTGTTCCTTGATCCTAACAATTGGTATCAGATCCTAGTTCCTCGAAAGAAGTCTTACAACTTGAGAAGGATCCTATTGGATTCAAGAAACCTTGAAGAAAATTTTGGGGCAGTACTTAAGGACTTGGATAAAGGAAATAAATATAATGTTAGATTGAAAACTAAGCTTAAAAGTGCAGAAGATTACATCAAGAAGCTCAAAGAACAGATTGATCTCTCAAGGGATAAAAGGAAGAAACTTGATGACAAGATTGAAGATGAGCCCAAGGTAGTTGAAATTGAACCTTTTTTAGATTTGATTGAGAAACTAAAGGAGGAAAAAGAGACAATTCAACATGAATATGAGATCTAAACTCTTCAGATGGAAAAATAAATTGAGCAAGGGAGGGAGGAGAGAAAGAAACTTGATGAAGCATTGAAAATAACTAACACTCATCTTAGAAAAATGAAGATGGAACTTGATGATACCAGATCCAAATATCAAGAGCTTGAAAGGTATACTAGAAATATCAAGGGTGAACTTATTGATGCAAAGAAGCATATTGAAATGATTCATTCAAGCAGTGACAAGACAGATGAGCAGTTGCAATATCAGAAGCCTAAAGAAGACATGATAGTTCTTGGCTATAATGGAGCCAAAAGTTACAAAGCAATAGAGGAGAGAGTACAACCAATTGAAGATCAAACGTCTCCAAGGAATGATTCCCTCAAGGTGAAGATTAATGCATTCAAAGGAAGATGCTTTGCATGCAACAAGATTGGTCACATGAAGAAGTATTGCAAAGGTAAGAAACTATTTTCCAATTGTTGGTCATATGGACATAAGAGGAGTGAATGCAAGAAGCCAGATGGTAGATTGAATGAGCAATCTGATGTCAAGAAGCTAATTGGGAAGAACAATGTCATGTCTTTTGGAGTTACATGTTACAAATGTAATAAATTTGGACTAATTGCAAGGGATTGTAGATTGAAGATTAACCAAAGTGGACCAAGATATGGAAAATCAGTCGTTACTTGTTACAAGTGCAATAACCTAGTACACATAGCTAGATATTGTACATTTGATGGATGTGTGAGTAGTATAAGGATACCTAATGTTGGAAAGAATAATGTACAAAACAATAATAATGGTAGGAGTCTATCAGATTATATGGATGAGTATAACTTTCTTTTTGTGAAAGGTGAAAAGATTGGAAATGAAAAAGTGTGGAAGGAAAATAATCAAGGTGAAAAAGTGCAAAATGTTGATGCTAATGAAAGGATGAATTTGAATGATGCTTCAGGAAAAGAGGGGAATGAGATTGATTCTACAGGTATGGGAGAGAAGTGGTTTGACTGTGTCACAACTTGATTTATCAAGAATGACCTCAGGGGTAGTAATTGAAGCAAAAAATAATCATCCCCTAAATTATGGAACTTATACTTGTGATCTTGGATTCATGTAAGTCTAAGGTGTGAGATTTGATATCTATGGTCGGAGATCTTAGTATAGTGTATAGCTATGTCATCATGAAATTGATGAGTTACTAGTGTAGTAAAATATTTTTGGCTTGCAACTGAGATTGCATAGAATGCTATGTCAGATCAGGATTTGTAGGTTAAATTGGAGATTGAGGATTGTTCTCTCACTAGTTGTAATTGAGTTGAAGAGAAGAAGGAGAATATTGAGAAGCTGAGAAGGTGGCAACCCAAGTGCAGATTACCATTCCTTCATCAGATATATTGTCAAAAGATTCCTCATTGTTGGCAAGTGATTGGTCAAAACCATTAGTGAGCACTATGAACTTTAGACCTTTGATAAAAACCATCTCATGAAGATCTCTATGATGGCTTTTGCCAAATCCAAGGAAAGGTCAGAGAATAAATCTGATAAGAAGGCCAAGATAGTGGTTAGGGAAATAAATACTTTGAAAAAACTTCTACCCACACCTTATCTATTCCAAGGAGGAGATGTTGTGGATAACTTGGATAGAATTATTAATGACTTTGATGCACATTTTACATTTGTTGAACAAGAAACATCAAAGAAGTCTTGTAGGGACTATAAAGCTAAAATATTCCCAAAGGTATGTAAATCTATATCAAATGATGTAGAATTTTTTGATGAGTGCATAAAGGATGTTGGGGAGTGCATTGAAAAAGGGAAACAAGTATACACATCATGCATTAGATGGGTCAGTTATGTGGTAGATATAGATAAGTTTATCAAGGAGAGTGAGGATGACTTAGAAAAGCTAGCACTATCTTGTGAATTCTCCAACCAATTAGTATCAGATTTTGTAAGTATGTGTCCAAGTTAGTGGACAAAATCAATGTCTTGAAAATTAAAAAGGGGAGAGTGAAAAGAAGGTTCACCAAACTCAAAGGTTTGATCACCCCCAAGATGGAAGTTATATAGAAGGCATTTGAAGTGATTGAGATAGCACAAAAGTCCTATGTTGTATTTTCTCCCATTGATCTTGAGCTTGTAGAAATCACTACATATGCACTTTGTGAGAAATAAAAGTGGAAGAATCATTGAAGTAATCATGGGACATAGACCTTCAATCCCTGAAGGTAAATTTTGGTGATGTTCCTAGGTTGATAAAATAAGTTTGCTAGAGAGAAAGAAAATATTTGGTTTATGTACATATATACTTAGCATATTTTGTACCTCGCCTTTGCAATTGATGTCAAAGGGAGAGAGTAATGAGTGAAAAATATATTGAGGAGTTATAAGTAGATGTATGTAGTATATATGCTAAGGGGGAGCTTCTATAGATCAAATATTTTTGGCAGTTTTGTGTTTGGCATTGGACCCTTCACCATTTTTCACTAAGTGTTGTCATCAATGCCAAAGGGGGAGATTGCTGGGAAGTGGAAAAATTGTGAGAACTTACATGTTGTCATTGATGGAAACATATCTCTTAGTTATGGCCATTGGTATTAAGGGTAAAGTTGGATTAGGAGAATATGTGAAAAATGCCTAAGTCTAGGAAGAGTTTGCAATGTATAAGAAGATTGTTTGATCGACGAGCACAAGATACTTATTAGAGAGATATGAAACTTTTGGAAAGTGATATATAGGATGTGTTATGTATAAAAATAATACCATTGGTGTTAATATGTAGAATAGATTGAGTTAGAGTGAATTGATCAGGCACAGGTCCAGGAGTGTAGTGTCCAGAGCATTTTTGGAAACTGTGATCTTTGGTACGATTGATTGAATTATTTTGATAATTCAATTGTGTGCTTATTTAGGGATGACATTCATGATTATGTATTTGTGTTATAATTCTCTTATGTTGATTTTTTCTATTTTGGTGGAGACATTTGCTAAGTCCTAATTGGAGTCGACTTGAATAAAGAGTTTAGAGGTTATAAAGGTAAATCTTTTGGATATGGACAGATATATGAAATTGATGAACATATATGGTATGTGAGCATTAATGTTAGATGTTAGAGAAATAAAGATGTGAGATGTACATGGAGGTAATCAGACATGATGATGCTAAGGCTAGTTCATATGTAATTTTGTAATACCTATTTTTGTATTTGGATAATGAGTCCAGAAGGTGAATATAACCTTCATTTTTTATGATCAGTGAAGATCACTTTGTAAACCTTTAATAAGGTTATTGATCTTTAATAGGGTCTATCCTTTAACATGGACTATGTACTAGATATTATGTAACAACTCCTAATAGGCTTAGGCCTACTAATAAGGACTTATTCACACTAGTGCATTATCTTGTGGGTGTTAGGATTAACAAGGCAGAAATAACAGTTACATATAAATATAACCAATATCATAACAACCATAAACCACACAAAAGAGAACTAAAGACAAAAATATTTAACTTGGTTCACCTAATCCTTGGGCTACATCCACCAACAGTGAGTCTAATATTTTATTATCCAGTGATTATAACCTGATTACAATCCATAATCCCTTACAGCTCAATTATGGTGCAAGTACAAAAACATACTTTGTGAAAACCCTAACCCTAAGCCATATTATACAATAATTTTCCACTTTATGGTTAGAATAAGTTACAACATGTCAACCTAGAATTAGTCAAAAATATGTCGGCCCCAAAAAAAATTTGCACCCCGATGAGGGCAAGAGGAAAAATGTACAGTACTTTCCTAATCAATCACCACAAGCTAATAATCTCCCACTTGGTGATTGATCAGGATCCACACTAAGAAAACTCCCACTTAGAGACTGATCCTGTAGCAATACTACTACCATATGAGGCTCCCACTGGATCAAACCACCTTGGACTTAGTTGTTCCTTTATTCTGTTAAGTCTAGAAGACCAACTGAAGCTAAACATGAGTTCAACTTCTCCCTTCTTACTAACTTTGTAAACATATCTTCTAGATTGTCATCTGTATGTATCTTTTCCAACTTTAATTGCCCATCATCCAAAACTGACCAAATGAAATGGTACCACAACTGTATGTGTTTTGTCTTTGAGTGCAAAGCAGAATTCTTCACAAGATGAATGGCACTTTGGCTATCTGTATGCAGAAAATTATCCGTTTGTGGATGTCCCAATTATTCCATGAAGAATTGAAGCCATATCATCTCCTTGGCTTCCTTTTTAGTAGCAACATAGTTTGCCTCTATAATGGATAAAGTAACCACCTTTTGTAGTCGAGAAATCTAACTCACTATTGTCCCACAAATAGTAAATACATAGCCTATAGTACTCCACCTTCTATCTATATCTCCTACCAAATCTAAGTCAACATAGCCTTGTACAGTAGTAGTAGATCCCCCAAAGTGTAAACACTTATTGGATGTACCTCTCAAATATTTGAGAATCCATTTGACTGCATCCCAATGCTCAAGACCTAGGTGACTCATATATCGGCTAGTGACTCCCACTATGTGTGCAATATCTGGCCTAGTACATACTAACTATAGCTAAACGTGTACCTCTAATCTAGCCATATACACAACATAGTCATTGCTCGATCATCTAATCACAAAGAGGAGTATGGATTACTCAATTCGTAAGATTCTATTGATTCGACCTGTTGCCTCCTAACTAACTGGGGTGTTTGAATTACTCTTAGAATGAGATCCAACAACCAAAAGACCAAGCTAATATGAAGGATTTAAAATCTTGAAAGAAGAATGTACAATTAATCTAAGATGAAAATACAATTAATCTAGGAATGAAGATGCAATTTTAATCTAATAACTTGAAAGAAATGTGTAAATTAAGCTAATAACAATAAGAAAATTACTCTACTATGAAAGTGAAATTACACTAAATGAGAATTAAGCTAATTGTGCAATAAAAGCTTGAAAATATGAAGATAATTGAGATGAAATTTCTCTATAGTTTATGTGCTCTCAAATTGCCTCCCTTCGAATGAAGGAGAAGGTTCATAATATAGACAAGCCTGGAGAAGGAATGAAGAGTTTCTTGAAATGAAATGGTTGACTCTTCATTCCCAATTGAGACAAATATTCATGAATTACTTAATTAAAAGAATGAATTATTTCCACATATGGGTGACCCTTCGAGTATTTTGAATTATTAAATCCAAATAATATAATCCATTCAAATAACCAAGTAATATTAATTCCTTTTATGTGTATTAGCCAAATGGGGTGGGTTTTATTTAATTTAAAGCACTTAGGACTTTGGAATTAAATCAATTTATCATAGGGATTATTTAGCTAATAAAGTCAAATGCTTAGGAATTAATTATAGTGTGAGATTAATATAATTTAGGGTTTTTGCAATTGACACCAAGTCAAATAAAGTTAGATAGGAGAGAGAAAATTGCCTAGTAAAATAGGACTTTAATGATGTAAAATTGAAGAAAATGCACCAAAATTGATTGAAATTATAAGGTGCCAATTTTGGGGTATTACATTTTCCCCTCTTTGAATTGATGTGCGAGTAGTGCGTCGATTCAAAGAATAGTCTGATATGATAGATGAGGTTTTAGGATTATCCCCAGAATGGAGCTTAACCCTTGGAAGTCAAGGTTAGGATGCCAAGCATTGAAATAGATCGAATTGCACAACCACCTCCAAAATGTGGCATGATTCTTTGAATGCTAAGTTAGATTGCTAAGACAATGGTCTAATGTCAACTTGAGAAGAGATTGGAATCGGGGTTAGATTGCCCCAACACCCATTGAGCAAATGATGATAGATGCAAATTTAGGACTAATCTTGCAGAATTAGGGTTAGGTTACCCCAATATGAAACTTAGCCCTCCAAGACCTGGGTTAGATTTCCCAGATAATGGTCTAAAAGAGATTTCAAGAGCCATCTCCAAAATGAAGCTTGACTTTCAGGAATTAGGGTTAGATTGCCCCAATACCTAAAGAGATTTTGAGAACCATCTCTAGAATGAAGCTTGATTCCCGAGGATCTGAGTTAGATTGCTTAGATACCTAAAATATTGATGACAAGATGACTAGATGTGAGGCACGAAGATGCCCCTAGTGAAGAGATTCCCCAAGCAGTGAGGAGTTTGATTTAGATCAGATTGGTATGAGACTAGTTTGAAAAGATTCAAATGATGCAATCATCCTGCCCCCTTGGGAGCAAAATTGAAAGATGACATATCAAAAGGATGATTGACAACAAGAGGTTGCATAATAGAAGTAATTAGACTAGATTTACAAAGCTATAGAAGTAATTTGGAGTGATTGGGAGGTCCTGTTGACCAAGTTTGACCATGGTTGACTAGATTTGACTAGAGTTGACTTGATGAAAACATTGAAGATCTTGAGAAAATGATGAGGAGATGAGAATTTGGCAAGAAAATGACACCAGAAGGCTGACTACACAGGTGTCCGATCCCAAAGGGTCTCAAAATTTAAAATGCAATTTTGAGCCATCTAGAGATGTGAAATTTTGATTTTGATCTTGAAAATAGATTCAGAGCAGTCGATTTAGCCAAGGGTGCAATTTTTGCACAAAATGGAGCACTTTGAAAATTAGGTCAAAAAGCTATATAAGGCCTGGAGGGGTCATTTTCAATTCATTATTCACTTTGTCTTCTTGTGATTCTGAGAGCTCTGAGAGAGAATGGAGGGTGTTCTAGTGCATACACATCAATTTGAGTGCTCTTGACACTACAGCCAACCGTCAAAGTATGACCCACCTGTAGTAGTCGATAAACCATCTTGCATTTCAAGTTTTAACACTTTATTAGGTTATTTAGGTCAAATTTAACATGTTTTAGGGCTTGTTCTTCAACTCTCATGTGAGGAAATAGTTTCCTCACACTGGCCTCAATCACCCCTTGTGTGAGGAAATGGTTTCCTTGCATGGGTTAGGGATTTTTCACCCAAGGTCTGTCTGAAATCTCGCATGAAGTGAAAGTGTATACCATGCAAAAGTTCTCTTTCTCACACAGGAAGAGATTCTGTCTCGCGTAGGAAGAGATCCTATCTCATGCAGGAAGAGATCCTATCTCCCACGAGGGAACAATTTCCTCACGTGGGAAGCTACTGCAGTTCTTTGAGTCTTCTTCTAATTTTGCATACAATTAGCCAATTAAAGTATGCCAGAGTCTTGTTTAGGATAGATGTGTAGCCTCATTTGCTTGTTGTTGCTTTGAAACTATCATGTTGAGATACTGATCCAATGTCATCACTTTCTTTGTAGGTTGACTTTCCAGATGTTGCTTTCCAGTTGCACCAACCTGTCATCACCACACTAGTCCAAAGATTGACCAAGGCTGAGAGAGCTCATATTGAGGGACTAGGATTGTCATACTTGCATGATATACCTGACATTCAGGTAAATCATGGTCTTCTAGGTGCATTGGTCGAGCATTTCCATTCGAAGATGAACACATTCCACCTACCAATGGGGGAGATTTCAATCACTCCTAAGGACATCTACAAGATATTGTAGATAGCCTTCCATGATGCTCAAGTCGAGTATGATGTACAGCTGAGAGTAGGCACACTGGCATTGAGAGCCATATTCAGAGATGATTTACTAATGGGTCAGGCCATTGCATCGAATGAGCTGGTCAACAAGTATGGCAGTGCTCATAGATTAGTGGTTGTCTTAGCCATATTCTTGAGTTGTTACTTAGTTCCAGATCAGGGCTAGCATAGATTAGAGTGCGGCTGGGGTCGCATGCTGTAGAGGATGCTGGATAGGCTAGCTACTAGATTCAGATGGGGGGAGTGCATGCTCACATAGATGTATCATGAGATGGATGAGGTCATGTATCAGAGCACCAAGACCATGGTGGTTGGAGTTCTTATTTTATAGATCTGGGCCTGGGAGCATCTCCCTGTTTGTGGGCTAATATACCACGATACACAGTAGGCTCTTGAGCCTTATATCTACAAATACACCGGTCCTATGACTCAGCCAACACTGGGCAAGACCAAGTAGTGGTGGGGACAACTTGATGATAGGGTGATAGTTGTGTGGAGACCTTGGGTAGCCATAGAGCCATGGAATGATGCTTGGTGAGAGCTATCTCATATGTTCATCTCACATCCACTGATTGGGAGCACTATTAGTGTTATTGAGAGATTATTTCTCACACACATCATGAGGTAGTTTGGGAGGTGACAGGAGTATGCCACATATGCTCACTTCATCAATGAGATGAAGAAGGGATGGCAACCCAGACTAGACTAGGGAAGGTGCACTATTGAGGCATGAGTGCCTCCAGCTAGGTGGGATTACATGGTGGATGTCACCAATGTAGGGATAATGCCTACATACAAAGATCATTTCCTGGTGCATCCCTTCCCTAGATTCATAGATCCTGTAGGGATGGGATAGAGAGCTCAGTAATAGCCTGCACACAAGCAACCAGCACAACAAAAGCATGTATAGCAGCCACAAGGACAATAGCAATAATAGAAGGTACCTATCCAGTAGCAAGTACCATTACAATGACCTAGGTGGAGAGTATTGAGGCCCAAGAAAATGCAGATAGACATCCCCTTGAGGACTGTGGGGTCAGATGCAAGTGCTTGGAGTAGTGGGACCCATCAGAGGTCCACTAGATAGAGGACAGGAGATTCCTCTTAGCAGTTTCCTCCTAACAAGGAGGCATAGGTACAGGAGGATACCAATATGTTAGATCAAGCCACATAGGGGCCACCTCAGATGGTACAAGTACAGGAGGCTCTCAGGAAGAGCTGAGAGAGGGTGATATAGGTGTAGTAGGAGAGAGATGACTATCATGCATAGGTCATCATCAAGGAGATGCAGGTAGCTAAGAGGGAGCAAGAGGTCAGAGAGCTCCAAGAGGAGTTGGTGAGGACACAAATAGAGGCCAGATATGAGTCTTCTCAAGTAGCCTATTACTAAGAAGCATATGTGGGTGTTGTTCCAGATTTGTCATAGCAGGTGCCTCCATTTTCTGAGTATGCCAAAGCACCACAAGGACCACCATCACAAGCATCTCCACAAGCACCACCTCAGGCACCTCTGTAGTGACTGATGCCACCTCCATAGGCACCAACATAGGGACCACCTCCACCACCTCCTCCAAGTGGTAGTGGGCAGAGTTAGCTCATTTTGATACACATATTGTAGCCCATTTTTGATACTGTGCTCGAGTAGCACCTTTTTTTTGTACATGACATTGATCTGACCAAGATATATTTACATGAGATCACCTCTTTGACATCATTGTACTTGGTTATATATTTCTTTAATGTTGATGTTCATGTTTTATGAGATGTTTCCTAGATGGTTTAGATGTATGGATTAGATATGAATGAGATGCACATGTTTTCTTTTATGATATGAATATGCAATGTGAAATGCAATGATATATGGTAGATAAATGAATGTAATGTATGGTTTTATTCATGCTTATAATGGATGCACATGAAAATGAATATGTAAATGTATATGGATTTTATGGATGCAAATGGAAATGCAATGTATGTGATACCAATCATCTCATGTAGGATGTAGAAATATATGACAAGTACTAATCAAAAGGATATTTTGAAGATCGATAGTGGGGACCAGACACTTGTGCAGCCAAGATGAACCTAGGAAAAAAGATGAGAACCTTTGATGAGTGAATCAGGAGAAGACAATCAAGAGAGCACCAAAACATTGTCTCAATGCAAGCCTAAAATGAAAATGTAAGCCTAAGCTAGATGCAAACCCTAGGACTTGGTTGTTGGACTCATCATATTACCATCATAGATTTTTTAGCAACAAACATTCACAAGATGTCATACAATCCTTACTGACATAAGAATCATGAGAATATGAATATGACATAAGTCTTAGATTTGTCAAAATGGGATGTAAGCATTAAGGCACAAGAAGCCAAAATGACCTGAACACCTATTCCTTTTGATTTAGCAAGTTAACATAAACATGAAAGGATGGCTACTAGAATGACCTAAATGTTGCTTGCATACAAACATGCCAGACATACAAGAGTTCCTTCTTTCACCAAAGAATTCTCGCAGTGACCCTTATGTTCACTTAGCAGGATGAGCATTAGCAATTTTACTTGTAGCAGAAAGAAGTCACTCAAAATAGACAAGGAGAAGATCCAACCTCACCAAAGCTTCCATATAAAAGGAGTCAAGGTACACATAGACATCCAATACATGATGAAGGCTCTTATAGATGGACACCCCTCTTATGTGAATTTTTTTGGATCATTGGAACTAAACCAGCAAACAAAAAGCAAAGGAAAGATCATACCCCCAGTATTTGCTTCTCTCAGTCAAGAAGACATCTTAGAGTCGCTCGAGGAGAAATGATAAAGTGAAAGAACAACACAAAAAAGAGAAAAGCTCAACATAAATGCGGTTTTAGTTTCATTCTAAGTTTGTGTTCAAGCGGATTGAAGTCGAATAAAAAATGTACAATGTTCAAAGTCTCAACAGGATAGCAACAATAGGTAGACATGGTGAGAACCACTTGTGATCGTCATGAGAAATGAAGTCTGAAGGAGATATTGGAGTGCTAACCAAGTATCAGCAAGCGGATGCAATGAGGACCACTAGTGACCGATACGAAGAGGATTCTTGAAAGAGAACCAAGCACGAATGAAACATCAATAGGCAGACGCAGTGAGAACCACTGGTGACTAATGTAAGGAAGAGATCCTGAAAGAGAGGGATTTGCATGAGAGCTAAGTATCAGTAGGTAGGCACAGTGGGAACCATTGGTGACTGATACACAAGAGATCATCAAGGAGAGAGATCTCAAAAGTAGTTAGGCATCAGCAAGTAGACACAGTGGGAACCACTGGTGACTGATGCACGAACAAAACTTTTGAATGTGATAGGACAATGCCCCCAAGACTAGGAAGTACCCCCAAGTGTGACCAGTTCCAATCCATGAAGAGTCAAGGAAAATCTTGAAGATAACTGAAAGCAAGTGCATGAGCTAGCAAAATAAAGTAGGAAATGAACTAAAAGCAAGAAACAAACTAAAGCAGGAAAGCAGGAAAGCAAACTAAAGCAGGAAATCAAGAGCCAAATGGTGCTGAGATGAGATATAGCTTTAGAAAACAAGAGGTGCCTATTTACCAAGTTTTCACCATCTTGGTAGAGATTCTATTTTTTCCACCATGATGCCTGTTTACTAGGTTTTCATCAATGGCACATTTTTCTCCTTTTTCAATTTTTTTTTTGTTCTTTTCTCTTTTTTTGATTTTTTTGTATTTTTGAATATTTCATTTTTTTTGTATTTTAAATTTTTGACTTTTTTGTATTTTTCAATTTTTGTATTTTTTTATATTATTATCAAGGTGCCTATTTACTAGGTTTTCACCAAGATAATAGATACATCAAAGAGCCTGTTTACCAGATTTTCACTAAGATGATCATTTTTTTAGGACATTTTGCAATTTTTAGGATTTTTTGACAATATACCATTTTTTGGATTTTTTCAGGATCAATAAGTATGTACATGAGCATACAAGCAATGTCTCAACTGTAGAATTTCTTCAAGTGAAGGGCATTGATAGGCTCTTTGAGTTTTTCTCCTTCAGTGGTGGAGAGTTGGTATGTGCCAGACCCAAACACTATAGTAATAACATACAGACCAAGCCAGTTTGGTTCAAATTTCCCTTTTTGGACTCGTTGTTGCTGATTTTGGGGTTCTCTCTGAGGATGAGATCACCCACTTGGAATTCCCTTTGTCTAACTTTCTTATTATAGGCTTTAGACATTCTCTTTTGGTATGCTCAAAGATGATCCAATGCCACCTTCCGATGTTCATCCAATAACTCAAGATCTTGAAGCTAGGATATTCTATTTTCTTCATCAGTGATGAGGCCTCTCAAAGAGATTCACAATTTAGGAATCTCGACCTCAATAGGCAATACTGCATCTACTCCATAAACTAAGGCAAAGGGCATGGCCCCCATTGGTGTTTGAATACTTTTTCTATAGGCCCATAATGCTGGATTAATCTAGAGATGCCAGTCTCTACCAGATTTATGAACTATTATGTGCAAGATTTTGAGAATTGTCTTATTAGAAGCTTTTGCTTGTCCATTACCCTGGGGATAATAGATAGACGACCAATGCTGAATGATCTTGAATTTGGTGCATAACTCTCTTAGGTCCTTGTTCTTGAATTGTCCCCCATTTTTAGTGATAATGGATGAGGGTACATCATATCTACAAATGATATAGTTTAGTATAAACATAGCCACATACTTGCCATCAGCTATAGCCAGAGGCACTACCTCAACCCACTTAGTAAAATAGTCAGTAGCTATGATGATAAACTTATGTCCTTTTGAAGAAGAAGGATGTATTTGACCCACCAAGTCAAAGGCCCATTGTTGGAATGGCCAGAAATTGATGAAAGGAATAAGCTCTTTAGCAGGAGCATGGATCAGATTTCTATGAAATTGGCACTTTTTACAAGTCTTGGCATATTCAACAGCTTCTTTCTCCATATTTGGCTAGTAATAACCAGCTCTAATAAGTTTCTAAGCTAATGTCAGACCACTTGAATGAGACCCATAGATACCTTCATGTACCTCAGCTAGTACATGTTTGGACTCATCGAGTTCTAGACACCTAAGGAGGGTACCATCTAGACCCCATCTATACAAGTCATTTTATATGATGACATACCATGAAGCATTACAAATTAGGTGATGATTTTCATTCTAGGTATAGGTGTCTGGAATGATTTGGTCATGGAGGTAGGAATAGATATGGTGGTAGAGATATGAGTCATGTCCAATGACTGAATAGATCATCTTAGATTCAAGAATGTCATAGGCTGGGTAGTGTAATGCCTCCACTAGGAATTCATGTCTGAAGTCATTTTCTGGTATTTGTAACATTGAAGCAAGAGTGGCCATAGCATCAACTACTTTATTGTCTACCCTTGGAATTTTCTAGAAAGAAATGTGTGCAAAATATTGTTTGAGATCATCCACCATTCATTTGTAAGGCACTAGCTTGTCATCTTTTGTTTGGTAGACATCATTAACTTGGTTGATGGTTAATTGAGAGTCTCCAAAGACCTTGAGCTCATCCACACACCATTCAATGGCTATCTTTATACCATTAATGAGAGATTCATATTCAGTGATGTTGTTTGTGCAGGGAAACAACATTTTATAAGCTTTTGGTAATGAGTATCTTTGAGGTGTTATAAATAGAATGCCTACACATGGTCCTTGCTGAATTAATGATCCATCAAAGAACATGCTCCAAGCCTGATGCATGAGAAGCATGATGGATTCATCTGGGAATTCAATGTTCAAAGGCTGGTGATCTTTCAGAGGAGCTTCCACCAACTGATGAGAAATTTCTTGTCCTTTAATAGCTTTTCTTTCCACATAATCAATGTCAAATTTGTTGAGTATCATAACCCATTTTGCTAGTCTACCCGTTAGGGCAGCCTTGCTCAGTAAATACTTTAGTGGATCAATTTTTTCAATAAGCCTTATAGTCTGAGCGAGCATATAATGCCACAACTTCTGAGAAGTGAACATTACTTCTAGACAAGCTTTCTCAATGACATAATAGTTTATTTCATAAGAAACCAATATTCTACTAATATAATATATAGCTCTATCTTTGTTGTTTTGATCTTCTTGAGCTAGGAGAGCACCCAAAGATGTGTTCATTGCTGATATGTATAGTATGAGTGACTTCCCATGAATAGGAGCCATCAATATAGGTGGATTAGCAAGATAATATTTAATTTGAGTGAGTCCTTTGTCACATTCTTCATTCCATTCATAAGTCACATCCTTATGCAAAGTTTTAGTGAATGGTTGTGATTTGTCAACCAACTGTGAAATGAAGCGCCAGATAGATTGTAGCCTTCCCTAAAGTCCTCTCATTTGATTGATGTTTTTAGGTGGAGGCATGTCCATAATAGCTTACACCTTTTCTATATAAACTTCTATGCCTTTAGCTAAAATGATGTAACCCAAGAGTTTCCCAGAAGTGACACCAAATGTACTTTTTTGGGATTAAGTCTGAGACTAAATTGTTCCATGCAATCAAGTATGGGACCCAAATCTGTAAGCTGAGTTTTCCACTACATGATTTTGGCTAAAGTTTCATCCACATAATATTCCATTATTTTATGCATCATATCATGGAAAATGGTAGTGATAGCTCTTTGATATGTTGCTCCAGCATTCTTAAGCCCAAAAGGCATGACATTCCAGCAAAAAGTGCCCTAGGCACATGTGAAAGTGGTCTTTTCCTAATCTTTTGGCATAATTTTTATTTTATTATAGCCAAAAAATCCATCCATCAAGGAATACATCTCATATCCTATTGTCATATCTACTATCATGTCAATATTAGGCAGCAGGAAGTCATCTTTTGGACATGCCTTATTTAGATCCCTGAAGTCTGTGCATACACGAATGGATTTATCATGTTTGGTGACTGAAACAATATTTGAAATCCACTCTACATATTCAATAGTTCTTATGAAACCAGCCTTAAGAATCTTTTCTGGCTCTGCTTTGACTAAAAGTGCCACGTGCAGATGCATCTTTCGAAGCTTTTGTTTAACAAGTTTAATACCTAGTCCAATGGATAGATGGTGCATGATTAGATTGGGGTCTAATCCAAGCATGTCATAAAAATTCCATGCAAATTTTATTTTTTTTCTTTGAAAGAAGCTAGTGAACTCTTCTTTTTCTTTTGCAAACAATGACTATGCTAGATGAATAATTTGTGGAGCAGCCTCTATACCCAAATTCACTGGCTATGTTGGCTTAATCAATACTGATGGTTTCTCTTAAAAGTGGCTTGGAAGTGTATCAAGTATCTCATCCTTGGGCACCTCAGAGAGGTTTTCACCCTTGGATATGTCTTTTATTTTTACTATTTTTGGCTTTGATACTGCCACAATGTGGTTTTCACTATCAGAGCATCTATTTTTTCTTCTTTTAATTTTTTGACTAAGATACTTGATATCTACCTCTGTCATGCTGACACTACTTTCCCTGGTGGAGGACATCATAGGTTCAATAGCATGGAGGTAACAAGCTTGATCGTAATCATTCTAGAACATTAGGACTTCATTGGATGAGGAAGGGGAGTTCTAGTTTATTAGATCAGGATTTTTGAGTGAGAGAGAAGTAGTGACTGGTTCAATTACGTTCACAGTATAACCATAAAAAGTGTGGATGAGCAAGTCAAGACCTAGAGCGATCTCATCCAAAGGAGTGTCTAAATCCCTATGAGACCTCATGTTGGAAGTAGAGGACAAGTTAACACTGATGGCATCTAATTCATGTGACCTAATGCTAGACCCCTCACCTACTTCGAGAAGGTTTTCATAAGTATGCACCATGTCTATATCTTTATCATAAGTAGCATCAGATAAAGATTCAAACTCATACTCATGTGAATCAATACTTGATGTGGGAATTTCATTAGCATTGGCCATATCATCATCTTTACCCTTGTAGTATTAATGGCTTGCTGAAGTAGATCTTTTTCAAACTGCTCTTGAAAATGTGGGGGCATGTACCTTTCACCCTAAGAGTCAGAATCAGCCATTTGTATTTCTTTCTATTGGTCATACATGAGTCGATGCATTGAAGTGGTCTCATTGGAATCACTATTAGTTTCTATAAGGTGGACAGGTATGACAGGCTCATTAGGTTTTGCAAAGAGTGCAGCAAATTCCAGAGGAATTGGATACAGAAAAGTATCTTCATCAGAGCTAGTCTCTGGATTTACCTCTAGGGTAGTATCTTCAAATTCTAGTTTAGGTTCAGGTTCCAGCACAATTTTTTATCCCTAAATGAAAGGGGATCTTTTTGAAACCTAAGCCAGTAGTATCTTTTGTGTGGTGACTTGTAGCTTCAATGGGTTTCAGCAAACCATTGTCATTCTTTCCTATAGGACCACTCCCCTTATAGCCAAAGCCCTTCATGATCTTGAAGGCCTCACTATATGGCTCTTGTTCTAAGTGTGGAGGAGTAGTCATTTTAGATGTTTCTTTCCCTTTATAGATCCAAGCTATGATAACTCTTTCTTCATCCTTATCTTCTAAAGGTGTAGAGGCCCGTACAAAGGTTCCATCATAGACTATTTGAGGAGAGTCATTGGAAGGTTTTTTACTCTCAGAAGGTCTCCCATAAGAGCATGGAGATGGAGGAAGAGCCACCAGTGATAGCATAGGTTCAATTTGATATTATCCCATTCTTGTATCCTTAAGTTTTAGAGTTTGTTCCATTTCCTTTAGCTTAGCATCATAAAAATTAATGGACTCTCTATAAGATAGAATGAAGCTATCTACAGAGTGCACAAGTGTGTTGCAAGAGTAATTGGTATTAATAGGCACAATGACCTCCACTCCATGGAATGGAAACTTGATGCATTCATGGTATGTAGATGGAACAGCCTGCATCTCATGAATCCATGGCCTACCCAACAAGATGTTGTAGGTAAGAGGAATGTCAAGAACTTGAAAAGTAACATCTCTCTCAATAGGTCCTACGCATATAGGGAGCACAACTAAGCCTTGGGATTTGCATTCCTCTTCATCATAAGCTTTGATGGTAATCTTTTTGTGGGAGTCTATAAAATTCTCATCATAACCTAGCTTGGTAAGAAACTTAGCAGAACAGATATTGAGACCAGTACCATTGTCTATGAGCACTTGGCGGACATGTTTAGGACCTATCATGACTTCTATGTGTAAGGGAGCATTATGCAGATGGCTCAGAGAGTGATCATCTTCTTCAGAGAAGGAAAAATAATGAGGTGAGGTCAAATGAACCACCATATATTGGAACTAGTCAAGATCAAGATCTTTGGGGATGTTAGCCTCAGTGAGGGCTTCATCCAAAATCTGCCTGTGAGAAGGCAAGATCTTCAACAACTCAAAAATGGTAATCTAAGTGTTGGTCCATTGGAGCTGATCTAAGATGCTATAACTAGCTGAGCTAGATGTAGGGAATGTATGCACCCTAAAATGGTCACCTAGACTTTGGGCCCCATTCAGCAATTTATCAAATCCCTAAATCAAGATTTTCAAAAATCAACATTTTTCAATTATATCAATTTCCTTGATCAAGTCCTATTTTATCATTTTTGATTATTTTCCTTGGGCTAACCATTTTATCCTAAAGTCTTTATTTATTTAAAAGGAATATTTCCTCCCCTTTTAATAAACAAAAAGCCCCCACTTTTCATCTTATCCTAAGTTGCACAAATAAAGCATTATTCTTAAGAAGGGAAAAAGCACTTTTTGTCTCATGTGGACACAAAGGTCAACTCTTATTTTCCCATTGGAGGATATTTGTGCACATGGATTGCTCCTCTTTCAAGCTCCACCCTTGATTAAGTCTTTTTCCTCTTAATCTCCATGGTCCATTCCTTCTCATTTCCTATAAAAGAAGAGCTCTCTTCCTCATTTTGCATATCGATTCATTTTTTATGCTAATATTATGTTGCAGGTTTTCTAGGTTATTTGGAGCTCTTTGAAGACATCCTTGCATCCAAGCTTTGAAGACATTGTTGTTTCATTTCATTTAGTTTGATTTCATAGTTGCATAATCATGGCATTCTTAGTATAGATTTCCTTTATGCAATAGATTAGTCTCACATAGCTTAATTAGGAGGGATTGTAAGACTTGCACTTTCCTTTCATAGATTAGATTTCCTTTCAAGCATTGCATTGTTATCATTTAGATTAGCTTGTATCTTCATTCTTAGTTTACTTGCATTGCATTTCCATTTGGATTCTTGAGGATATTGGCACTCTTGCCCTTGTCTTCACTTGAATCTCTCATTGTGTGGTTGACTAGCAAGGTCATTAGCTTTATAGCTCTAGCTGAGAGCAATTTTACAATCTTGCAACTCCATACATAAAGAGCTATGGATCAATTTTTGAGACCTCATTCTTGATTATTGTTGATTGTAAGGATTCATAGAAGTGCACTACTTTTGTGTGTACATTTTTTTGCACCCACCATGGGGCAGAACATTAGCATTTTCTCTTTTATTTTCTACATTTTCGTCAAATTTTTCATCAATTTTCAGCTTTATTTTTGGTCTCTAGTTTTCTACCTCAGAGTGTCATGCAACACTTTTCACCAGTGTTGTGTGACAGTTTCCTATATATCAGTGTGACACTTTACTAGTTAAAAGTGTCACCCTGTTTGACAGAAAGTGTCACTCTATTTTATGCATTTTGTCGCCTGTAGGTAAGGAGAACTATCACCCCAGGACAAATTTTTGCCCTCATATGTAGAGATCTCATGACATTTCTGGTGATTATACTATCACCTATACTTGACAGTGAGTTTTTTTAGACCTTTTTGGCCGAGTTTAGATTAATCTGTTTACTAGTTTGATTTGTTGTAGTTAGATAGATTTCATTTGTAGATTTCATTTGGATTTTGGATCTAAAAAGAACCTCTCATGTGTTTGGCTTGAATGTTTACTTGCTTTCATAGGCACATCTCTTTTATGCTCTTAATGGTGAATGAAAGAACATAGATTTGTTTTTACAAGTTTGTGTAAGTGAGAATGCTTCTTGGTTTCCAATATCAAATATCTCATTGAGTGATTGGGGGCATGGATTCATTCCTTGTTTACATAGGGAGTTAAATGCACCACTTTGTGGACTCACTCTATGTTTTCTTGGAAAGTTAAATATTCCATTGATTCAATCCTTTTTTATTTGTGAGTAGTATTCATAAGAAACTTTAGAGTACTTTTGATTGATCTTGTTAGCTAAAATTGGGTTGTTGGACTCACTTATTTCTAATCGCCCCTCATTTCCACCCTTTGGATGCAAGGTCAACATTCATATATAGGGGAGGGGTCTACTTGAAAAGAGTGTTAAGTGTTCCACAAAGTTTTCCCCTTTTTATGCTTTCTTGATCTCATTAGTTTTCTAAGGTGTGGACTCACCTTGAGCTTGTGTGAGGAGTTAAATGTTCCACTTTTTTGGACTCACTTCACACTCACTTGAAGAGTACTTTTGATTGATCTTGTTGGCTACATTGGGTTTTTGGACTCGCTTATTTCTAATCACCCCTCATTTATGCCCTTTGGATGGAAGGTCAGCATTCATATATAAGGGAGGGGTCTACTTGAAAAGAGTGTTAAGTGTTCCACAAAGTTCTCCCTTGTGTGCTTTCTTGATCTCATTAGTTTTCTAAGGTATTGACTTGATTTGATTTTGTGTGAAGAGTTAAATGTTCCACTTTTTGGACTCACTTCACATTTATTTGAAGAGTTAAGTGTTCCACCTTTAGTGCTTTAAATACTTTTGATAGTGGATTGCTTAGAGCTAATTGGATTTTGGATTGTTCTAACATTGTTGGCCTAACAAGTTGTGGTTGTAGGTGCATTTGCTTGAAATATTTTGCTAAAAGAATGCATGTCAAAGCTTCAAATGCACAAGGGCTACTAATGGTTTTTGCAGGACTGCCCTAAGCATAAAGATCAAATCAAGTGCTTGTTTAATTGCTTTCTCTATTGAGTGCGGCATATACTAGTTGTTTCATTTCATAGGAACTTAATATCTTGTGGAAGAGATTTTGAGGTGGTAGGAGAAGTATGCTCTTCACTCTTGTGGTGAACCAAAAAATCTTGACCCATCTTAGGATTTTGGAAACAAGAGGGTAATTGAACTTTGCTTGGTGTGTTTGGGAGAAATCTTTGAGATAAGGGGATTATGCTCTTCACCCTTGTGGTGAGACAAAATCATTGAATCTCATAAGTTGATTCATTTTTGTTTAGATTGTTAGAATCCTTTAGTGGGCCTACTCTTGAGCAATCAAGAGGAACGATCCAAGTGGGGACAAGCTTATTGCCAGCTAGTCCAACCCACTATAAACTCAAGGCTATCAAGGACACAAAACCTTGGTAGACATAGTGCTTGTCTTCACTTGATGTGAGTACTTGTGGGATTGTGACCATGAGGAAAGTATTGAGCAAGAATGCTTAAGGTACTCTTGAGGCCGTGAGGTCCCAGTCATTTATGAGGAGCAAGAGGGGTACTATGAATGGAAGTCCTTATTAAGAACCACAGTTAGAGGCCACCCTATTTTTCCACTTAGCTTCTTGGTGCAAGGATTGATCCAAGTAGAATAACCCAAATCACCCCAAGATTACTCACCATATGTGTTCCTTTGGTTGTGTCTTTGGCACTTCCATGACAAAGCCAATATCTATTGTGGGCAACCACTTTGTGTGAGGCAAGGGAGCATCAAGTGTGGGCCAAGTTGTAAGTATTGAGCCTTGACTTTCTATGATAGATATTTCTTGAAGTGTCTTCGATTGTGTAATACCAGTGTTAACATTCTTGAACATTCAAACAATCGGTAGTATTCATAGGGTGTTTTTCTATTTTGATATCACAAGTGTTTGTCTTGGCAAGGTTGATTTTTCCCTTGTTTCAAGTGCTTGAAGACACGTTTGATCCCATACTATTTGAAAACTTGTCAATTTACTATTGTCATTGTGATTGGAATCAAAAAATCAACCCTCAAACTAAAAATATTGAACAAACAGGCCTTAAAACTAAGATTTTGACATTCACTGGTCAAAGAGTCATATGAAACTGAAACACTGTCGCACCCTATTCTAAGAATTATCGTGTGACAGTTCATCCCTGCACAACTATTGCCTCGCTTGCCTAGAAAGTGGAACACTATTAGCCTGGAAAGTGTCACCCTATATTGTGCAAATTGTCACCTGGTCTTAAAGTGTCACCTGGTTAGCCTGGAAAGTGTCACCTGAGAATTTTCTATTGTATACCTAGTTTCAGTCATTTTGTAGTTGCTTTTAGTTGGCTAGGTCTTTAGGAAGGTAACTTATCTTGCCACTGGAAGCTTGTCTTTACTCTGAATTTCTATTTTTTTCCCTCTAGGGGTAGTGTCATTCGATTTACAAAGTCACTTTGAGAAGAATTGTCAAGTTAGAAGATTATTCCTGTTGAGAAAGTATATCTCTAGAGTTGTTAGTAACATTCTTGGAGAATTCTAGTACTCTTTTGTCCAAATAATTTCCATTCAAATTCAATTTTAATTATACAATTTGGCGAAGTCCATCCTCCTGGTTAAAATGTGCAAGGATATTGATCCTTTGATTTAAGCACCTCTTTGACAGTGTTGGTAACGCCTTTTGTAATTCCTATCTTACCATCTCTCTTTAGACATTAGAGAACTTTAATTATCTTATTTTGGTGTTGATACTTTGAGAGGTCACCTTATCATCAAGACTCATTTTCTTTCATGTCAGTTACAACAAGGTACCAAGTGAATCAAGGAAAATGACCCCCGGTTGTCTTTAATCAGTTACCCTTAGTTAAGACTCGTCAATAGCGAAAGGGAAAAGAACCCATTTTTTATCGATCCCCTAAGAGTGAGTCTAAGGTTTGTTCTGACCCAAAGAGTAATTCCAATGAATTGAGTTCCTCTTTAGCACCTTTTTCATAAAAAATGGACATGAGTTACACCTTCACTAGACAACAAAGAGAAGCAATGAATCAAACTCTTCATGACATGTTCCAATGACATAGGGGTGACACGATGTCTACTGGGTCTTCTTCTGATAGTCCACCTGGATCACCTCCTATCAACACAAGGTATCTAGATGCTCATCAACGAGCTAAGAGACATCATAGGCAAGCTCACTTAGATACATGGTCACAACATGAAGACCAAAACAATGAATCTAGTGATGCTCATATCAATGCAGCCAATGTATCCAGACATTCAAGACAACCTTCTCCACTTAGAGACACCTCACGATACACAAGTGAGAGGTTGAAGTGCATTGAGAGGGAGAAACAAGATTTCTTATATGAAAAAGCTGCTAAGAAAGAAAGGTCCAAACAATTGGAGGATGAGGAATGAGCTTTGCTAGACATAAGGAGAAGAGCCACACAAGAAGAACAAGATAGGCTCCTAGCACAAAAACTCCATAATCAATTCAATAATAGGGGTACCAATAGTGGAACCAACTCTCCACCATCTACTCCCTCACCAAGTCCAAGAAGAAGGTCAAGGACCCCATCAAGATCACCTAGTCCTAGAGGAAGAAGGACTTCTCGGTATAACCATTGTAGGAGACAATCACCTCCTAGATATTCAAGACAACCCTCCCAATGAGCTCATCATGGCTCTCAACATGGAGGAAGTAATGCCAACTTTGACACTATTGATTTCATGACAATGCAACAAGAACCATCCTTCCAACAATATGTGGAGAAGTATGTGGAGCAAAAAAGGATCAGTTCTTAGAAAGTCTAATCAATAAGGGTGCAAAAGTCCCATACAACTTTGATGTGGACCAAAAGATTAAGAAAAAAAACCCTTCAACTGATGAGGTGATTAAGCAGATGCAAAAGACTATGGAAAAAATGATGGCTCCTAAGAGTTCCTTCAACTTGGATTCCACATGTCCTAATGCCATTGACAAAAGTGTGGTTATGGTAGATTTTCCTAGAAAAGTTGAAATCCCCACATATGAAAAATATGATGGTAGTGGTGATCCCCATGACCATGTGCATCAGTTCTATATTATGAGTTTTGAATTCCACTATGAAGATTCCTATCTCATGAGGTTATTCCCAAGGAGTCTCAAAGGCCAAGAAATGGAGTGGTTTACCAACATTACCCCTCCTGTCAAAAATTTTAAAGAACTCATTCAAATATTCATGCAACATTTTGCATATAATTTATCAAGGTCAGTCACCATGCTTGATTTGTGTAAATTAAAATAGAATCAAGGGGAACCCTTTGTGACATTTTTACAAAGGTGGAGACTCTTATGCTCTAAGTATTCTAGGACCATCCTTGAGGAAGAAAGGATTGATATAATTGTGAGTAATCTAGTGCCAGAATTAAGATATGAAGTTAGAAAAATGGTCTTTAATTCTTTTGACACTATGGTAGAAACTGCATGTCGCATCCAGGATGTTTTAAAAGAACAAGGTATTTTGGCCAAACAAAGTAACAACAACAATAGCCAAAACAATAAAAATAATAATAAGGATAAAAAGAACTCATATTGGAACAAAAATAAACACATAGTCAATGATGGAGTTGTTGACTCTCCACAACCTAAGGAACAAGGAGTTCTTAATCTATCTAATGTAGTTCAAGCTATGAACCTCCAGACATCCTTAGATCAACAAGAGCACAAGCCCAAGTATCAAGATAAATCTAAGTCAGCAAAGAGGCAATTCACTAAACTTGGGGACTCTTATGCAGATATTTTTAAGACTTTGATTTCTCATAATTTGGTACAACCTCAGGATCCTACAAAGTTTCACATACTAGATCCTAAACCTTATTGGTGGAATGAGAAAGCTTACTATGTATACCACAATGGGATTGGACATGACATTGAAGGTTGTTTTAAACTCAAACATCTTGTTTAAGACCTTATTGAGAATGGGAAATTACAATTTGATGGGTTGACCACAAACGTAGACCACAAGGCCTTTAAGGAGCCCTTGCCTAAGTATGAGAAGGGGGAGACCTCTCAAAATAAGAATGGAAAGGCCGCAATCAATTATACCTATAGAGCTACAAAAAATGTCATTAATATGCTTGAGGTTGTGGACAATGATGTCAACATGATGAGAGGGAATGATCCCCATGATTATGATGTAAGCTCACCTCCCATATTTGGTGAAGGACCCATTGTTGTGCTTAGAGGTCCTCAATCTCAAAGGTCATCTCAACCTCTCAATGTTGTTACTAGGAGTTATTCACAAGGACCTATTATCATTAGGGGTCCTAATTCTAGCAAATCCAAGCAACCAGTGTCCAAAAATGTTCCTTCCAAGTCTGCAGTGGGTCCTGATATGAGTTACAATCTTGTTGATCAATTACAGTGAACGCCAGCATAGATTTCCATTTTTGAGCTCTTAGAATTGTCTCCTAGACACAAGTGCATCCTTGAGGATGCTTTGTGTGCAGCAAATGTCCCTAATAATATAGATGTCGACCAATTCTAGAACATGGTCAACCACCTTTCTAGCCCACATTACCTTATATTTTCTAAAGAAGATGACAAAGCCTTGAGCCATCCGCACAATCTTGCCCTTCACATTGAGGTCATGATCCATAAAACTCATGTTAGGCGTGTGTTGATAGATGGGGGTGCTAGGCTCAATATTTGTTCTTTAAGTCTTTTGAAAAACCTGGGTTACTCAAAGCATGCCATTGATACTAGGAATAAAATTACTATCAAAGCCTATGACGAGGCCGAGAGAAGTTCTAAGGGGTTAGCTATTCTTCCAGTCAGAATTGGTCTTGTTGAAAAGGACATTTTGTTTCAAATTGTTGATGCTGGTCCTCTAGCATACAACATCCTACTAGGTAGACCATGGATTCATGACATGCAAGTAGTATGGTCTACCTATCACCAATGTGTCAAGTTTACATACAATGGCATAGAAGTCTACATACCAAGTGATAGTACCTTATCTATCAATACCATCTCAGCAGGGGCCCATGTTCCCTTAAATAGAGAAGCAGACAATTTTGGAGTAGCTCTTGAGCAATGTAAGGATAAATTCAAGTCCATTGACCTTGGTATGGGAGGATATCAAATTGACTCCTTTACAAGATTGCCAATTTCACCTAGGTCCTATGGTAAACTATCACAAGAGATGCATCTCTCATCTTCAGCCATGACTATGTTTGATACTTTTGTAGAGTCTTCAGTACCTATTCAAGTTGAGAAAGAAGAGGTGGTTGTTAGAGATTGGATATATAGAGAAGAAAAGTACCTACATAATGAAAAATTTTCTCCATCTCCTAAGACTTATGGGAGAGGATACATGTTGGTCACCAACATGGGCTACCCAAGTCATGGCCCTCTTAGTCACAGGTTAGATGCCAAGGCTGAACCACTCAACCATGCTCTTTTTGTTCATAGGACTAAGTCAATGGTTGGCTTGGGGTTTGATATTGGAAAGAACAAAAGTGCCCCTATCCTAGCTGCAACAGATAGTGACAGTGACTCAGATTATACACCTAATTTTCAAAACCAGCAAGACATGACTGATGATTGGGTGCCTTCCACCAATCTCCTTTGGGGGGATTGAGATGATTCAACAGCTAAAAATATAGACACCAGAGAAGGTGATACCCTTCACAGTCTCCAAGCTTCTACATCAAGGCATCCCAAGCCTTCTTGGTGTAAACATCCCAGCAGAGATTCAGAAATAGATTCGCATGAGTTTGAATGGGACTCTCTTTTAGATGAAACAGTTGATTTAGACATGGATTTTGTTCATACCTATAGTACTCAACTTGATGTGACCAATGAACCTAGTGTAGGACTAGAGGATTGGACTCCTCGAATTGCCTTAGTGGATGATGCTTCATTTGGTAGGATGAGTCTTAATTTAGGTATCTTAGAGGGAAACTTGACAGATCCTAACTGTGTGATCACCAAGGATACTACCTTTTGTATCAATAATGTTGAACCAGTCATTGACCTACCCCTTGTCAACCATCATTTGATTGATTGGTCACAACTTTGTCAAGAGCCTTGACTTCTCACTTTTCACAATGACTACGAAATAGTCTGCTACTTGAATGCTCTTGAACCTGTAGTCTCTTCCACCAATGAACCTACAAAAAGTATGATGGAGTTAGATATTAAGTACCTCAATAGAAAAATAAAATAAAAGAATAAAAAGAGAAATGGTTTTGATGGAAAAAACCACTATGTGGCAGTGTCAGAACCCAAAAAAGTAAAAAGAAAGGATGTATCTAAAGGTGAAAACCTCTTTAAGGCACCTAAGGATGGGGTACTTAATAACCTACTGAGTTATTTCCAAGATAGGTCATTAGTTCTTATTGAGCCTACATAACCAATAAATTTGAATATGGAAGAGGCTCCACAAGTGATTCATCTAGCTCAGTCTTTGTCAGCGCAAGAAAAAGAGGCATACACAAAGCTCTTACAAAAGAAGAAAATCAATTTTGCTTGGACATATTCAGACATGCCAGGGCTTGACACTAATCTTATTATGCATCACTTATCTATAGCTCTAGGAATTAAACCAATAAAATAGAAGTTGAGGAAAATTCATCCTCACATAGCTCTCCTTGTTAAGGTTGAATTAGAAAAGCTCTTAGGAGCAGGATTTATTAGAGCTATCGACTATGTCGAGTGGATCTCAAATATTGTTCTAGTTTCAAAGCATGATGGGTACAGTCATGTATGCACAGACTTCAAAGATCTTAACAAAGCTTTCCCAAAGGATGACTTTCCACTCCCTAACATAGACATGATAGTGGATATGACTACAGGCTATGAGATATACTCTTTAATGGATGGTTTTTCTAGTTATAACCAAATAAAAATAGCTCCTGAGGATCAATAAAAGACAACATTCACATGTGCATGGGGAACCTATTGTTGGAACGTCATGCCATTTGGATTAAAAAATGTAGGAGCCACATACCAAAGAGCTATGACCACAATATTTCATGATATGATGCATAAAAACATGGAGGATTATGTGGATGATACCTTGGCCAAGTCTAAGAAAAGGTATACACACCTAGATGATTTGGAAATAATTCTAGATTGAATGGAGCAGTTTTAGTTAAGATTGAATCCAAAAAAGTGTGCCTTTGGAGTTACCTCAGGTAAACTTCTAGGATTCATAATTTTAGCCAAAGGAATAGAGGTGGATCCCGAAAAGGTTCAAGCCATATTAGATATGCCACCTCCTAAGAACATTAGTCAAATGAGAAGTCTTCAAGGATGACTCCAATCCATACGGAGGTTTATTTCACAACTTGTAGATAGAGCACAACCATTCAACAAGACATTGCATAAGGGAGCCACATGTGCTTGGAATGAGGATTTCCAAAAGATCTTAGATCAAATAAAACAATACTTGGCTAATCCTCCAATTTTGATGCCTCCTATCCTAGGAAAACCATTGATGTTGTACATCTCAGTGATAGAATCTTCCTTGGGGGCATTATTGGCTCAACTTGATGATACGGGGAAGGAAAGAGCCATCTACTACATTAGTCATACTCTAGTATCTTATGAGATCAATTATAATAGTATTGAAAAGTCTTTCCTAGTGGTAGTGTTTGCTTCCCAAAAGTTGTGAAACTACATGCTTGCCCATACTATACATCTCATTGCAAAAATTGATCCTCTTAAGTATTTGCTTGGTAAGGCTGCTCTCACGAGTAGACTTCCTAAATGGATGATGGTTTTGTCAAAATTTGATATAGATTACATTGAGTGTAAGACTATAAAAGGGAAAGCTATTGCAGATCAACTTGCTGATTTCTCAGTCAAGGATAGCATGCCTATTCAAGTGGAATTCCCAGATGAGCATATCATGTACATGACCACACATACTTGGAAAATGTTCTTTGATGGTTCAAATATGCAAAATGGATCAAGAGCTAGAGTGTTGTTTGTTTCCCCTCATGGGTGTACTATTCCCAAGTCCTATAAATTATTTCTCCCATGCACAAACAACATTGCTGAATATGAGGCCTTAACCAATGGATTGAAAATGGCCATAGAATGGGGAATTATAGAGCTACATGTCTTTGGGGATTTGCAATTGATTATCAACCAAGTGAATGGAGAGTACCAAACTAAGGATGATAAGCTGATACCTTACAAAAATATGGTTGATTCATTGCGATGCTATTTCACATTTGTCACATTTCAATAGATCCCTAGAATAGAAAACAAGGCTGCAAATGCTATGGCTACATTAGCTTCACTCCTTCAGTTGGAACAACATGAATCAAGATTTGAATTCCTAGTGGAAGAGCTACACCATCCCATCTTTGACTCCTCTGAAAGCCATGTCATTTGTACCTTGGTCACTCATGAGTCTTCCCGTTATGGTGCTATCTATTCATACCTTCATGATGGCATCATTCCTAAATCATTTAACCGATCTAAATGAAGAAACCTTGTCTATAACACCTCTCACCATACCCTTATCTCTGGTGATCTATATAGGAGGGGTTTAGATGGGACACTTCTTAGGTGATTGGAAAAGGATGAGTCTGACTGAGTGTTAGTTGACATCCATGAGGGCATTTGTGGAGGACATTCCAATGGTCTTGCCATGGCCCAAAGGTTACTTAGGGCAAGGTACTATTGACCCACAATGCAAATGGATGCTATAGATTTTGCCAAATCTTGTGAAAAGTGTTAGAAACATGGAAACCTAATTCAAGCTCCAGGTAGGGAGCTTATTCCTTCTATTTCTCATTGGCCATTTCAGCACTGGGCCTTTGACCTTCTTGGTTAGATTCATCCCAACTCATCAGGTGGACATAAATTCATAATTACTACTACTGACTACTTTACCAAATGGGCAGGAGCCATTCCACTCTTTGTTGCTTCAAGAAAGACAATTTCTTTGTTCATATTGAATCACATCCTTTTTCAGTTTGGGATACCTTTTGAGATAATCACTGACAATGGAGGTCAGTTCAAAAACAAGGACCTTACACACCTCTACAAGAAAACCAAGATAAAGAAACATTGGTCCTCCATTTACTTCCCACAAGGAAATGGACAAGCAGAGGCCTCCAATAAAACCATTCTTGAGATTCTCCATAGAACAGTTCACAAGAATGGTAGAGACTAGCACTTATAGATCAATCTAGCCTTATGGGCTTACAAAATGAGTATTCGTACTCCCACAGTAGCTACTCCTTTTGCCCTCACTTATGGTGCTGAAGCAATATTACCTTTAGAAGTTGAGATTCCCTCACTTAGAGTCTCTCTCAAAGGTTTGATTACAGATGAAGATTATCATGCCATGAGATTGCAAGAATTGAAACTTCTTGATGAGAAACAAAGAGCATCTTTTGATCACATGAGAGTCTACCAAAAGCGTATATCCAAAGCATTCAACAAAAAAGTTTTCCCTAGAGAATTCCAAGTGGGAGATCTTGTCCTGCGTGAGAATCCTAAGAACCAAGAACATCGAGAACAAAAGGGAAAATTTGAACCTAATTGGCTTGGACCATACATTATTACTGTTGCTTTTGGGATAGGTGCTTACTTGCTATCTAATGAATAGGGGGAATAGCTCCCTGATCCTATTAATGTTTTGCACCTCAAGAAGTTCTATCCATGATGCCTATTCTATTTGGGGGCATCCTTTGTACATATTTATTGATCCTAAAAAAATTCCAAAAAAAAAATTCATATATGATGCTGAAAAAATCCTAAAAAGCACATAAAGTCCTAAAAAAAAATACAAAAAAATCAAAAAATTCAAAAAAATTCAAAAAGTGCCTTGGTGAAAACTTGGAAACAGGTGCCTTGGTAGTAAAAATACAAAAAAATTGGAAAAAATCAAAAAAATCTTCCAAGCGGTGAAAACCTGGAAACAGGCACTACTTGAGGCCTTTGCACCCTTGTCTTTTAGCATGCGTCCTCGACACTTAGCCATTCTCCATCATGACTTGACCTTATTGCCTTGGCTTGGAATTGGTCTTTGTATTTGTCTAGGGGGCATAACTGTTAGCATAGGTCCTTTAGGTGTGTTTGTCTCTTGGGGCATTTCACAAACAGGTGTTTTTCAACACCACCCCAAACAGTGTTTTTTCAACACTACCCTAGCGTCTAGTGTTTCTCAACACTTATCAGATGTCTTACCCACCAGTCTAGTATGATGTGATATTTCTCACTACATAGATGCGATACTCAGGGATTGACTCTATGACCAACACACATGCACTTAAACAATCAACTCAGTTGAGATATGTTGACTTTATTTTTCTTTGTGTGTTGTCTATGATGATTTCTTTGATGAATGTTATCTCCCTATGATAGTTTTTGATGATGCATAGCTAGAAGACTGAGGGTATGAGAACATGTTTTATTTCTTTATCTGCTTGTGGGTATATTTTTTTGGTCCTAATTATCATTAGCATTTATGCTTGATCCACTTGACACCTAGGATTTGCAAAGTATTATCCTTGACTATTTTGCAAGTGCATACTTATAGTCATCTTGACTTTCCTTGTGTCTCGATGTGAGTATAATCTTGCCATATCAAATTTAGGTAATCTCACTACATTAGTCATCTTGACCTACATGTCTTTGGTGCCTAGGTGGGATTCCCACATTCTTGTCTGATATAGATCATATTCATATACCCATAGTCATACTAGTGTGTATTGTATGATCTTATGATGCTACCAATAAAGCTCGATGATGATTATTAGATGTCTATAAGCATTGTGACCTTGCAAGTCAACCACTTTTCATAGTAGCTTGCATTCCTAGGTTCATGATAGTTTAGTTTTTGCATTTTGCATATGGAGAGAGCTCTCCTTTTCATCTCACATGGACCTGTTAGTCAACTGCGCTCATCTTCCCTTTTCTCGATCATGTCTTTCACTCTTTGTCTTTCATCTCAAACCTATTCCTATCATCACAAGGGGTTAATCTTATCATCATATCTATATCTCAAAAATGTCATTTTCAGAAACATGAGTCTATATCATACACATGAGAATTAAACATACATCTATGAGAGAGAATATACATGAGCATATAAACATACATTTTGAGAAAAATGACAAGACAATACATAAACTGATACATCCATCACAAGTGAGACATACACACATGATATATCAAACATCCAGTAATCTCATATATATAAGTAATGATACATAGTAAAAAGTGAGATCCCAAAATCTGGATCAAAAGTCTCAGGATATGTCCGAAACATCTAAACCTAAGCCCTAGACCTAGGACTCACTACCACCATCCTAAGGACCTGGTGGTGGAGGAGGTGGTACCACATCTAGTACTACATCTGATCTACCCACTACTAGAGTATGAAGGAGCTCTCTGACCCTTCGGCACCACCTATATGTAGAGACCATGATAATATGTGGCTCACACTGCCTCTCTCTGCCTCTCTGTAAGGGCAACCTGTAGCTGCCTGTCTCAACACTCTGTCTCAGCTCTCTGATCTATGAGCTACTGCTCCCTGATAGCTATAGTGATCCTCAACTACTACATCTCTATCTCCAGAGCTTGTATCCTAGCTCTTAGGTCCTCCCCTCTCGCAGGCTGCTCCTACTGTCCCTCTACCTGTCAGTGAGCTGGTCTCACCTCATCCTCAGGTGTCGCTGATCTCTGTCTCCATGACCATTTCCAGCCACCTGATCTTGATCCCTCACCTCTCTCCATCCCTCTCCCTCTCCCTCTCCCTCTCCCTCCATCCCCTCTATCTCCTCCTTCCCCTTCATCCCCGTCATCTCCCCCATCATCCCCCTGAGTAGCTGGCGGTGCATTTGGTATAGTGAATCTAGGGAATGGAGCCCTACATCTCTCTACTCTATAAGCTATGTCTGCACCCACATCCACCATGTCTAGAAGGTAATCCCATGGCTCTTGACATATAGAAGTTGTCTCCTATACTACCTACTGGTAATCTAGCATCGGCAGCCAACCATGCCCCTCCTCATCATGAAACCGAGCATATGTAGTGGTCTCCGTAGACACCCTCTACTAGCATCTGAACTATCTCCAAACCTGAGTAATAATGAATCTCTCCACAATGTTTGCATGACAACCTACTAATGGCCAACTACAAAGCATATAATCCAGCTCCCACCTATCACCCCACTGCTCAGATGTCCTATAAGGTCTCCAAGTGAATGAGGTGAGCTCATCCAACACCCTGTGATAGTAAGAAACATCCCCGCTATGTGCCTGAGAGATGAAACTAGTATATCTATACATGTAGGGATATCTATGCTCCCTAGGTTGCACTCATGGATGCACTACAATAATGTGCTCCCATGCCCATATCTGAGTGAGTATAGCCCCGCACGCCTAAGTCCTACCATCTCGGTAGATGATCTCATGTAGCTCATAGTACATATCAGCTAGAATCATTGAACCCCATGCCATCCATCATGGCCATGCCACCAAATCTGCTAGCAACCTACCCCATCCCAGTGGGAAACCCTTTTGACTCCTATCATGGATAAGGGCCTATCCAATCAAAGATGTAATAATACAAGGCACTAGGAAGTCCCTACCAAAGTTAGCCATCAACTGATCCCAATTGACATGTTGTTCTAGGATGGTGACATCCTGGAACATACCCTGGATAACCTGTCTCCCCTTTATCGGATCCTGATCATAGCATACCTATGTCATCAAACAATCATGTTAGTTTCTATCATAAGGGAAACTTTATAACTTTGATTATCTATAAACATGATTATACTTACAGGCTCTCCATGACACGAAACACGTAGGATCTGATAGACGTCCTCCAATGTGATGGATGCCTCTCCAGTAGGTAGATGAAGGGTGTTGTGCTCACTATGCCATCTCTCAGCAAGAGCAGTCAATAGCCCATGATCAGCTTGAATATGGGGCATCTGCAGTAAATACCAAAAGCCCATCGCCCTCAAATTGGCCTTGCCTGGATCATCTAGATCTTGAACAAATCACAATCTAGTCACCTGGGGTGCTTTGATCTGGAGCACAAGGAAGTTCTCCTGTAGGTCATTTCAACCATACTAGATGTCATTACATATCATGAAAGATGTATAATATTAGTACAACACATTTTAAAATCAAACATTGTCTAGACCCATGTCATTTTGCTCAAAAATATTAAAACATGTCAAAATTTTATACTAGGCGACACTATTTTTTTTATTAAGTGTCGTGTGACACTTTGTCTTATAGCAGTGCGACATTTTCTATTTGGGTGACACTTCACATAGTGTCATGCGACATTTCATCCTATGTCATGTGACACTAGATTCAATGCCCGTGCGACACTATTTTGACCCACGAAGTGTCACACGACATTCATCCTCAAAGGGTGTGACACTTCTAAAGTGTCGCATGACTTTTTGCCTAAACTAAAAATTTGAAATTTAAAAAACAATTAAAAACATGTTACATGCTCATTAATGACTCAAAAAAGAGAAATTTTTCTGAAAACTCACTGGGGCAACATAGTGTGGAGGCCGGTTGTGCAACTGGGCGTGCTCAAATCGATGTCTGTGGACTGGAATCACTGCTTGCTGGGCCATTTTCTCTCTCTAAGCTCTCACAATTCTCAAATCAATAAAATTCAAATGATTTTGAAAATGACATTTTTTGCCCCTTATATAGCATTTTGACTTTTTGACCAAATTTCCACATACCTCAGAATTGCATGAAAATTGTACCCTTACCTAATTTCAATGTCTTGGATCCATTTTCGGACTTGAAATCAAAATCTAAGTTAATCTTGATAGTTAAAATCACATTTCAAAATTTTCCCCCTCTTCTACGCAGTTGGCTGACCATTTGAGGCCTGATTCTTCGATCTTTGTTGGGGCATCTTCATTTCTTCATCCCCCATCTCTTTCAAACTTCTAGTCTCCCATTTATATTCATTTGATCCATTTCTCTAAGGTTTGACTGTATCCTTAACCTATATCTTTCTCAGTCAAACTGGGGCATGTCTTCATTGCTTGATGGTTATCCTATTGTCCTATTCCTCGACTATGATTTCTAGTGCTTTGATCAAGTTTATCAATTTTATTTTCTCCTCTACCTAATTTTGATTTTGATTTTGAGGGGGAAATACCTATCGGCTTTAATCTTTGATTCAGCTTTATCATTCAGCTCAGCTTGAGATTCTTATTTTGAGACTTGATTATCACCTAGCTGCGATGGTGGTGATTTTGTCTTTCAATTTTTATCTCCTATTTTTTAGAATTGATTATTGCCTAGCAGTGATGGTGATAGTTTTGTCTAAGGCTTGATTTGCACCTAGTAGTGACGGTGTTGGTCTTGTCTTTCAGCTTTTTCTTATCTTTGTCCTGGTGTGTTCCCAAATGAACACACGTCTGAGTTGTTTTGTGATCCCAAAATGAACTCACATTTTAATTCTTCTTTGACTGCATGTGTTCCCAAAATGATCACACATTAGTCAAAGAGGAGCAAATGTATGCACCCTAAAATGGTCACCTAGACTTTGGGCCCCATTCAGCAATTTATCAAATCTTTGAATCAAGATTTTTAAAAATCAACATTTTTCAATTATATCAGTTTCCTTGATCAAGTCCTATTTTATCATTTTCAATTATTTGCCTTGGGCTAACCATTTTATCCTAAAGTCTTTATTTATTTAAAAGGAATATTTCCTCCTCTTTTAATAAACAAAAAGCCCCCACTTTTCATCTTATCCTAAGTTACACAAATAAAGCATTATTCTTAAAAAGGGAAAAAATACTTTTTGTCTCATGTGGACACAAAGGTCAACTCTTATTTTCCCATTGGAGGATATATGTGCACATGGATTGCTCCTCTTTCAAGCTCCACCCTTGATTAAGTCTTTTGCCTCTTAATCTCTATGGTCCATTCCTTCTCATTTCCTATAAAAGAAGAGCTCTCTTCCTCATTTTGCATATCCATTCATTTTTTATGCTAATATTATGTTGTAGGTTTTCTAGGTTATTTGGAGCTCTTTGAAGACATCCTTGCATCCAAGCTTTGAAGACATTGTTGTTGCATTTCATTTCATTTGATTTCATAGTTGCATAATCATGGCATTCTTAGTATAGATTTCCTTTATGCAATAGATTAGTCTCACATAGCTTAATTAGGAGGGATTGTAAGGCTTGTACTTTCCTTTCATAGATTAGATTTCCTTTCAAGCATTGCATTGTTATCATTTAGATTAGCTTGTATCTTCATTCTTAGTTTACTTGAATTGCATTTCCATTTGGATTCTTGAGGATATTGGCACTCTTGCCCTTGTCTTCACTTGAATCTCTCATTGTGTGGTTGACTAGCAAGGTCATTAGCTTCATAGCTCTAGCTGAGAGCAATTTTACAATCTTGCAACTCCATACATAGAGAGCTATGGATCAATTTTTGAGACCTCATTCTTGAGTGTTCTTAATTGTAAGGATTCATAGAAGTGCACTACTTTTGTGTGTACAGGAAAAAATTTTGTGTTCTTGTTGGCAAGGCCAACAACAGTCTTATCCATAGTTTGTCTCAGAGAAAACACAGGAGGATCGAGACCTTTCAAAACAACCCTTCCGCATGATTGAGTAACAACATTGGCACAATCTTGAGGTTGTTCAAATTTAGACAAATGAGATGCGGAACTACGCAAGATGAAAGGAGTCTTAAGTTTGGGAGCATCACCACTCCCCTTAATAATAATCACATCACAATACTCTACCTCAATAGGTTTGATCATACCAATGACATTGTCATCGTTAGTGTATGTGTAATTGACTTTAGCATTGGTATTCTTAGTGTTTGAAGATTCACCCTTCTTGTGAGGAGGGAAGGGATCCTTAAATGTTTGATGGTTAGAGTTCTTGTTATGGCCATCCATAACAATGTCACCACTATCAATCAAATCTTGGACCTTATGTTTCAGCTGAAGACAAATAGAAGTCTTATGACCCTTATTCTGGTGATAGTCACAATATGCGTTGTCATTCCACCAATGAGATCATGGTTGTGGGTCATAGAGATGCTTTTCCAAAGGAGTAAGTATTTGATTCTGTACAAGATTTTTATAGACCACATCAAGAATTTCTCCCAAGGAAGTGAATTTATGCTTGGGTTGATATGCCCAAGGTTTGTTCCTAGAAAACCTTGAAGGTTGCTGATTTTTTGTCACAGGCTTTTCAACAGCTTTGATCACTTGTATGCTAGAAGAGAGATTAAAAACATACTTAGCAGGCTTTGGGGTCACATTTTTTACCACTCCATCATTCACAATGTCTCTATTCTTGTTGAAAAATTTCCCTTTATCTTTATTTGAGGAAGAAGATCCTTGCTTGTTGTCTTTGTTCAAAGTCAATTCCCCTTTCTTGATCATAAAGGCCTCTATTCACACCGCTTGTGTAATCATGCTATCAAAGGTTAGGGGACCTTTTAATTGCACTTGGTATTTGAAGTCTAGGAAAAGATTGTCCAAAAAGATGTCGAGTCTCTCGGACTCTGGTATCTTGTGAGGACACCTTGTACATAACTATCTCCACCTTTGGAGAAATGTTAGGAAAGATTCCCCTTATCGTTGTTTTAAATTGAAAAGATCCTGGATGTTGACCGGATGTTGAATATTATGCGAGTAATGTTGGAGAAATAGATTGGCCATTTCATCAAAAGTCTTAATGCCATTGGGAAATCAAGAAAACCACTCCATAGCTGGTCCACCCAAGCTACAAGGAAATAAGCGCATAAGATATGTTTGGTCATGCATGAATTCCATGGATAAAGTGCCAAACTCTCTTAGGTGATCTTGGGGATCAATAGCACCCAAGTATTTGTCATATTTAGGGAGCTCTACACCTCTAGGAAAAGGTGGCATGTGAAGACTCCTATCAAAGGGGAAAGGACAAATGCTTTCCATTGTGAATTGTTGTGCAGGTTTGTCCTTATTCTTCACAAGTTGGCTAATCTAATCTTGCATGTCTCAGACCATCTTTTGCAACTTAACGGTCTTAGTTTCTTCTTCCTTGGCCACAAGTGTTTCAACTTGATAGTCTGGGGGTAACTTGGCCCCTTGTTTGGCTAGCTCAAGAAAGTATTTTTCCTTCTCCTCTAGAATGAGGATCTCCATCATCTTAATAAGAACCTTGTTTTCTTTCATAGAATCTATGTCATTTTGAGTTATTGTGTAATCACCATCATTGCCAAGAATCTCATAAATGCTTGGTACTTGATCTTGACTCTGATCATAAGGGGTAGGATGATAGTGATACATTGGTTGACCACCTTGAGCTTTGTTTTGAGATTGGTGTTGATTTTGATCATCTTGGGTTTGATCATAACATTTCTCATTTCGAGGTTGGGCATGATTTTGGTCATTGGAAGATTGACCAAAATGTTGGTTGTTTTGAGATTGATCAAAAGTTTGGTTGTATTTGCCTAGTTTGAAGTTGAATGGCTCTCCCATCTTGTTGTAGGATTGTGCAACAAATGAAGACTTAGTAAAATGATATGCACAATGTTGAAAGGGTCCAGCTAAGGTAACTCTTGGTGCTCTAACAAGATCAAGAAGGTCAATAGGTTCAGATGAGTCGATATCCTCAATAGGATTGATAGGTTTAATGATAGGACTAGTCTAAGGAATTGGTCTTCCAAAGTTATGAAACAATGAGTTGTTTTGGAAGAAGAAGTTGTCCTGATCTTGAAATGAGAAACTAGGTTGCGCTTGAAACAATGGATTAAAACACTCTTGGAACACTGGAGGTGATTGAGATGGGTTGTCTTTCAAAGGACTCAACAAAGAACTTGAGGATCCCTCACAATGTTTAGATTCGACAATAGGTTCGGGACAACTTTTTTCTTGATCACAAGGTTTACCTCTACCTTGACTAGTATTACAAATGGGGTAAGTGTTGCCACTTCAAGCTGTGATAGTCATAAATGAAGATGAAATGAGAGAAGACTCAGGATAATGCTAAAACTCTATCTCTAGGAATAATGAAAAGGAGATAAAGGCTAAAACAACCAAGATGTGAGATACACCTATTATGAAATCATCAAGAGTATGGCTAGAATAGCTGAGATAAGACTATCGCAATGTGAGGTACAAAAGCACAAAGAGATGAGACAAATAATAAGGAGACAAAATGAGCCAAAGCAATAATTGATGGGTTCACAGCTTGAGACACTCAGTTTCTGACAATGAACGATAGGAAAATAGGTAAACAGACCTCAAACAAAAATCAGATCAAATAAAAAGTTCACCAGTCAACGGGAAATAAGTCATTGTTTTTGAAATCTGGGTACAGGTTCATGCGAGAAAGTACCAGGCCGCATGAGAAAATGCCAAACTTTGCATGAGAGAATGCAATCTCGCATGAGGAAATGCTCTGAAAGATGAAATTTTGCATGGGAAAAGATCAAAGTTTGACAGTTTGACACAATTTATGAGGTAAAAATTCAAGTTCTGAGACACAACCTAAACCATTATTTGACAAAATTTCTAGGTTTCAAATAGTTTGAAGGACAGTTTAATCAACAATCTCAGTTTGAAGGTTTCAAGCATTCATTTACAAGCATGAAGGTTTGATCAAGCAATGGTGACACAAGAAGTAGTCTAAAATAGACCTACCAAGGACAAAGCAACTTGGCAGTATCATGGGAGTCTTTGTTTAATCATGATGGACAAGTTTAAGACTTGATAACAAACACATAGTTATCCCTACAAAAAAAATGGCGAGAAAACAAAACATTTGCCTCACTACTTATGCGCATGCGTTCACCTCACACAGTCATGTCACCCCCTAGAGGGCACCTGTATTTTTGGTGTTTCCAAGGACTCAATAGTATATGTTCAAAGGTTACCCTTGAAGCAGGGGCTAGTGTCATATACCACCTTCAAACATCTAGGTGCATGCCTATGGTGAGAATCTATGGGAGACATTCTTCCCCCTCCCTGCGCAAAGATTATGCCTCCTTTCGGAGGTGATCTGGGTAGGAAACTAAGAAAATTTTTTAGTGGGCTTCTATTCAAACTAACCTTAGGTGCCCCTGATACAGGGCTAGGGCCTCATAGCCACACTAACACCCAAAATTCATACACCCCCGCAAGTAGGGCTAGGAGTGGCGCCGCTCAGTACAACAGATGAAGCCTTCTCAAGATGATAGTCAAAATTAAGAGAAGGAAGTTAACATGGTTTTGGAGTCTTTCGACTCAATAAAACATTCTTTATTATAGTGAGGTAGAATCATTGGTGATAGGTGTGTACTCACTTGGGTAATTCCCAAAGGTTCAACTTTCGGTGGGCCCTCTAAAGGTGACACAACTTGGCTTGGATCCAAGGGTTTGATTTTATATGTCTCTCAAAGAGAGAAGAGCATACTTCTCTACCTCTTCACCTTATCCAAACACATCAAGCATATTCATCACCAAGCGAGCTTCACTCCACCAAATCCACAACCTTTTGGATTTTTGGTTCTCTCAAAGAGAGAAGAGCATAATCCCCTGGCAAGTAGAAGTGCTAAAGATTCACTACCTTGCTTTGCTTTCCTAAGTATCCATCATTCTAGCAACATCTGGGTCTTAGTTTCATCCGTGGGCATCACTTCCATGTAATGAAGAGCCTATTCCCCTACTCTGCTATTAGGACCCTTGAGAAATTTTAACAAAGCCCTCATTATACTATGTGAATGAAAGCAAGAAAACAAACACAACATTTTAAAAATGTCTTCGGCAATCGTCCTGCAAGAAAACTGTTAGCAAGTTTTATGATCTTCGACAAAGTGACCTACAAACCACTGTTATGTTGTGATAGAAATAGAGATATGAAATCAATAGCAGAAAGTGAATGTCAGGAAAAAATAATAGTAAATTACAGAATCTAAAAAATTTAAATGTCTGACCGTGAAACTTCGTGCAAGGAAGTGTAGCGTTGCGCACAAGAAAGTACCAGGGTTTGTGCAAGAAAGTACTATTTCATGCAAGAGAGTGCTACAGGGAGTGAAACTTCATGCGGTACGCTCAGGAATCTCATGTGAAATTTTATACATAGAGAAGTACAGATGTACGACAGATTGCAGAATTCAAAAAAAGGCTTGAGACTGATGAGGCCAAAAATCATTTTTTCTACCCCATGGTGGGTGCTAGAATGTCTATAGCTGAATGTGGACCTCTAATCCAGCCATATACACAACATAGTCATTTCTCGATCATCGAATCACAAAGAGGAGTATGGATTACTCAATTCGTAAGATTCTATCGATTCAACCTATTGCCTCCTAACTAACTGGGGTGTTTGAATTACTCTCAGAATGAGAGCCAACAACCAAAAGACCAAGCTAATATGAAGGATTTGAAATCTTAAAAGATGAAAGTACAATTAATCTAAGATGCAAATGCAATTAATCTAAGAATGAAGATGCAATTTTAATCTAATAACTTGAAAGAAATGTGCAAATTAAGCTAATAACAATAAGAAAATTACTCTACTATGAAAGTGCAATTACACTAAATGAGAATTAAGCTAATTGTGCAATAAAAGCTTGAAAATATGAAGATAATTGAGATGAAATTTCTCTATAGTTTATGTGCTCTCAAATTGCCTCCCTTCGAATGAAGGAGAAGGTTCATAATATAGACAAGCCCAGAGAAGGAATGAAGAGTTTCTTGAAATGAAACGGTTGACTCTTCATTCCCAATTGAGACAAATATTCATGAATTACTTAATTAAAAGAATGAATTATTTCCACATATGGGTGATCCTTCAAGTATTTTGAATTATTAAATCCAAATAAGATAATCCATTCAAATAACCAAGTAATATTAATTCCTTTTATGTGTATTATCCAAATGGGGTGGGTTTTATTTAATTGAAAGCACTTAGGACTTTAGAATTAAATCAATTTATCATAGGGATTATTTAGCTAATAAAGTTGAATACTTAAGAATTAATTATAGTGTGAGATTAATGCAATTTAGGGTTTTTGCAATAGACACCAAGTCAAATAAAGTCAGGTAGGAGAGAGATAATTGCCTAGTAAAATAGGACTTTAATGATGTAAAATTGAAGAAAATGCACCAAAATTGATTGAAATTACAAGGTGCCAATTTTGGGGTATTACACATGCCATAGCATACATTAAGCTCCCTACAGCTGAAGCATAAGGCACCTTTGACATTTTAGCCTCCTCTTCTGATGTCTTAGGACACATCTCCTTTGTCAATTTCAAATAACTAGGCAAAGGTGTGCTGACAGCTTTGGCATTCTCCATAGAGAAGCATTGTAACACCTTCTCAATATAGTCAACTTGAGATAAATTCAACTTCCTATTTTTCCTATCTTTGCAAATTTTCATACCAAGGATTTGTTTTGCTGCCCCCAAATCCTTCATAGAAAATGAATGTGCTAACTGTTGTTTTAACCCCTTAATGTGATCCATGTTAGACCCAGCTACAAGCATATCATCAACATATAAACATAAAATAGTGTAGCTATCATCATCCAACCTCTTAAAGTAAACACAATGGTCAAAATGACACTAAGTGTATCCACGCTCATTCACAAAGGTGTCAAATTTAATATACCATTGTTGAGGTTCTTGCTTCAATCCATATACACTTTTCTGCAATTTGCACACCAAACTCTTCTTACCCTTGACTTCAAATCCTTGTGGTTGTACCATATATATTTCTTCATCCAAATCACCATGAAGAAAATTTGTTTTAACATCAAGCTGCTCTAAATGCAAATCTTCAGCAGCCACAATACTTAAAATAGTACGAATAGAAGTCATTTTAACAACTGGAGAAAATATCTCATCAAAATAAATGCCCTTTTTTTGTGCAAATCCTTTTACAACTAACCTGGCTTTAAACCTTTTCTTACCTCCATCCTCTTCTTTCAGCTTGTAAACCCATTTATTCTGTAAAGCCCTTTTACCTGCAGGTAACTTGCATAAATCCCAAGTGTGATTTTTTAGCAAGGAGTCCATTTCCTTTGTCATTGCAAACTCCCACTAAATCTTTGTATCCACTTGCACAACTTCATTATAACATTCAGGTTCACCAACATCTATTAACAAAATAGAATACAAAGAGTGATAAAATCTTTCAAGAGGTCTACTGAGCCTTGTTGACCATCTAACATTCACTAGGATGTGTGGTATTTGTTATTGCTATTGTTGTGAAGCATAAGGAACTACTGGAACATCATCTTTTGGATGATCATTGAGTACTACATAATCATTTTCTTTCTTCTCATGCTGCTGCAACAGATCTTTGTACAATACCTTCTCATTGAATATGACACCCTTGCTTCTTACAATTTTATGATTTTAAAAATCCCAAAGCCTATAACCAAATTCATCAATGCCATATCCAACAAATACACATTTCTTTGACTTAGCTTCCATCTTGGTTCTATTTTCAGAATCTATATGTGCAAAAGCTTCACAGGGTATGTGCGGGATCATGGTATGCCAAAAAGTGGCGATGTGAAAAAAACTTATTTTCACTTGTCCAAAAGCACACAAATAGATTTCTTGACTTTTTAGTAGGCCTGGGTATTAGTATACCTAGCGAAGCCAAAAGCCAAACCTAAAGGCATAATTGGATATTTGATATTATTGGATATCTGATATTTTTCAGTAGATATATATCTTTGTACCCAGCCGTGTTCAACATTTTTTCATTGTAAAAATGTGAACGCAGATAGGGTTTTCGAATATCTACTCCCAAATCCCCTATCCAATTTTTCCTAAATTGCTAGGTAAGTGAAAGCTTCTAATTTTTATTTTTTTAATTATTTTTTATTGTTTTTAAATAGAAATATATAGTTTTTTATATAAAAATTAAGGTAGCAATGAGTTTTTGTATTGTTTTTTAAAATTCATTGTAATTATCTATTTGTTTTTTCATTGTTATCAGACATGGAATCATAAAACCCTCCTAATTATCCCACAAATAATCTAGAACCACCTCCCAATAATCCCCCACGTCCAGAAGATGTACCTGTCACAAACCCTCACCGTTTAGAATATCTAATAGGAGATAATCTAAATGAACTTAGAGGATTTCAAACCACATATGCCAATATCTCCACATTGCTCCCCATGTTTACGACATTGAACTCAATTATTGAAAACATGAAGAAACTTACACAGCAACACAATGCTGCACTTCTTTGGCATGATTCCATGCACGCCCAATTTGATGATGGGCTTGATTATGATCAAGTCATGAACCTAAATATAACAAAACATGACATAGCTAATCTTTTTGTGGATCCTAAAACTGGTCTAAAAGTAGACCATAAAAAAACCAAGTTGTCAATTAAATGGTGCACAAATAGTGCAATACGTGACAACTTTTGGGACCATTGGTGGATGGTTTTTCATAGACCACCTCACAATAATTTGGATGTCCCATTTTATTTTATTAAAAAATGGTATGCTAAATTTGTGCTCGATCACTAGGTGAATTATTGGAGTCTGAGACCGAAACAAGGTGTAGGTTTAGGTGCTGCGTAAGATAGGCCATGGGCACAATGAGTGAAATCCTGCACATATGTCCCCCTCCTAAGATTTCACCACCTCCCACAATGCAACATCCAGACATTATTGTTGAGGCCGACTCACAGACTATTCTAGCCATTCACACCTTGACTGATCTACCAGTTATTCAGAACAAGATATTTTTGCCTCCTCATCTTGATGCTTCTGGCACTTCCACATCCTCCATGAGCTCACATGTTTGTGTGCCCCACACTTGTGTTATATGCAATAAGTTGTGCTTTGGTCCCCTGACTGATAGTGATGCATATAATTTTGGCTTCTATGGGGATGATTCTACATACCACTACAGGCACTTGAAGAAGCTCATGGAGATGTGCATCAGGAGCCTACAGTGCCATGGAATCCCACTATTATGGTAAGGGTAAACCGTTCACTTTTTACATTGTTTTTAAATTTTATTGTTCATATTTTCAATAGAATTTCCTTATAATAATTCCCCACTTATGTCTTTTTATGTGTTACATTTATGTTCAGTTGATGATAGAGGAGGAGATGGCATAGGTGGAGGGGTCCATGCTTTCGGCATATCATTTGGTCTTGACTCTTCCACAGTACATATGTTTTAATGTACTCATTGGTTTCCTTTTAAATTATGATAATAGTATATGTACATTATTTTCTAATTTTTATGATCATCTTTTACATGCTGATGTAGGTGTCACTAGTTGCCACTGGGGGGCAATGTGAGGGGGTGCAGGTGTCAGCTGTTGATAAAGGAAAGGTAATTAAGTAATTTAGTTTGTTTATGCATACATGTATACTTGTCAATTGTGTGTACTCATTTTAATTTACATGGTTTATTTGACAGAGAGTGGCATGTGATGATGCCGTGAGACCCTATCATCATGATAGAGTCATAGGCATATCCATTTGGAGTGATAGCCCCATGGTACGTACATTTCTAAAGTTATTTGTGTGTATTTTTCTATCAAGTATATATAATATAGTCAATTTATGATAATATGAAGTATCTGTTTGACTTTTGTAGGTCACTCCTAGTTTGAGGGAGCCAAAATGGCAAGGGTTTGTATCACTGATGACTCAGCCAAAAATCCCTAAGAAAGTTCAACACAGGTAAGTTTTAATGTTAATTTAGTTATTTTGTAAACATATATTTGCTACCAAGTTTTTAACATTAAATAGTATAACTCGTAGATCAATCTCATGTTTGCAAACATATATAGGTGGGAGTAGACATTGGTGGCACTATTCCTGTGCTACCAAGGACATATATTAGGTCTCCTACCCGCGGGAGGAGACAGAGAGGCCAGGTATATGAGAGTTCAATTTTAGTTTAAATTTTATTTATTATTATTGACTATGATTCTAAATTTTAATCTAACTTGGGGTTTCACTTTTGTGTTTGAATGCAGGATCCATTAGAGCCGAAGAGTACTTCAAAGAGGCTCCATTTTGATGATCCACCAGTAGAATAGGATGTCCTAGAAATAATTTTAGTTGAACTTCTTATTTTGAGATGTCATATGACATATTTTGAGATGGCATATGCCACATTGTATCTAGATATGTTGACATATAAATATGTAGAGAATTATTGTTCATTTTGATATATATATGAAACTTGATATTATATCCAATTTGTTAATTGTGTGTTCATTTATTCATTGTTAGTATGTAAATATTCTTGTGTGTATGTACTCATGTGTACAATTTATGTCTTAAGTATATTCATGTATATTCAAGTACATTATTCATAACCTAAATTCACGTGTATGGGCTACGTGCGTGACTTAAGTGAATTCATGTTGTATGCTTTATAATTTATGTGCTACATGTATGCTTCATGACTTAAGAAAATTTATGTGTACGCTTTATGTGCTATGTGTGTTCACACATGTAATTCATCATTTGAGGTATATAAGGATATCTATTAAAGTGGTTTCAAGGTTTTTAGACTTACCCTTTACTCCCAATGGCTAAAAGACTTCAAACTGGCCTAATTACATAATCAAACACCCTTTTGGCAATAATCAAACACCCTTTTGGCCATATCAAAACATATTGGTCTTTTGGACAAAATATCAGTACTCTACTTGTACCCCTACAAATACACTAGGAACGCCTAAGAAACTTAGTCTTGTAGCATCTCATGGATTTTTGATACCTCTTATGGGGTCTGAGTTACGAGCCTCAATAGTTTGCTGACCAATCATGCTTAGTGCACCTTGGGGACACTTTGGTCCGGCGTGGTCAAGAACATTCTACTAAGTGGTCAAAATGGGGTTGTCCCTAGTGTTTACCCACCCAACCAGACCTAATGGTGTAGTCCATTCAGTGTCAGGATGAATGGTTTGGAAGTAATCCATTGGTGCAACTTCCAACTGACTCTCACTGCAAGTTTTGGCATCGAGCGAGACTGGTGTGCCAAATTGAAAAAAATTTGAATCTCCCAGAATGGAGAGAGGTTATTGTAGGCCTCAAAAATACTATCTTGTAGCATCTCACAGATCTCTGATACCTCTCACGGGATCTGAGTTATGAGCCTCAAAATTTCACTTCCCAATCATGCTTAGTGCACCTTGGGGACACTTTGGTTTGGCATGGTTCGGAATGTTCTATTGACTCAGTGGTCAAAATAGGGTTGTCCCTAGCATTTACCGGCCCAACCAAAGCTAATGGTGCAATCTATTCAGTGCCAGGATGAACGGATTGGAAGTAATCCATTGGTGCAACTTTCAACTGACCCTCACTGCAAGTTTTGGCATCGAGCGAGACTGGCGTGCCAAATTGAAATAAATTTTAATCTCCCAGAATGGAGAGAGGTTATTGTAGGCCTTAGAAATTGTGTCATGTAGCATCTCATAGATCTATGATACCTCTCACGGGGTCTAAGTTACGAGCCTCAAAAATTCACTGCCCAATCGTGCTTAGTGCACCTTGGGGACACTTAGGTTCGGCATAGTCTAGCGTGGTCCAGAACATTCTACTGACTCAGTGGTCAAAATGGGGTTGTGCCTAGAGTTTACCCGCCCACCCAGAGCTAATGGCGTAGTCCATTTGGTGCCAAGATGAATGGTTTGGAAGTAATCCATTAGTGCAACTTTCAACTGACCCTCACTGCAAGTTTTGGCATTGAGCGAGACTGGCGTGCCAAATTGAAAAATATTTGAATATCCTAGAATGGAGAAAGGTCATTGTAGGCCTCAAAAATTTCATCCTGTAGCATCTCACAAATCTTTGATACCTCTCACGGGATCCGAGTTATGAGCCTCAAAAATTTGCTGCCCAATCATGCTTAGTCTAGAACATTCTACTGACTCAGTGGTCGAAATAGGGTTGTCCCTAGTGTTTACCCTCCTAATCAAAGCTAATGGAATAGTCCATTCAATTTTGAGACAAACAGTTTGGAAGTAATCTATTTGTGCAACTTTCAACTGACCCTCACTGAAAGTTTTGGCATCGAGCGAGACTGGCATCTCAAATTCAAACAAATTTGAATCTCCCAGAATGGAGAGAGGTTATTGTAGGCCTTGGAAATGAAGTCCTATAGCATCTCACAAATTTACAATATCTCTCATGGGGTCCAAGTTACGAGCCTCAAAATTTCATTACCCAATCATGCTTAATGCACCTTGAAGACACTTTGGTCCGGTCTGGTCCAGAATGTTCTACTGACTCAGTGGTCAAAATAGTGTTGTCCCTAGCATTTACCCACCCAACTAGAGCTAATGACTTAGTCCATTTGATGTCGTGATGAATGGTTTGGAAATAATCCATTGGTGCAACTTTCAACTAACCCTCACTGCAAGTTTTGGCATCGAGTAAGACTGGCGTGCCAAATTGAAACAAATTTGAATCTTCCAGAATGGAGAGAGGTTATTGTAGGCCTCAAAATTTTCATCTTGTAGCATCTCATGGATCACTGATACCTCTCATGAGGTCTAAGCTACAAGCCTCAAAATTTTTCTACCCAATCATGCTTAGTGCACCTTAGGGACACTTTGGTCCAGCGTGGTCCGGAACATTCTACTAACTTAGTGGTCAAAATAGGGTTGTCCCTAGAATTTACCCTCCCAACCAAAGCTAATGGCACAGTCCATTCAGTGTCAGGATGAACGGTTTGGAAGTAATCCATTGGTGCAACTTTCAACTAACCCTCACTGCAAGTTTTGGCATCGAGCGAGTCTAGCGTGCCAAATTCAAAAAAAATTGAATCTCTTAGAATGGAGAGAGGTTATTGTAGGCCTCAAAAACACCATCTTGTAGCATCTCACGAATCTCCTATACCTCTCACGGGGTCCGAGTTATGATCCTCAAAAGTTTGTTGCCCAATCATGCTTAGTGCACCTTGGGGACACTTTGGTCCAACATGGTCTGGAACATTCTCCTAACCCAGTGGTCAAAATGGGGTTGTGCCTAGAGTTTAACCACCCAATCAGAGCTAATGGCCTAGTCCATTTGGTGTCAGGATGAACAGTTTGGAAGAAATCCATTGGTGCAACTTTCAACTGACCCTCACTGCAAGTTTTGGCATCGAGTGAGATTGGCATGTCAAATTCAAACAAATTTGAATCTCCCAGAATGGAGAAAGGTTATTGTAGGCCTCAAAAACTCTTTCTTTTAGCATCTCATTGATCTCTAATACCTCTTAGGGGGTCCAAGTTACGAGCCTCAAAATTTCATTGCCTAATCGTGCTTAGTGCACCTTGGGGACACTTTGGTCCGACATGGTCTGAAACATTCTACTGACTCAGTGGTTGAAATAGGGTTGTCCCTAGCATTTACCTACCCAACCAGAGCTAATGGCATAGTCCATTTGGTGCTAAGACAAATGGTTTGGAAGTAATCCATTGGTGCAACTTTCAATTGACCCTCACTGCAAGTTTTGGCATTGAAGGAGACTGGCATGCCAAATTGAAACAAATTTGAATCTCCCAGAATGGAGAGAGGTTATTATAGGCCTCAGAAACACTGTCCTGTATCATCTCACAGGTCTCTGATACCTCTCATGGGATCTGAGTTATGAGCCTCGAAAGTTCACTACCCAATGGTGCTTAGTGCACCTTGGGGACACTTTGGTCCAGCGTGGTCCAAAATGTTCTACTGACTCAGTGGTTGAAACAAGGTTGTTCCTAGCATTTACCTACCCAATTGGAGCTAATGGCATAGTCCATTTGGTGCCAGGATGAAATCCTTGAAAACTATCCCTTCACCCAGGGAATCATCATTTTACTTTGGACACATTTGACCAATTTTGACTCAATGACTCCAACTATTACATCATTTGATGATACAAATGTAATGGAATTAAGACAATAGAAATGTAAGGATACAAAATTAAGACGATACAAATTATATAAGGATAAAACATTCATAGTAAGGAAACATGTTTTTTGCACTTTACATAGCATTAAGATGATACAAATGTGTGCTTTTAATATTTGCAAATCAACCCCATGGGCTCTTTTATATTTCCAATTTTGCATCTAATTTTGCATCAAATTTTTTATATACAAAATTTGGCATCTAAATATGCACATTACATTTGATTTTTGTTTTTACATACAAAATTTGGCATCTAAATATGCACATTACATTCGATTGTTATTTTTATATACAAAATTTGGCATCTAACTATGCACATTACATTCGATTGTTGGTTTTATATACAAAATTTTGCATCTAAATATGCAAATTACACAACTATATATAAAAAATAAGTGTCCTTTTTGCTCCAATCCCTGCATTCGGAAGGCAGAAGAAAAGTTAATAGAGAATATAAGAAGTGCCCTTTTGGCATCTAAATATGCAAATTATAGAACTATATTTTAACTTGAGTTGAACTTACCTACTGAAGTGTGCCAAAAGGGTCATCTTTATGCTTGAGAGTATTTAGTATTGCTTCATTATCAGTAGTACTAATAGTCCAAAGTTCCTTTGTCTTTGGTTTTCCTTGATGTTTCAATAACTTAACATTGGCTGCTATAACAAGGTGTGACTACATGAGAATGGTTTTGTGCTTCTCATAGTCTTCAAATGCAAGAATTTCATTATTTCTAATCATATATGTGCACAACCATGTTCCCGCAACATGTGATCCTGTTGGATATGTGAACATATCATCATCTTTCATCAGTTGTGCAAGTTTCTTCTTTCCTCGTACACAACGTACTAACCAGTAATCCGATCTCTCATCATTCCCTTCTAGTGCAACCAATGCAAAAACATTTCCTAGCTGTAGAAGATCTGAAAGATGGTCATAGTCAAGTGAACAATCCATGTCATCATTTATTATAGAGACTATGAGAGATAAATGAGTAAGATAATGTGGAACCCATGTATCAACCCACTCACTTGACTCACACTAATCCCAATCACACTGAAGACAACTCGGACAATAACAACCCAACTCTCATATCCAAATGGTCCATGTACTAGCATCTAATCTTCTAAATGAATGCATTTTTTAAGAATCTTTCAGAGTTTGACAATCCATCCTATCTCCTATTGTTCGCAACTCACCCAACCAAAAGAATTTGTGCACTGCTAAATCAAGAGTCCCCCCTCTGACAATCCTGAAGTACACCAATCAATAATAGAATGAGAATCAATGAGTTATGCACCTAAAATCCTCAGTTGCTCCTTAACTAGAGCTCTCTTTATGCATGCACCTGCTCCATCATGATCCCCTTTTCCATGACCACCTCAAAAAAACTCCAAATATGAGGTACACCTCTCTCTACATGTAGTCTACATAACCAATAAAACATACAAGCATTTTTTAATTAACCTGTGCAATTATCTGACCAAATGAGATGTCTATCCATAGCAACATTATTTTCCCACACCCACTCAAAATAATTCTCAAAGCAATGTTGGACGAACTCAGATGAGTGTGATCTATCATCACTCATATAAAAATGGTACTCTCTAATTATCTTCCGATCATCTTCTGTACTATCACGGGAATGTCTATATGTTATGTGCACAAAAATAGAAAGTTGAATAGAATTGTAATATTGAGCTTGCAACTCATTTTGGGGCTGCAATGTATAGTTCTCTGCAAATTCAATAACTAATATAATAGTGCCAATCAGGAAAGTGTCCTTACACATCCTAAATTGTTGATCCAACCACTGAGACCTATGACTATGCCTTGCATACTTGTAAAAAAGATTCTTCCTGAAATCTGAAATAAAATCAGCTACATTACATTCTTTAGTAACCAACTCACATCTAGAGCCTTCACCTCCACGTTTTAATGTATATTTAATGGTTTCATATACCTTTTTGTGGAAAATTGTCTTTCCAAAATCATGTTCACAGCCCTCATGAAAACATTCAACAAACTTCACTAGCCCACTACACTCTGAGCACTTGTCATTTAAGAAATATTTTCTATAAAAGAAACATCCATCATCTCTAGGACATAAAAAATGATCTAGCAAGTCTCTTGATGATTTTGGAAGAGCACTTGCACCACACTCCTCCAATATTTCACTACTATGCAAAGTAGAATGAATGGATCATAACAATTCATGGTTTATTGAAAACTCCACATGATATTTGCAACAACAAGTATTTCGAATCTTAAGAGGCACACAAAAAAAAGACTTCAGGGCTTCAAAATCTCTTTGTGATATTTGCAATGTTGCATGTGTTTCACAAAATTTTTTGAACAACATTGTTTGAATCACCTCCAAATAATGTTTGGGATGCGAGGTGTAGTCTCGAATGTCAATTCTCAACTTCAAGACATCCTTCACATTTGGTGACACTCTTGAGTTAGATTGCCAAAATAGTTGAATTTGATCCTTCACAGCATCCGTAAGATTCTTACCACAACGTGAAAGTCTCCCACCATAAGCCCATGTATCATTTTGAAGAGGATCATCAAGTCTTTCTCTTCTTGCAAGTGCTCTATCCAAAGTTTTATGATTTATATTCAAGTCAACAAAAGTTTGTCTCATCAAATGATCCTTTCTCAAATGATGACTTACTAAGGAGGTTGTAATAACCCTCCTAGCGGCTCTCTTATCTTTTTCCTTGGTAGTCTTCCCAATGGAATTGAGAGCACTAAAAAGATTTTTCACAATAATAGCATTCTGCTCCTTTTTCTTGTTCACACTAATCTTCAATTTGACTAGTATACGTCTCATCTTCTGCATCTTTAACAATTGCACAAACATTTGACATTGCTCAACCAACATCTTGTGCCTTAAAAATTGATCAAAAACTTTTGAAACCCACAACTGAATGGTTCTTTCTGATCTCTTGTCATCGAAATTGCTCATTATGTTCTCATCAATTTCAAGTAACCATTTAGTTCTTCTTGAAGGTCTCAATTTTGAAGTTTGTCTTTCTTCCTCCAAAGGTACTTCATTTCTCATTGTTGGTGTAATTAAATATTCACTAATTACACTTTACTTAAGTTTACTTAGGATAATGCATTTGCATATTAGTTTTCATTATGACACCTAGGAGTTTGCATTTCATTTTAGCACATGGTTAGGAAAACTTCCACTTTAGGTGTGATAATTGTCATCACATACCTCTTTGTGTGTGAGATCCACCTTTAGTGCTCTTATCACATTATCATCCTCTCATTGTTACACATGTTTCTCATACTTTTATGTACAATGGAGGATGATCCACCTTTGGTGGACATGTGATTCCACCATGTCTAGTTGATAACTTATCACTTGCATAACTTCTAGTTATCATGCATTGGCTATATATTGAGGCATTCCTACATTGTATCAATCTATCTATCTATTATTCATTATTTGATCATTTGATCATATCATATTTGTCTCTCTTGTGCTATATCTTGAGCTTCTAGATATTGGCATGTATTCGTTGCCTTAGGCAAATTCTTACACTCATATATTTGGAGATGTGTAATGTTGATTTGGTTCTTTTGCACCATTATCATTGTCAATTGCATCATATTCAATTGGTGGATTGTCATTGACAATGTCCACACTTCCATTGGCCACATCTACATGTTCATTTTCAAAACCTACATTTTAATCTTCAAAACCTAAATTTTTATTTTCACAACCTACATTTTCATCTTCAAATTCATGTTCTTCACTTGAAACCACATTTAAAGGTGGGTCTATGCCAACATCTTCATTCATATTTAACATACCTTGTCTCTTGTTTCGATGGGCAACCCTATCCATTTCTCTATACACTTCAACATCTTCATTTGTGAGTCTCCTCTTCCGTTTATGCTTTTGAGGACTACTACTCCCCATAATTAGACCAAAAAGAAGATGCAAATACCTTTGGTAATAGAGAAAATCACCCCAAAAAGTGGTTTTTTGTCTTCTCACTGCAATTGGAACCCTGTAATTTAGGAAAAACACGTGACTCTCTGGAGGGACCCAGAGAATCTTTTTTTTTTTTAACACCAGTAAAATAAATTGAATATCCAAATTTATCGGATATCCGATATCTCCCACCAAAATTTTGGAAAAATCTATCTCACTCTCTCTCTCTCTCACCTTTCTCTCTCCTCTATTTCTCTCCTATCTCCTCTCTCTCTCTCTCACCTAGAGAGAGAGAGTAGAGAGAGAGAGGAGAGAGAAAGGTTAGAGAGAGAGGGGTCATGAGGACTTCCTAGGGGTCCTAATGTGTGATAAGGTGTACTAGGACCCCTAGGAAGTTCCCATGACCCCTTTCGACACATTGGAACCCTCAAGTGTGTCCTAAGGGGTCCTATGACCCTTTCAGACACACTTGAGCATTCAAATGTATCAAAAGGGGTCATGGGGACTTCCTAGGGGTCCTAACATGTGATAAGGCATATTGGGACCCCTAGGAAGTCCCCATGACCCCTTTTGAAATATTTGAATGCTCAAGTCTGTTTGAAGTGGTCGTAGGACCCCTTATGACACACTTGAGGGTTCCAATGTGTCAAAAGGGGTCATGAGGACTTCCAAGAGGTCCTAACATGTGATAAGGTTTACTAGGACCCCTAAGAAGTCCCCATGACCCCTTTTGACATATTTGAATGCTCAAGTGTGTTTGAAGGGGTCATTGGACCCCTTAGGACACACTTGAGGGTTTTAATGTGTCGAAAGGGGTCATGAGGACTTCCTACAGGTCCTAACGAATGATAAGGCATACTAGGACCCCTAGGAAGTCCCCATGACCCCTTTCGACACATTTGAACCCTCAAGTGTGTCCTAAGGGGTCATAGGACCCCTTAGGACACACTTGAGGGTTCAAATGTGTTGAAAGGGGTCATGGAGACTTCCTAAGGGTCCCAACGCATGATAAGGCATACTAGGACCCCTAGGAAATGCCCATGACCCCTTTTCACACATTAGAACCCTCATGTGTGTCCTAAAGGTTCCTACGACCCCCTCGGACACACTTGAGTATTCAAATGTGTTGAAAAGGCTCATGGGGACTTCCTAGGGGTCCTAATGCATGATAAAGCATACTAGGACCCCTAGAAATTCCCCATAACCCCTTTTGACACATTTAAATACTCAAGTGTGTCCAAAGAGGTTGTAGGAACCCTTAGGACACACTTGAGGGTTCCAATGTGTCGAAAGGGGTCATGAGGACTTCCTAGAGGTCCTAACACGTGATAAGGTGTACTAGGACCCCTAGGAAGTCACCATGACCTATTTTCACACATTTGAATGCTCAAGTGTGTTCGAAGGGCTTGTAGGACCCCTAGGATACACTTTAGGGTTCCAATGTGTCAAAAGGGGTCATGGGGACCCCTTAGGACACACTTGAGCATTCAAATGTGTTGAAAGGTGGGGACTTCCTAGGGGTCCTAACATGTGATAAGGTGTACTAGGACCCCTAGGAAGTCCCCATGACATCTTTCAACACATTGGAACCCTCAAGTGTGTTCTAAGGGGTCCTCCAACCCTTTATGACACACTTCAGTATTACAATATGTCAAAAGGGGTCATGGGGACTTCCTAGGGGTCCTAGTATGCCTTATCATGTGTTAGCACACCTAGAAAGTCCCCATGACCCCGTTTGACACATTTGAACCTCAAGTATTTCCTAAAGGGTCCTATGCCCCTTCAAACACACTTGAGCTTTCAAATGTGTCAAAATGGGGCATGGGGACTTCCTACGGGTCCTAATGCGTGATAAGGCATACTAGGAACCTTAGGAAGTTGCCATGAACTCTTTTGACACATTGGAATCTACAAGTGTGTCCTAAGGGGTCCTACAACCCCTTCAAACACACTTGAGCATTCAAATGTGTCGAAAGGGGTCATGGGGACTTCCTAGGGGTCCTAGTATGCCTTATCATGTGTTAGGGCCCCTAGGAAGTCCTCATGACCCCTTTTAACACATTTGAATGCTCCTACGACCCCTTCAGACACACTTGAGAATTCAAATATGCCAAAAGGGGTCATGGGGACTTCCTAGGGGTGCTAACATGTGATAAGGTGTACTAGGACCCCTATGAAGCCCCCATGACCCATTTTGACAAATTCGAATGCTCAAGTATGTCTGAAGGGGTCGTATGACCCCTTAGGACACACTTGAGGGTTCCAATGTGTCAAAAGGGGTCATGAGGACTTCCTAGGGGTCCTAACATGTGATAAGGCATACTAGGACCCCTAGGAAGTCTCCATGACCCATTTCTTCCTAGGGGTCCTACTATGCCTTATCACGCGTTAGCACCCCTAAGAAGTCCCCATGACCCCTTTTGACACATTTGAATTCTCAAGTGTGCCGAAGGGGTCGTAGGACCCCTTAGGACACACTTTAGAGTTCCAATGTGTCGAAATGGGACATGAGGAATTCCTAGGGGTCCTAACACATGATAAGGCATACTAGGACCCCTAGGAAGTCCCCATGACCCCTTTCAACACATTTTAATGCTCAATCATGTTTGAAGGGGTTGTAGGACCCCTTAGGACACACTTGAGGGTTCCAATGTGTCGAAAGGGATTATGGCAACTTCTTAGGGGTCCTAGTACACCTTCTCATGCGTTAGGACCCCTTGGAAGTCCCCATGACCCCTTTCGACACATTTGAAATCTCAAGTGTGTTTGAAGGGGTCATAGGATCCCTTAGGACACACTTGAGGGTTTGAATGTTTCGAAAGGGGTCATGGGAACTTCCTAGGGTTGCTAATGCGTGATAAGACATACTAGGTCCCCTAAGAAGTCCCAATGACCCCTTTTGACACATTGGAACCCTCAAGTGTGTCCTAAGGGGTTATGGGGACTTCCTAAGGGTGCTAACACATGATAAGGCATACAAGGACCCCTAGGAAGTCCCCATGACCCCTTTTGACACATTTGAATGCTCAAGTGTGTTCGAAGGGGTCATAGGACCCCTTAGGACACACTTGAGGATTCCAATGTGTTGAAAGGGGTAATGAGGACTTCTAGGGTTTCTAACATGTGATAAGGCATACTAAGACCCCTAGGAAGTACCCATGACCCCTTTTGACACATTTGAATGCTCAAGTGTATCCAAAGGGGTTGTAGGACCCCTTAGGACACACTTGAGGGTTCCAATGTGTTGAAAGGGGTCATGGGGACTTCCTAGGGGTCCTAGTATGCCTTATCACATGCTAGGATCCCTAAGAAGTCCTCATGACCCCTTTCAACACATTTGAATGGTCAAGTGTGTCCTAAGGGGTCGTAGGACCCCTTAGGACACACTTTAGGGTTCCAATGTGTCAAAAGGGGTCATGGAGACTTCCTAGTGGTCCTAACATGTGATAAGGTGTACTAGAACCCCTAGGAAGTCCCCATGACCCCTTGCGACACATTAGAACTCTCAAGTGTGTTCTAAGGGGTCTTACAACCCCTTAGCACACACTTGAGCATTCAAATGTGTCAAAAGCATTCATGGGGACTTCCTAGAGGTCCTAGTATGCCTTATCACATGTTAGCACCCCTAAGAAGTCCCCATGACCCCTTTCAACACATTAAAACCCTCAAAAGTGTCCTAAGGGGTCCTACGACCCCTTTAGACACACTTGAGCTTTCAAATGTGTCAAAAAGAGTCATGGAGACTTCCTAGGGGTCCTAACGCGTGATAAGGCATACTAGGACACCTAGGAAGTCCCCATGAAATCTTTTGACACATTGGAACCCTCAAGTGTGTTCTAAGGGGTCCTACAACCCCTTTGGACACACTTGAGCATTCAAATTTGTCAAAAGTGGTCATAGGGACTTCCTAGGTGTCCTAGTATGTCTTATCACATGTTAGGACCCCTAGGAAGTCCTCATGACCCCTTTCAACACATTAGAACCCTCAAGTGTGTCCTAAGGGGTCCAACAACCCCTTCAGACACACTTGAGCATTCAAATGTGTCAAAAGGGGTCATGGGGACTTCCTAGGGGTCCTAGTATTCCTTAACACGCCTTAGGACACCTAGGAAGTCCCAATGACCCCTTTCGACACATTTGAATGCTCAAGTGTGTCCGAAAGGGTCGTAGGACCCCTTAAGAAACACTTGAGGGTTCCAATGTGTTGAAAGGGGTCATGGGGACTTCCTAGGGGTCCTAGTACGCCTTATGAAATGTTAGGTTCCCTAGGAAGTCTTCATGACCCCTTTCGACACATTGGAACTCTCAATTGTTTCCAAAGGGGTCCTACAACTCCTTCGGACACACTTGAGCATTCAAATGTGTCGAAAGGGGTCATGGGGACTTCCTAGGGGTCCTAGTATTCCTTATCACATGTTAGGACCCCTAGGAAGGCCTCATGACCCCTTTCAACACATTGGAACCCTCAAGTGTGTCCTAAGGGGTCCTACCACCCCTTCAGACACACTTGAGCATTCAAATGCGTCAAAAGGGGTCATGGGGACTTCCTAGGGGTCCTAGTACACCTTATCATCTGTTAGGACCCCTAGAAAGTCCCCATGACCCCTTTCAACACATTTGAATGCTCAAGTGTGTCTAAAGGGGTCCTACAACCCCTTAGGACACACTTGAGGGTTTCAATGTGTCGAAAGGGGTCATGAGGACTTCCTAGGGGCCCTAACGCATGATAAGGCATACTAGGACACCTAAGAAGTCCCCATGACCTATTTTAACACATTTGAATGCTCAAGTGTGTCCTAAGGGGTCCCCTTAGGACACACTTGAGCATTCAAATGTGTCAAAATAGGTCATGGGGACTTCCTACATGTCCTAGTACGCCTTATCATGCGTTAGCACCCCTAGGAAGTCCCCATCAACCTTTTTGACACATTAGAACCCTCAAGTGTGTCCTAAGGGGTCCTACGACCCCTTCAAACACACTTGAGCTTTCAAATATTTCAAAAGGGATCATGGGGACTTGCTAGGGGTCCTACGGGTGATAAGATGTACTAGGACCCCTAGGAAGCCCCCATGACCCCTTTTGACACATTAGAACCCTCAAGTGTGTCCTAATAGGTCCTATGACCCCTTTGAACACACTTGAGCATTCAAATGTGTCAAAAGGGATCATGGGGACTTCCTAGGGGTCCTATTACACCTTATCACATGTTAGGACCCCTAGGAAGTCCTCATGACCCCTTTCAACACATTGGAACCCTCAAGTGTGTCCTAAGGGGTCCTATGACCCCTTTGGACACACTTGAGCATTCAAATGTGTCAAAAGAGGTCATGAGGACTTCCTAGGACCCCTAAGAAGTCCCCATGACCCCTTTCGACATATTTGAATGGTCAAGTGTGTCCGAAGGGGTCATAGGACCCCTTACGACACACTTGAGGTTTCCAATGTGTTGAAAGGGGTCATGGGGACTTCCTAGGGGTCTTAGTACACCTTATCACGCGTTAGGAGGTTTCTAATGTGTCGAAAGGGGTTATGGGGACTTCTTTGGGGTTATCAGACATACTAGGACCCCTAGGAAGTCTCCATGACCCCTTTTGACACATTTGAATGCTCAAGTGTGTCCGAAGGGGTCGTAGGACTCCTTAGGACACACTTGAGGGTTCCAATGTGTTGAAAGGGGTCATGAGGCATTCCTAGGGGTCCTAACACATGATAAGGCGTACTAGGACCCCTAGGAAGTCCCCATGACCCCTTTTGACATATTTGAATGCTCAAGTGTGTCTGAAGGGGTCGTAGGACCCCTTAGGACACACTTGAGGGTTCCAATGTGTCGAAAGGGGTCATGGGTACTTCAAAGGGGTCATGGGGACTTCCTTGGTGTCCTAGTATGCCTTATCACTTGTTAGGATTCCTAGGAAGTCCTCATGACCTCTCTCTCTCTCTCTCTCTCTCTCTCTCTCTCAGATCTAGAGCCTTCACCTCCAATTTTTAATGTATATTTAAAAGCTTCATATACCTTTTTGTGGACAATGTAGTACCTTAAATGTTCTTACATCAATTTTTATGCCATTGTTAGTCTTTAGAACAGATGACGAGCGTACGGTGGTTCTACATCTGTGTGAAATTTCTTTTCGAGAGTTAAAAAATCAATTGATTGTATTCCATCGAGGGGAAGTCCATTGACATCTACTTATTCAGTATAGTCAGACCACTGAAATTACTAGGAGTTTGTAGAAAAATCCTGTGCTGGATACTTTCAAGAGGATTTGGGCTAAACTATCTGTCCTTAAATCAACTGTGCAGGTATTTTTTCAAAATCATTTTGTATATCAAATAATATAATACATACAAATATAAAAATTTATATTATAATATTTATGCTATACTATTATTAGTTAATATTAATATTTAAAATGAAATCAATATTAACATAACAAAAATATAATTTAATATGAAACTTGAATTAATATTAACATAAAAAGAATACAACTTAATTTATAAGACAATTAATATTACTATTAAAAAAATACATTTATTATGAAACTTGAATTTGGGAAAAGTGGGGCAATTTAAATTTCAAAATAGGCGGGCTTTTTTGGATATCCAATATTATCAGATATCTGAAAATATTGGATATCTGATTAGGCTTGGTATTTGCTGGGGCATTACCAAACATGGGTGGTCAACCCTTTAGGCATGTTTCAGGAGATAGTTCTTGATACCGAGACTTCGACCATGTAGCTGACGACTATTTTTTCACCCGAAATTGATGAAATGAAAAGGGTTTCTTAAGGACATTATCAACTTTCCATTAATATAATTGCTATTAAATTTTGAGTTCAATAAGTAATTATTACTTATTTTTCAATTGAGTTATCTTTAAAGCCATAATTGACATACTGATTGAAAAACAACTATAACTTTCAAACCGTTTAACCTTTTTGAAATCTAAAACATGCGTCACATTCTATGCTTCGACTACTATAAGAAAAAAAAAAGTTTTGAATTTGGTAAAATTTTGAATTAGTTAAGGTGGTCAGACACGAGAGTTTTTTTATTCTGAAAAAGTTGTAGTAGAAAATTCAGAATTAATTATTTATTTGACCAAAAATTACAAAAAAAATATGCGTCACATCCGGGCATGACTCTACTACTTATATCTAGAATCTTGGAAAAATATATCATCATTTGATTGTGATTAAGGTGGTCAGACATACATGTACTTTTTATCTTTTCCATGAAATTTTTGTAGTACTGCATTGAAATCTAAAATTTGAACAAGTAGCCAAAAAAAAATTCAAACTAGGGCTAGTAGTTTAGAAAATACATTCAATTTCCTACAAATTCTACTCTTAAAACTTTTTCACATAAGGTTCATAAGATGTTCAACCTTTTACGTCAAGTTGACTAACCCTGATTTTCTGATTTTTCATTGCCACTCAAGGCCATAGTTTGGTATACCATGATCCTACACGTACCCCATAATCGAAGGTTTTGAAAAAATAATAACTCACCTTCTTACCACTACATGCTTCCTCTGGAATACCACAGTCCAAAGCAGTAGAGGTGCCTCTATTAATTAAATAAACAACAATGTTTACAGCCTCTGCCCACATGTTTAAGGGTAGCCTAGCATGCAACCTTATACTCCTTGCATGCTCCATTATTGTCCTATTCATACTTTCAGCCACTCCATTTTCTTGTGGAGTCCTTGGTAAAATTTTCTACCTACAAATACCATTTGAGGAACGATAATTTTCAAATTTTGTGCTGTAATACTCACCACCATTATAAGATCTAAGACATTTTATCTTTTTACCAGTCTCATTCTCAACCAAGCATTTCCATTTCTTAAAAGTTGGAAATACATTAGATTTCTGTCTAAGGAAATAAATCCATACTTTTCTTGTTGTATTATCTATAAATGTAACATAATACAGAGAGCCACCAAGGGAAGATACTTGAGCTGGTCCCCATACATTTGTATGCACAAGCTCTAATCTCTCATTTTTCTTTTCCCTTCCACTCTTTACAAAACTAGCTCTCTTTTGTTTTCCATAAACACAACTTTCACAGAAATCCATATTGACACATTTCAGACCAAGTAAAGCTTTCTTTGAATGAATTAATTTCATACCTTTTTCACTCATGTGCCCAAATCTATTGTGCCAAAGTGTTGTGTCAGAATCTACAACAACGGTTTGATGTTATTCCTACTCAACTGCAACCACTGTTCCTGAACATTCATTATCTTCTGAAACAATTAAAGTAGAAGGAACAATATGACCTGTACAAACATATAAGGTGCCTACTTTCACACATTTTGCTACTAATAAGGAAACTTTTGAAACCTTCCAATTTCTATCATTAAAAGTAACTGTGCAACCCTCATCACCCAGTTGCCCTGCTGAAATTAAATTCCTACTCATCCTTGGAACATGTCTTACCTCTTGTAGTAGCCAATGATTCCCATTCTGCAACTTAATCTTAATTTTTCCCTTTCCAACTATCTGACAGGGTTCATTATCTCCCAAATAAACTAGCCCAAAATCCCCTTGGACATAATCAAGAAAATAACCTCTATAGGGTGTACCATGAAATGAAGCCCCAGAATCTAAAACCCATGAATCATCAATACTTTCTAAAGAAAGAAGCAAGGCATCCTCGTCGGGTTTATTACTTACCACATTTGCCTCCTTGTTACCTTCTTGTTTGTCTCCTTTATTCTTCTGAGACCAGCAATATTTATTCTTATGACCTGGTTTTCCACAGTACCAACAATCATTTGGCCCTTTAGATTCAGACCTCTTTCCCTGTGATTTTCCTCTTGATTTCCCATGATTTCTAGAGTTGTTTCCTCTCTCATTGGTTCTACCTCTACTCTATGCATTTAAGACATTACCTGATGTGGATCCACCTGAGCTTTTCCTACGAATTTACTCATTCAGAATAACACCAATAACATCATCAAATTTTAGGGTATTAGAACCAAAAACAGAGTTACTAACAACCATTACCAAGCCATTCCAGCTTTCAGGCAAAGAACACAAAATCAAGAGAGTCCTTACGTCTTCATCAAAAATAACATTGACTAAAGTTAATTGACTGGTAACTATATTAAACTCATTTAAATGATCAGCAACTGACCCAGCTTCCACCATTTTCATATTATACAAATGCTTAATGAGAAATACCTTATTTGAAGCGAAGGACTTTTCATACAACTTCGCTAGGGTTTTCATCAAATCTTCAGTCGTCATTTCTTGTGTAATATTAAATGCCACCGTGTGCCAGGCATAATCAAATACTACCAAGGGCCTTTCTATCAAGAATAGCCTAGTCCTCATCAGAAATGCTTGCCGGTTTCTTGGCTTTTCCTTCCAACGGCCGCCATAGATCCTTCTGATAGAGATAGCCCTCTATTTGCATTTTCCATAACTGAAATTTATGTCCATTAAACTTGTCAACCTTCAGCCTACCCTCATCTGCCATTGCTCCCACTCAACCATGAGACTCCCACTAAACTATGAGATCTTCCTGTAGAGGATAACTGAAAAAAAACCTCACTCTGATACCACTTGTTAGGATTAACAAGGCAGAAATAACAGTTACATGCAAATATAACCAATATCATAACAACCATAAACCACACATAAGAGAACAGAAGACACAAAGATTTAATGTGGTTCACCCAATCCCTGGGCTACATCCACCAATAGCGAGTCCAATATTTTATTATCCAGTGATTACAGCCTGATTACAATCTGTAATCCCTTACAGCTCAATTCTGTCACAAGTACAAAAATATACTTTGTGAAAACCCTAACCCTAAGTCATATTATACAATATTTTTCTGCTTTAGGGTTAGAATGAGTTACAACATGTCGGCCCAAAATTTGCCAAAAATATGTCGGCCCCAAAAAAAATTTGCATCTCGGCGAGGGCAGGAGGAAAAATATACAATACTTTCATGATCAATCACCACAAGCTAACAATGGGTTCCATCCCCACTGGGGTTTTTCCTTGGCCAAGGTTTCCTCGAGAACAAAATCATGGTGTTATGAGTTTTTTATTGTTTTATGCTTTACTTTCTTGTATTTCTATATGTGGATTCTTATGATTAAGTTGTAAAGTTATCAATTGGTTTGAAAGTGTTGAAACACTAATTCACCTCTCCCCCTCCCCCCTCTTAGTGTTTCTTGATCCTAGCAAACTATGGAGATCCTTCCAATATTAAGCCCACTCAATGTGCTACCCCATTTGGAAAACCTTTAGCAAGTGTTGTACCTTACAAACCATTCACATGGCATACAATTCATTTGCAAAATAAATTTGGAGAAAAGAAACAATATATATCATGTATTCTGAGCATTCACCTTAATTGATCTATGAGGAACACGTTTTCTTCAAAACACTAATGACTCGTGAGATCATAAGATCTGTTTAAATATCTTGTACACAATTTGACTATTTATGACTTCTAACAAAAATAAAAAAGAAAACACCATGACCTTTAGTGTTGGACAAATATGGATATATTTTCAACTAAAAAAATGTGATTGCAGACTTTGAAGATTAAAAATTTTGCAGCCCAAAGCCTTTGAAACAAAGAAATTCTCAATCAAAATTGTGTTCAAAATCTATACAAAAATAAATGTTTTGCATCATAGTTCACAATCAATGGCAAAGATAAAGAATAAGTTTGATTGCAATATGTTTTCCCCTTTTATAGCCCATACAACCTCTCCAATAAATGATCTAATCTAATCTCTTTAAACATGTCATAAAAAATTATGCAGCAAAAAAAATTATAAGGTAGAAGGCATTTTATTTCATCTTGCAGTCGCAAAAACAAAAAAAGCTACAAAAGTATAATTTCTTTTTCCAAGATTTTGAAGCTATGATGTAGACTTTCTACCTCTATTTATAGGTAGCCAAAGACTTCAGATATAGTTGTAGAAACAAAATGGGGTATTCATTTGAAGGAAAAGTGGGATATGTAGATCATATTATTCTTTATGGGAGGAGAGAAAATTCAAAAGAAAAATCATGAGTGATTTAGTTGAATATGGAATATTTTTAAGTTGATCGTGAGGTTTATGGGAACTATTTTGATAGGATGAAGAATTTTTTCTTTTAAATAAGAGTTTTTATTTTTTAGGATTGTGTATTTCAATTGGTAAAATTGGGGTGGGTCTTATGAATTTTTAATGCTACTTGTCTATCATCTAGATAGATTTTTGTTTCAAAAGAAATAAGGAAAAATGATGTTTATTTATTAATTTTTTAATTCCAGATACCACCAGTTTTGCTAAATTTTAGAATTTTTATGTTGAACTATACTAAAGGTGACCAACTTTAAAATATTTGGTTTTGTTTTTTGGGAAACTCCCCTCCATGGAACCTTACCTTTAACAAGGAATAGTCTCTTTTGTTGTCATTATTTTCATTGTAGATTTTGAATAGGTTGTAGTAGTTCCAGTGTATAGTGATGAGTGTGAGATGTTGAATAAAAGATGTTTTGGGATGTTTTGCATTGTCGAGTCATATTTTTGGTCGATAGAAGCTAAGTCTATTAAGAAAAACTAAGTATCTCATGTAGTGTTGTCATTTATCATGATGTATGGGTTGTTAGTAATAAGTTGAATGTGGGCTTAGGACTCAAACTATCATAAGAACCTTAATTTGTTTTGTTGGGTGCAATCCCTCTCTGACAAGTTTATTTTGTAGATCCATCTATAAATGACACTGTATTGGAACCTTTTGACTACTTGATTTTCTATCTCATTAGTTGAAATGCATTAGAGATGTTAAGTTATGTAGTTAAATTCTGGTGATAATATGTTAAAGATTTACCCAACTTGTTGAACAAGAACTATGGGTGAGATGAGTTGCTTGGATTGGTTGCCTATTAATGGGTTCCTACTCTATGATTGCATCCTACTCTATGATTGCATTAGTAGCCCAAAAAGATGGTAAAATCACAATAACATTTTAATTTCTTATCATTTTTCATGTTTGTGATTCCAGTTTAGTTTCCTTTGCATTTCGTCAAATAGTTTGTAATCAACAATGTGTGAAGTAATTGGAAGCATGAACGAAAAGATACTGAAATAAAAAATCAGGAAAAGAGACAAAAGATTCAACACATATTTATAGTCGTTCACCAATTTGGCTACATCCACTTTTAGTAGGGGAAAATCTCTTATTAATGTCTTTGAGTTTTGTTTATACACTAGAGTATTTGCCTTCAAAAATTGAATGAATAATAAACAATATCCAATCATCTTATATGAAGATTTTGTATAGAAATGAAAGGACTTAAAATTGGAGCGAAAAACAATATGTGACCGTTGGGCTTCATATACCCAACAAACTCCCACTTGAAGTCCAACCACAGCTGCAATGCAAAATAAATTCCCCTACTTTGTCCCTAATATTATTTCTTTACAATGCTAAGAGAAGCTCTGTAGAACTCAAACTTCTTATGCGGATCAATCTATGTGAGTGCATCAGCTAGATTCTCTTTGGTGTCTATCTTCTCCACCTGAAGTCTTCCCTCCTCAAGCACGCTTCGAATGAAATGGAAATTCACTTCAATATAATTAATCTGATTGTGAAAGACAACATTCTTTTCTAAGTGAATAGCACTATTTCTATCACGAAACAAAGTGGAACCATGTTGAGGACAATCTAAATCACCAAATAAGCATTGAAACCAAATCATCTATTTTTCATCTTCAGTGAGAGAAATATATTCAGCTTATGTTGTTGAAAGGGATACTACCTGTTGCAACCTTGAGGCCCAAATGATCACTGCTCTGGCAATTGTAAATGCATAACTAGTAGTGGATCTTCTATTGTCTAAATTTCCAGACATATCAAAATCGCTAAAACCTTTTAATGATACATCCTTGCCACCAATATGCAACACAAAATCAGAATTTTCTTTGACTCTAAGATATCTTAGGATCCATTTGATTGCATTCTAATTTGGTTTACCTAGATTACTCATAAGTCTACTTACCACTCCCACTGCATGGGTAATGTTCAGGAAAGTGCTCACCATAGCATACATAAGGTTTCCTACAGCTAAAGAATATGAAATGCCCTTCATTTCTTCTTGTTCCTCTTGTGCCTTGGGACACAGCTAAAGTTAAACGAAAATGATCAGCTAATGGAGTGTTGACCTCTTTGGCATCCATCACGCCAAACCTGTCCAAAATGTTGAGAATGTAATGTTCTTGTGACAACTTGATTTCTTTCATCTGTCTATCCTTGATAATGGTCATATTGAGTATCCGTCTCACTGCCCCTAAATCCTTCATTGCAAACCTTTGTGCTAACCTTTATTTCAATTCACAAATTTACTTCATTGTAAAGATGGTAACTAACATGTCATCAACATAGAGCAAGAGAAGAAAAAAATGCACCATTGGGAAACTTTTTTTAGTACACACGGATCAGATTTGCAGCATACAAAATGATGCTCAATCATGAAACTATCAAACTTGTGGTACCATTGCCTCGGGGTTTGTTTGAGCCTATATAAGCTTATCTTTAACCTATACTATAAATGTTCATATCCATGTTTTACGAAACCTTCAGGCTGCACCATGTATAGCTCTTCATTTATGTCACCATGAAGACATGTTGTTTTCACATCAAGTTGTTCAAATTCAAGATTGTGAACGGCAACCAATCCCAAAATAGCACGAATGGTAGTCACACTTATCAATCTTTGATCTTCCATCAAACTCAATTCTCTGTCCATCGTCCCTTACAATCTCAGAATCCTCAATGTGAATGTGTTGCAGACCAAATTGACTGATTCTTTGCATTTCTGAGTGGGTACTCTGTTCAATTACACTGTGGCTGCCAATAACAACCTGTATGTTCATCAAAGGGAAGGAATGATCTGCAGAAGTTTGCTTAGTATTGGGGGTTCTTCCTGGACTGAACGCAGGAAAGTGCTAACCGTCTCCATTCAAATTATTTGAAGAACTCCATTGAGAGACTCTGGACTGCAGATAGATGTCTCTGTGAACCATATATGTCCTCTTTATCAAAGACGCAGGCCTGCTATTCGAGTGGGGGGCAGGGACATTGGGGTGAACATCCAAGTTTGGCATGGTGAAATGGCTTGTCCTCCCAGCTCAGTAGTTTGGAAGACTTTTCTCCAACCACGGTTTGTCCAGTGCGATGATCTTTTGGAGCATTCAAATTTGACTAGTCTGACAGAGAATTACCATCGTCGTTTTGTGCTCTGTCATTTGAAGAAGATTACCATGAGACGATAGGTAATTCTAAAAATTTATCACCGTGATTATGATAATCAGAGCCATTACTCTATTCACTATGGGTATTACCATCATCATTCTTATGTTATGCACCATCATTCCACATATTTCTAGTGGATGAAGAAGAAACAGGGGCAGGAGCTACCACCAATGTAGGAGAAAAAAGATTTGAAGGTTGTAATGGTTGCAAATTACTACCATTATTTTGTCTTGTGACATACTATTTTAAAAAATTGAGAAAGGGACATACTCAATTTTTAGTTTTTCTTCTATTTGCAAAGCTAGAAGGAACTTCTCATTGAAAACTAAATCTTGACTGCGAATTATCTTCTCACAACTAGATCTCAAAGTCGAAAACCATATTGGTCTTCACCATATCCAACAAAGATACATTCCTGAGATTTGGGATCCACTTGGGTCCTCTTTTCTTTTGGAACATGTGCATAAGCTTCACCTCCAAATACCTGGATGTGTGAATATGAAATTCTATTTCTCAACCATTCTTCTTTTGGAATACCGAAATCCAACCGAGATGAGGGCCTTTAGTTGATCAAATACACTGATGTATTGTAGGCTTCCGCCCAAAATTCTTTTCCTAAACCTACATTTGAAAGCATACACCATGCCTTCTCCAAAATCGTTTGATTTAACCTCTCAGCAGCTCCATTTTCTTGAGGTATAAATAGAACGATTTTGATTCTACGAATACCGTTTTTAGGAAAAAAAGATTTCATCTGTACTTTCCACAAACTGAAATTATGTCCAGAGAATTTCTCTACCTTCGCTTCTTCCATGATTCCATAATTTCAACCGCTGAAATCTCAACCAGCAATCCTACCTTGCTCTGATACCAATTGTGAAATAATTGGAAGCGCAAATAAAATGAATGAAAAGATGCAGAAATCATAAATCAGAAAAAGAGACAAAAGATTGAACACAGATTTATAGTGGTTCACCAATTTGGCTACGTCCACTTTAAACAGGAGAAAATCTCTTATTAATGTCTTTGAGTTTTGTTTACACACTACAACAGTTGCCTTCATCAATTGAATGGATAATAAACAATATCCAATCAGCTTATATGAAACTTTCGAATAGATATGAAAGGACATAAAATTGGAGGGAGGAAAAACAATATGTGATCGTTGGGCTTCATACACCCAACACAATGGATGCTTCTCTACACGTTCAAAATTGGAAATATTTCCCATGATTTCTAGAAGCTTTAAGTTTTTGGGATCTAGAGAGTCTCTTTAGTCTATAATATCCCCTATATGTAATAAATATTAAATAAAAAATAGATTAATTAGTTGATTAAGTAATTAAAAGAAAATATTGATCAAACATCAATTTTGTTAATGGAATAATTAAATCAAATATATAAATAATAAATATAGAATAAACTAGCAGTTGCAAGCTTTTGTACATGCAACAATAAGCCGATAGGTGTTTTTATTTTCAGTAAAGTGAAATGTTTTGTACAATGGTCAATGTAGATCATTAATGGTATGTAGAAGGAAATCTGGAAATGGTAATATAAATCAAAACTAAGCATCTTAAAATATGTTTTTAAGAAAAAATCTGAATGATATCTTTTCCACAAAGTTTTGGTTGTGACAAACCCTCAATTAAAGGGATATTAATCAAGAGAGAGTAAATTTAATTCCGCCTTTATATGCAATGAATGGACTCATTAATGTGTTAAAATTCATCAAAAATTATAGAGAAAAGATCATTTGAAAACAACGACAACCTATACAAGTTGTCAATAAAGTATATGTTTTATATGTATATATATTTACTTTCTAAAAACAACAATCTTTCAATCTTTCTGTAACGATGAGTAGTCTGAGAACAATTAAAAAACAAATCAATTAAAATAAAAACTTTATCCCCAAATACTCAACTGTTCAAAAATTGTTGAGTGTTGTAATATATCGAGAGACTGATAACAATCAACCATAGAGGAATGTTATGAATCTTTTGAGTACAAAGACAATATTAAAAGTCATAGAAACTTTTATTTCCAGCACTCTAATAAGATAACTTTATTTGCATCTTGATTCCTAGATCACGAGTCAAATTTAAGATGTAAAAAACCCTTTTGATATGTTGAAGTGGATCAATTGCAAATTCCCATCATACATAACAATACTCAAAGTTAGAATTAGAAAATTAAAATGGATAGTGGATATAATAAGATCTTGCCATGAGATGGAAAACCCTTGTTAAGGATTGACTATTTTATAATACAAGATGAAAATAGAATGAAACTTTTTATAATAAGTATTTTTTATAGGGATCAATACATATATTAAAAAATAATACTTCTTAAAATAGATTATAAGTCAAATGTAGAGAATATTTAATATTTATTAAATTAAGAAGCTTTTTTAATTTTTTTTTTAGATTGAATTGAATTAAGGTGGTTTTACTTTTTTTTTAGAAAAGTAGTTAAAAATGAAAGCAAAACTAATTTTTGTTGCATCTTTCTCATTTAGATAATATATTTTTATAAATTAAAATTAAAAAATCAATTTCAAAACTTGATATTATTTATAGATATACTAAATTCAATTTCTCACTCCTTTCTAAATTTTAGGAATGTAATTAAAATTCTAATTAAGATAAAATATAATTTAAATTTATACCTTAGTTCAAAAATATAATTTGAATATTAGAAAACAAATAGAACTTTTTTTTAAAAATACCTAAAGTAAAAATAAAGATAACATTAAAAATTAAAAATTAAAAAACCAAGTTATGTGAATCTTTGCATGTCTTAGCCAATATGAAAGTTTCTATTGTGGCATGGAGCAATCAAAGGAAAAAGCCATAGTTTTTGCCTTTTCTTAGAAATTTCCATAAAGTCAAAATTTGCACAAATAGAAACAAAAGGATTTATTTATCAGTTACATTTATAATGATAAGATTTATGGTCGTTTACATATTATTCAGGATTACTCATAAAATTGAGGGAATACATTAAAAAATTCAACCCTTAAATATCAACATATAAGATTTTTGAGAAACCCAAAAATCTTGAAAAATATTATGTGACAAATTGAAGGAAGATGTAACGGCTTACTTACCTGAGTCAAAACATAAGCTTCATCAAACAAGCTCACAGGAAGGCATATCTTTACTATCATATATAAAAAAAATTCCTATTTTCTCACCCGTGTATTTCAGAGTTATCCAACCACAATTCATACATTTATTCGCTCACCTGACAGTGATTTAAGAAATCCATCCAAAATAATTTAACCTATTTCAATCTTCAAAGCAAGAAAAATCGAAGTCTCTTTAAAGAATTGATTGTTAGCACTAAAAAATAAAGCAATGGATTCGTGCATTTATTCAAATAAGGAATGAAATGGATGACATTTTTTTTTTAAATCATAGTGAAAAATAATATTTTATGCAATTTAAATAAAAGGGAAAAAAAGAGAAATAGAGAGAATGATCAAATTTGACTTAGGATTGTAAAAGCAACAAAAAATATGAGCCCAAACTAAATCCTAACATTATAAAAAAAAATGATGAAAAGAAACCTAGCTCCTAAATAGCCAAAAACTGCATATTCAAACATAATATCCCTCTCCAAAAAAAATAACAAGGCACTGTAAAAACAAGAGATGAACCAAAGTTTCCTTCAACAAGACATGTTAAGTTAAGAAAATAATCAATAGAATACAAATATCATAAAGACATGCAACATCATAAATAGGTAAGTTTCTAACACATTCTTAAAAAGTTCTAGAATCTTGACAAAAAGAAAAGGTAAGTTGCCATTTTCTATTGTCCGAAAACAAAAACTATTCGAGAAAAGGAATAACAACTTTACATTGCTGGAAAAGAAATCCAACAAGAGGGCTAACAACTTTCGGGATAAAAACGTTATTTCCAAGAGCAAAGCTCCCACATAAAGCCTATCGGCTTAATAAATGATTCTAATTATTATTAAATGAATAATAAAATTAAATAGTTACAATTTGAAGTGATAATCACATAAGACATTTTTTACTCATATCAACGCTCATAGAAAGCACATCCCAATATAAAATTTTCCAACAATATTGAGATCTTGAATATCAAAATTAGTGGAATCTATAGTAGAGATACATGATGGAAACGTTGTATAGCCCAAAGTCACAAATACATGCTAATACTGAGTTGTAGGACTCTATAATACAAGACAAATATATCAGATTTAAGCCTCGGATAAGGGGGCATAAGAATTACTATGGGTTGCTGATAATATTGATATTGTTAGTAGTGTTAAGAAAAGCAACTTGTATACGAACAACATCCCTCAACTATATTTAATTAGAGTAATTAGAAGCGAACTATATTGAGTGATTATTATATCATATTAAAGAATAACATTGCCTTGGAAGTATAGTTATCAGGCCATTCACAACTATGTTTATTAACCCATAATTATCACATGGAGGAAGGGCACAAGTTAATATAATTAATGACTCAATATGATTAATGAATGCATTTTGGTGAGGAGTTCATTATAAAACACCAATTACTAAGGGATTATGGTTATTTAGTCAAAACTCGATACAAAGTGAATAAATATGAAAGGTGTGCTTTATAGAACTAGCACTTGCACCTTTGAAGGGTGCAAAGGTTAAGCCGATAGTGCTATTTATATTAAATGATGTCACTGTAGTGCTAATGTAGAAAGTTCGCTCATAATATTTTTTGTGCACAATAAAACATTAGTAGGATAATTTCATCTTTATTGTTTTTTCTTCCTTGGTACCCATAGAGTACACCCTGTTAGACTTTTCCTTCGCCAAGATTCATTCTGTCTTAAATCAAGAATTTATCTTCTTCGCAAGTTTTACCAGTAGCTCTACACCCTGTTTCATCCACAATGAACTTCACAGGCTCTTGGTCGGAATGGCTTATGCTTTTATTGTCCTTCTCCAAAAGAATGGGTCCAACAACAACATTATCATTGTCATTAATGAAGCACAAACTATTTTTTTGGTTTCCATCATGATATGAGACATGATGTATTGGTGATATGGAAAGTTTGATCATAATATTTTTGTTACACCTCTCTCTCCTTATCTCTCCCTATATCTCCCTATCCCTATTGCCCTCTCTTGAATAAAAAGAGTTAAGGTAAAAAAAGAAAGTTTCAAACAAGTACTTCTATTATTTGAACAAATGGGAGTTTTTAGTTCATATATTATCTATTAAAATATATTAATTTGCCCCAACTTGAAATAATGATTATAATAGATCTAATATTATAGATAAAAATACTAACATTAATATATAGTTGAAAAGAAAGTGACCAGGAGTCGTTATCTATCATAAGCTTGTGATTTCCTTTGAACAATGTTGGATATCTAATCAAATATGCTATCAGAACTAATCAAATATCAATATTGATAAAAACAATTCCAACACAATCTAAGTTAGAAATAGTTACAATATTCTTTATGAATTGTGGAAATTTTATATCACTAATTATTAAAATATACTCTACCATGGAATCCTCTCCCCGCACATACGTACATCCCATTTCAAATTTGTTATTCCAATTCTCTATCACAATTCAATCATAAAACCTTCATAAATGCAAACTAAAAAGTGTGGCTTGCCAAAGGCCTACTTTATTTTTTCTTTCTTAAATTATCTTTATATATAACAAGGTTTAGCTGGATGGATAGTGATGGTTTGGTTGATTCCTATCATTTATTCTATATTTCAAGGTGGCCTAAATCCACACACATATTGAAATTGGAAAATATATTACCATTTGTATCGGCAGATTGTTGTGTTTCTCTTATCTCCATCGCCAAACAACTCATATTTTGAATGCTTTTGTTTGGAGATAATGTGTCCATAGTCTTCAACAGAAAACCTCAAGACACAACAATTCAAAGGGCCTTACAAATATCACCTTCCACTTTGATGTGGTCCTTTATTTATTTCATTAATAAAAGTTCAACTCTGATTTGATGTTGTCCTTTCTTTATTTCATTAATAAAAGTTCAATAACTTACCACCTTAAAAAATACATTTGATATTAATAGCCTAAATATAATGATTTCCATGATACAAGTGAATATACTTATAAACAATATTAATACAAATATATAAAATCATAATTACACCATACCAAAAATGTCAAATCTTACTGTACTGTCATTTTTTTACACCAACCTACCTAGACCATGATAAATTTTGTACTATTAATTACTAAAATATAAAATAATCTAAAAAAAACTTCACTTGAATCCCAAAAACTCTCTACATTTGCAATAAATAGTATAAGTATAATATCTCTTACAATATGGAGTCACCCCACATTAACCAGACAAATGAAGTTTCTTGATCAGATATGCCATTCTCCCAAACTATGGAGCCTAACACCCTTTTCATTTTAAGTTGCCACTGGAAATTTGTTGCCTAAGCACTTTGTCATTTCTACATACTGAGCCATAGACATTAAGATTTTCTCCATACTTAAAAATATGTCTCTTATTTACAATAGACATGTCCTCTTCTCTGACCCACTCTATAAAATTTTTGACTTAACCTAACAATCTGAGCTACAAAAAAATCCCTTCATCTGCAAGTTTCCAATAATAATAGAGATATCTGACTCAATATTATCCTGACAGTCTATTCTGTATTTCTATCGATCAATAATCTATTACAAACATCTACATCTTCCCTCTTATCCTTATTTTGAAGTCACCTTCTATAATTTGACATTTTAAAAATCTACAATTTCTCATAATACTTGTATGTATTCGCACTTTTTCCTTTGTCTTGTTGACAATCTCTGACCACAAAGATATTTTTTTCTATTTTTCAATCTACCTTTTCTCTTGTGAAACATATACTTTATTTGGGGGAATATTAAATGTAATATTTGTGTAAATCCCCTAAAAACTAAACACCTTTGTCTTATCCAAACATTTCTTGTAGCCACCAACATCAACATCCTACTTGTTTAATATTTTATCTATCTCTAGACTTATTGGCCTTTCAAATTTATATAAATATACCCACTGCATCCATATATTGTATACATATGTAACACAACATTTCTGACGAAGTCCTCTTCCATTGCAGCTTTAATGAATATCTAGATATAATATTGCAAAGCTTCCATCTTTATACAACCAATGAGAATGTTGGCAAAAGTTCTAAGGGTAGGCCTTATACTTGTCATCTACATTTTCTTGAAAATTTGTGTGCTAGCCTTTATGAAACTGTGATTGATAATACATGAAAATACATATGTTGGGATTATGTTGTGAAAACAAGAGATATTTTATACTATGTAGATTGTTGTCACAAATGTTTTGCAATTCATGGTACAAACACTATTACCGTGAGAAAAATCACTTTGATGGGTGTCTAGTAAATTATATACTTCATTTCATAAGTTCATTGACATATTTGGAATACAATGTTAAAGAGGGAAAGCTTACTAAGGCAGTTTAAAGATGACGGTAATAGTAGGCATGATGGGTTTGATATTATTGTGAATTCCTTATCTTTGAAAGAGACTTCTTGCAGCAAGGGAAGAGAAGTGGTGAACCATAATGAAGATATTAGTTCTCATGGCTGCTATGGTGGGAACCTCAACCCATTCAAGAGGACGAGGATTGAAAATTACCTCTCCTAACCCAATATTGAAGTCATAGTCTACTTTGAATATTGGTGGGGAGGAACAGATGCCAGATCACATTTAGAACTCTTTGGCAGCTACTTTGGGAGTTACAAAGTTGCAGTTCTTCCCAAAGGGATTACCAGTACAATAAATAGATTGCATAGGAGGCATAGAAGAAAACTCATCTAAGAAAGAACAATGCAAACGATCTCATCAAGTGTAGTAAGCCAAACAATTCAAAATTGGTGTAACCCTTGCACCCGGATGGTGCAAGTGCTAGTTGTATTATCAAAAGGTTCTTTAGTTACTTGAATTTTGTAAAGATAAAGTCTTGTAAGGATATGATTAGTCTTTGCATATGAGAAAAAAATTAGCAATTCTCCCCCACCTTCTCTTTGTTTTCATCATCTTCTCTCGCCAATCTCAAGTTTCCATTGAGATCATTAATCTCAAGTTGCTGACATTGTATTATGAAGTAAATAAAATTGCTCTCTTCTTTGTTATCCCAATATTCTTTCTTTAAATTTGACTCCATCAATTTACTCTGTCAAGAAAATATTGAAAAATTTAACAATGATAAAATAGTAAAATAGCCCGAGAAAGTGAGAGAGACTAATATGACACATGCAAGTTGTTAATCTTCTTCCTTTCGTTATGCACCCATTCCCATTGAACGAGCACGACCATCATGCATGATGCATGAAGAAGGCGACTTGAGGGTCTTACTTTTTTTAAATCCAACAATTGATATATTGAACTATGAAATTGTACATTAATCTGTTAAAAAATTAAAATAAAATATTTATATTTATAACAGATCAAACTCTATATTACTTATATATAGTGGAAAACTTATGCTATAAAATAGGATATATAAATCTAGTTTGGAGTGCAATTAGATGCATCTTATAAGAAATAAGAAATACAAGTAATATCATACTCATATGTAAATCCAATATTCATATGTAAATCCAAAAACAAATAACTTGTTTCTTGAACTTAAAGAACTTCTCTATATTGATATGACAGGCTATATAGATAGAATGACATGTAAACTGAACAAAATGTACAAATACTTACTTCTGGTACAATTCCCAGTCATGGTTTACAACTGTGGAGCCTCCATCCACCACAAGGTTATGGCTGCTCGCATATTTAGATTTATCACTTGCCAAATGCAGAACAACCTCTATAATATCCTCTGACTTACAAGCAACAACTTCCTTTTTTCTTCATATTGCTTTCTCAACTTTTGCAGCAGCTGCTCTGCTTTCAATTCTAACTTCTTCTAACTGCAATGGTATTAGTTTATTCCACCAAATTTAATTATTAGGTTAAAATATAAAAGGCTACAAATTCAAGAACATTGTATAAGAGATCATTTACTATGTTAGAGTATGATTTTATTCTGATAGTTTTTTAATTATCTTCTCCTCCTTTTCCTTTTCCTTCACATACTATGAATCCAAAGTATTGATTGGGTCATAGGTACACAATATCACTCTATATTTGGCTACTTTTCCTTTTGTCCTCTTATTATCTACCTCCCTCTACACATATGTCTTCCTCTCACCCTTCAGTCATTCTCTTTCTACCACTTCCCATCTCTCCTTCCTTTCTCTCTCCCCCAATTTCTCCATCCCTATCCACCCTATCTATTTCTCTTTCTATTCACACCTTTTACTCACTCTCCTCCTCTCTCTTAACCTATCTCTCTTTATCTTTCCCTATATCTCTCCATCCCTCTAACTATAATTTCCTATATGATTTATGCACAACCTATCTTTTTGAAAGCAACAATTAAATCTCTCTCTCTCTACATACATACATACATACATACATCTATATCTATATCTATATCTATATCTATATCTATACATATACATATACATATACAAATACAAATATATATATATATATATATATATATATATATATATATATATATATATATATATATATATATATATATATATATATATATATATATATGTATGTATGTATGTATGTATGTATGTATGTATGTATGTATGTATGTATGTATGTATGTATGTATGTATGTATATCTCATCATCTCCCCTCCCCATCCTCTCTCCTCTTATTTTTGTTTCTCTCTCCCACTCCCTTCCTCTTTCTCTCTCCCTTCATATCTTTATCTCACTCACACACACACACACCCTATTTTTCCCTCCCTATTTTTATCTCTATCGATCTTTTCACCTCTCTATCTCTATTCTCTCTTCTTATTATTCATCTTACTCACTCACCCCTGTCCCCTCTCCACCATCCCCTTATCTCTCCGTATATCTCCATATCCCTCTAATTATCATTTCCTACATAAAGTGGACAACCTAGCTATTTGAAATCAATAATTCAAAACTCTCTCTCTCTCTCTCTATCCATATTTATTTTTCTATATATCCCTTTGTCTAAAAAAGATACATGCTATGCAAACCATTCATAATGAAAGAGATTATTTTAAACCACTTGAATACATATAGATCAATAAATTTAGTTCAAATTTATTTTTCCACAAAACCTATTTTGTTGTTAGGTCATCTATAAAATAACATACACATTGAAGTTACCCTAACTCAAAAGAAAGACCCCCTACATTGTAGAAGGAGGTAACACAACTGATATAAGGAAAATAAAAAATAGATTTATTTTAAGAAACATAAAAATAGATGTGATTTGTTTCTATAAAGACGAGTAAATTTGTTTTGTTACTAAACCCAATCATATAAAATGAAATTAGTTCTATTTGTTTTCAAATTTTTTTTTACATTTTTTTAAAATATAAATATATTAATTTAATGTAAATTCAAATAATCAACAAAAAAATTACATGATAATATTTCTTTTCAAAGGAAAAAGCCATTAAAACTAATTATTAATTTGGTCAATACAAAACTCCAAGCACTTGGGAATAAAAATAAGTTTAGAAAAATTATACCAATTACTTTTTCATTTGGAAACCAAAATCAATAGTTTTCAACCAGTCAATACAAGCTATAAACAAATTTGAATCTCTCTCTATAATACCAAAAATATAAATATATTGATAATTTTTCTTTAACTTGGAAATTTTATCTTATGAATTCTTATATCCAAATAAAATTATTCAAAATTGATTTATAGTCAAAATTTGATTTATAAGTATATTTACTAATAAACTAGTAATGGATATTCTAAAACAAGATATTACTCACAATGTGTTTGATTAACGGTTGATTGGTCTTGGCTCTCTCTATCTCTTTCTTTAGATTTGTAGTCATTGTTTTTTGAGTTTCTGTATAACAGAGCTATTCTTCGTCATTAACTATTTTATTCTACATGCCTTTGCTGGCTTGAAAATATGGATGGAGGAATTTTATTATTTTATCATTTAGATTGAATGCTGTGATATTTCATTTTACAACTATTTCACCCATAGAGATGATACGTATTTCATTAGACAATACTAGTTTTACTCCATTAAATAATATTAGTTTCTTGTAATTACTTAGGGGTTTCAAGAAGGGTATTATTTGATTTGTTATTGTCATTTACTGGCCATTAATCTCGAAGGTTGTAATGAGTTCCTTGGAAAATTTCTCTACACACCCATGAGGAAATGATATTTTTTCCGCTGTTCTAATAAACATTTTCTATATATGTGGCTTTTATCTTCCTACACGTGTTATAAGTGGATTTCATGCGATTTGGTTCGAAAGAAAAATGATGCAAAGAATGATGATTCCTAAATGATCGATGAAAGTAAGGAATGTATCTCTGCTCATGAGTGAAAATAAAATACTTGAGCAGAAATGTAGCTTTGTCCTAGAAATAAACCTATAAAAACTTATAATTTGATAGTTGTCTTGTAGCTTAAATGTAAGCTATGGTGAAAGTAACATTTAGTAAATAGGGAAGCAAGCTAATTCAAGCCCGTCAATATTATTGTTTCGTTAGTTTTAAAGAGCTTATTTGAATGTGAAGGTTACAAGAATTGATTGCCCTTAGACTACATTTAGAAATAATTGCCTTATGAGAAAAATGACCAATATTTCAGAATCTGTGAAGCATAATTCAATAATCCAATTGTAATTTTAATGCTACATAACATAATTAAAAAACTAAAGGCATAAAAATATCTCTAAAATTATACTGAAATTGTACAATTCATCTATTTCTTCTCTGCTTTTCTGCTTCATAATCTGGATTATCAGTGGGCAGTTTAAACTTGCAGGCCGGGCAAGAGTTTGAAGTTGCCAGCCACTGCAAAATGCAATCCTCATGATATTCATGATTGCAAGGCAATTTCGCACATTTCTCACCAGCGAACAAAGTAACCTGACATATACAACACAAGAAGTCTCTGTTCGCCTCTATTGTTACTCTCTCTAGATTGTCCACTGCACTTCTAGCTGCTGGAGGAGGGCCTTTAAAAGGGACATCTTCATTACCATTTAAGTAATAATTAAAGTTGGAAGAAACAGCTGGCTGCATATTATAAAAACGCCACCCTAATTGGACTCTATTTAAATCAATATCTTCTAGTATTTCCTGCCAATTGACCTCTTGGCCAACTATTTCAATAATCGTATCCCACATTACTGGAGTCCCGCGAAGAAATACTCTAATGGGAAGAGTATAAGGCCGCCTAGAAGAATTCTGATTATGTATGCTTCTTTCATCTCTACTTCTTTCACCCTCGCAGATACGGTTTGAAACTGTAATAGGATACCCATCAAACCAACGATTGCAATAAATTTTAACACCATTATGATAGAAACTCATTTCCTTAATAATTCTACCTTGCACACTTAGATGGGAAGGAAAATTTCTTTGGGCTATTTGTGACAGGTTCAGAACCCTAAATCTAATACAACATTTGATTACTTCAGTGAAATTATTATTGTACGTCTCCATATCAACTTCATTTCCATATTCAATGGAGTAATTGCAGTTGCATTCACCAGAGTCATTCACGTCTGTTTCACATGTAGAGCACCTAAGTCGTTCCATATTATCCCAGAAAGCGAAAGATAAGTTTTGGTGCTTACGATACAGATAAGAAAAGGTTTGATACTTATAATACACTTGAGCATTCACCAAAGGATAATGGAGGTCTTTAGTTATAGATGTTCAAAATATAGCCAACCGGTGCACCGTTTCAAATAAGTCACCTTCCAGTTTCATGTTATGATTGCAATTTTAGTTTTTAAAGTATACTTATACGTATGTTAGATGAAACATTAAAAACATCAACGAAAACAAGACCCAACAAAATATTTTCACCGTTTCAAAATAAGTCACCTTTCAATTTCATGTTATGATTGCAGTTAAAGTTTCAAAAGTATACTTATATGTATGTTAATATGTATGTTAAATGAAGATTAAAAAAAATCAACGAAAAAAGGACTCAACAAAATATTTTCACCATTTTAAAATAAAAAGCTTAAATTGAAACAGAGGAAAATGATAATTCTTCTGGATGTAGATGGAAAATAGTTTTTGAGGGTATCTTGAGCCCTTATTCCAAGAAAAATATCAAGAATGCTTTAGTTAAACCAAAACAAAGCCCTCATAGCTTAAAGATAAAACAAGGAGAAAGATCGCAAAAAAAATTGTAATTTTAGTAAGGTCATAGTGGTTTCATATCAAAGTACTTTTAGGAGAAAGATAAATCGTCACAGTCAAACAATATAAATTAAGGCAAAGTTGATGAATTTGTTACTTCGGCTCTCACCCATCTCACCCATAAACATGGTGAATGGAAAAAGGAAAAAAGGAAATTTATTACTTCGGCTTTCACCCATAAACATAATGAATGGAAAAAAACATACATACTCACAATGTCCAGTAGTGCCCATATTCTCTTGTTTGCAGCCAAGCGCATTTTATTTCCAAATGTTCATTCAAATATGCAAGAAACAATGACACAACGGTGAAGGCCAGGGCAACCCCAAACGTGGCAAGAGGTGGCATTCACTGTAAGGTGAGCTGTTTACAAACACATCATCCATCGGAAGAAACTAGGCACACAAGCAGGGAGGACAGTAATCCGGTGTTAGGAAAAACAACATGGGGTCACTTTACAGCGTAAGACTGTCGGGAAGTCTTAAAAAGCCGATGGGCATCTCCCCGGGAGAAAGCCTATCGTCTTAACTAGCACTTGCACCTTTGAAGGGTCCCCGGGAGAAAGCCTATCATCTTAACTAGCACTTGCACCTTTGAAGGGTGCATGAGTATCGTCTTAACTAGCACTTGCACCTTTGAAGGGTGCAAGAGTTACATCGATAGTGTTATATATATTAAGAGATGTTGTGATATTGCTGATGTAGAAAATTGTTATACACTAAAACATTTAGTGTGCTATTTTCATCTTTATTGTTTTATATGTGCAAAATAATTACATTTTGTTTTGAGTGCCACTCAATTTAAACAAGATTCATCCATTTTTCATATAATTGTGTATGGATTATTTTGTATTTTGGAGTACCCATCGAAGGTAAAAGTGGGTCGAATACAAAGACTAAGATTTCACTCAGATGACATTCTTTTATAAAGAACAATAACACAACTCGATGAATCCCCATGATTGAACATGGCGTCAATCATGGCGATTCATTGGAGTTTTTTAACAGTCTCTACACTGATCTCAAAACTATTATTCCAAGGATATAAGCTAAACATAATCAATATCTACTACATTGAAATCACTATTCCAAGGAAATAAGCTAAGCATAATCAATATCTACTACATTGAAATCATCTTCCTGTACCTTTTTTCTTCCTTGACACCCATAACCACTACTACTTTGAAATCACTATTGTTTCTTTGTGCACATTTTTTCTTCCTTGACATCTCAGCTTAATGCTTGATGAAAAATCACACGAAAATTATATCATTCATGTTATTATGCAAAATGCAAGAAATGTAACTCTGCATGATTTGATATTTGTATATATATTACTGTATATGAACTCTGGGTGTTGTTTTCAAACTCTTGATTTCATGACTCTAGATATTTGCATCTGGACACTTCATAACATTTATTTTCTGTACAAGCAAAATTGCCACACCTTTTTACTATAGATGTGTGTTATGAAAAGGTGTAATAGGCTTAAATTTACTTGTATAGCAAGCTTTTAGCCGGTCGCAACTTTGTATGACACTCATAAGAGAAACTGGACAGAAAATATTGGTCAAATGACAGTGGTATAAATGTTATCATTTGATGCAAGGTCTCCAAGAATTTTTATGATGTCAATGTTCGAATTGCTTGATTGCTGGCAGTGTATTTAGAGGATAACAATCTGAAGCTTTCACACCGTTGTATTTCTGACATTTTTATCAGCTGACATTGCATTCCGCTTTATTCCCTCGAGGTAGTAACTTCTATTCTGCCAAGTGTTATGTCAACAATAGAAACTCAATCTTTAAAGTCTCCCGAGATACTTTCACGTAGATGATTAGTGGTTTTCCTTTTTTCAATCTAATTGCATTCTATAACAAATTAGTACATCGCCCCAACAGTGACTGAGTCTCTCATGACATTGAACAGAGCCAAATTACAAATTTTAGCTCTACAGATTTCCATCTTTAGTGCTGAAAACAATATTTCAAATATATCACGGGTAACTATGGCCATGTGTGCTATAGCAGCTCTTCTAGGCAGTACGCATAATAGGGATGTCAGTGAGCCGTTATTGAAGGACATAAGTATTGATCGACTAATTGCATGGTTAAATTTGTCCTGACTAAATAATGCTAAATAATGTTTAATGCTACGTTATTCCCATCTTCAGAATTAAAGAAAGAAACTAAGAAATGAAACAAGTCCTACCAGAAACTGGACGAGGATGTACAACCAATTCTTGGGTGCATATATGTCTGGTCTTTGTTTGACCACAAATACTGTAGGAATCAACAGACTTGTATCCTATACTGTGATGCTGGACATGGAGTTGTTCATTTGCATCAGGGAAGTCCCTGTGAGCTGTCTTTAAATGAAAAGAATGCTTTGATTCAAGTGCATTTATCTGGAGCACAGCTACTTCAGCTATTTTTTGTCCATCACAGGATAAGTTACCACTTTGTGATGGTAACTCATATCCTTTGGTACAGGGTTCGGTCATGTAGTGTTGTATCCATGGGCTTGCCGGAACTACCCGAGGAGTTGAAACGTCTAGATGCCATGCTCTATTGTAATTTAGCTTTAACCAGCATCCTTTTCGAAATACTTTAAGCTGTAATGAATGATATCACTTGACAACATTATATAATGTAAAAACAAACATGAGAAGGGCTCTCATGGTTGGCCTGCTATGAAAAATCTTCTCATTGGCCCTACGTAACAACAGATAATCTGGATCAGACGATTAGATTGCAAAAATGAGAACACCTTATTGATAGGTTTCAGAAAATTGGGCCTTGATTCAGCACAATTTGGATAAGACAATTCATTCTGCTTAGGACTCTGACCATGAGTATCCAAGAAACGGTAACTCTTTTCATACATCTGCTCTACAAATGATGCCTCTATTGATCTTCGATATGAGCTTCGCTTTTTGTCTGTCCATGCTGAGTCCAAAGAATCGTCCATCTCTGTAACCTGCACTACAAAAAGTTCAGTTCATAGAAATATTTCTATAGCTTCAGAAAAATATATAACTTAGTTTGCTTCCTTATCTGCTTCCTAAAAGAATTGAGTTATATGCTTTGGTTATGCCCTTCCATTGATTCGATCTGCCAACGAAGCTTCAAATATTTATCTTGTGCTCCAAACAGGTCTTCTTTGTATAACTCTTAAGAAGCCTGTAACTCAATCTTTTCGACTGATAGATCTCAAATGTTTGCCAGATCTCCCGGGTTTCGTCCTGTCTTCAGCAATGCCACTTCTCTTCTATATATTGAAGGCGTAAATGTTTGAAAAACACCAAAAATGTTTTTCCTGCCACGTTTTCCCACCTGCTCATTTTGGCTGCCAACTGTTACCTCTGTTGTCTCCCACCCGTAATTTGAAATGACGTTTGCTAAATATTTATTGAACTATCTTACAGCGGCTATATTTGCTGTAATCATTGTAGAAGCATTCTCTTTTGGCGGCATACATGCAACCTACACAGCAATGAGTATGAATGCGGACAACAGTAGCGCACACAGACTGCCACTTGAGGCCCCCGTTTCACAATTTCCCGGCGCCGTTCTCTCGTTTCCCGGCGTAAGACTGCCGGAATGTCTGAAAATGCTGACGGGCATCTCCCCGGGAGTAAGCCTATCGGCTTAATAAACAGATCTATTATGAATAGATGTGCTTGAGAAAATACATCTCTCTTCAAACATCTAAAGGTTGCAACCATTCGACTTTGCAAGGTATATGAAGTCATTCATCTCCACCTAAGAAATCACCAAATAGGAGAGTATATAAAATATATCTGAGGAAGTTCCCAGAAAGGAGTAAATACAGGGAATGAATTATATTTAGTGCTAGCAAATATCTTGTGACAGTAATTTATCATGTTGTAACTTATCTATGAAATAATATTGACTCACAAAATAGGATTGGAATAAGGGATATATATATATATATATATTTATTTATTAATTTATTTATTGGTAATAGTGAAATCATAAATATATATAAGAATGAATCAGAAATATATATAAACTAATATACACAACATTTATATATAATAAAAAAATTAGAATTATATATAAATATATATTGACATTCAGTTCTATTACTATTTTTAAACTAAGAAGGGAAGGCAGAGATGTTATCAAGGAAGGGATTGTATAAATCTAAGAAATGGTTATCTATCCCAAGATAGGGTAGGGATCAGTGACCCCAAGCGTCTTGCAAGCATAGTCCCAAGAAAGGCTAAAGGGCTTGGATTTGTAAACTTTGATGGAATCCATTGTAATTGGTATCTAGGCAACTTGGATAACACCTACTCCTTCCATCTTTGAGATTGAATAGTAAGGTTGGATATGAGTGTTAACGAATATACAGATAACTTACTCTAATTAAATAAATGAATAGTTATTTTACACTTCAAATGTTTTATATCTTTTAGCTTGGGACATAAATATCAAATCTATGTTAATTTGGTAATAACTAAGATTAAACCCAACTAATGGACATTACATAGTCTTTCATGAGCATCACTATCTATATCTGAGAACGTGAGATATGAAAGCCATATGCTTTTAGGAGAAAAGATGCTAAACACTATGAATTGGCATCTAATCAGCAGATTAGTCCACTTTATGATGTAGAAAAACTCAAAGCCATCAAGTATAAAAAAAAAAATGGAAAACATGATTATTACAATGAGTGAGATGTGGCTTCTGTGAACTGTCATGCCTGAGAGAAACAAAAGCTTCTATCAATGTGTTATGTTTCACACAGGAGCTGGAATTTCACACTTGAATTTCAAAATACCACTTTCACTAGGGATTTTGACATAAACCATTGCAATTTCCACAACACGATCTAAATTTTTTGTAATTCATTATAGGAGTTTTAACATCCAAGTGGGGCTCAAGAAGATGCATATTTCATCAAGGCTTGGCTTATTAGATTATAGGTATTTCTTGTTTAAATGAAGCTAATAAATTATTCTTTCCAAGATAGGATTCAAAACTACCTGACTTATTTTGTGTATGACATTTTAGGATTAAATTTGCTCCCCAATGGACAAAATCTTGAAAAAAAAATACATGGCTTCGATTATCAATATGCAAGTATTTTTTATTTTTGGCATGTTATTGTAAGAATATTCTTCTAAGAAGATTGCATTGATTGATACTCAAGCACCACAAAATTTCCCAAATTTTCATAACTTGGCAGGATTGTCCTGAAGGTTTAATGACAACTTAACCTTATAATGAGCAATTAAGTAATTTATTGATTCTATAGACTACACTCTTATGTTTTATTTTCTTTTGATTTCAAATTTGTCTATTAGCTGAGACATCCTACTGTGTGAGGATTGAAACTAAGCTAGAGTAGATTGTAGAAGCAGAGAACCTATTTCCAGGTTAGTATCATTTTGTTTTTAGTTATATTTCATGATGCTCAAAATATTTAGTGATTCTTTCATGGCATCCTGGTGGATCTAATGTATTTAAATCTAAGGTAGAACTATTTCCTGATCTATGTTTTTTTGAGCTTATTAATACCAAAATTGCCTAGAATTTTCTCGAGGTCATTCTACATATTTATGTAATTTAATAGTCTCTAAGCCACTGGAGAATGAAAAGTATAATGTCAATGTGTACTGACAAGAGATTACTTAATTACTTTCAAACATAACATTGTATTAATAGCAACATTGTTTACCATTTTAGAAATAAATACCTTAAGGAAAGATAATTTTGTTGTTTTATAATTAATGAAGTGTCAATGTATTTCTCTCCAAAAGTCTAATTCTTAGGGTTTGTCTCTTTTGCTTTTTCTCTAGGCTTTTTGGATACCCAAAATCGCAATATTTGTTTTAAACTTTTCTTATATTGTCTACACCATATAGCACATGCATTCTTTTAAGGATTTATAGCATATATAGGTAGCAGAAGCATACTTGGGATTTATCTTTATCTTGACTAGTCTCTATGCTTGTATTGTTGAATTTTAGAAGGTGCAATAATTGATTGGATTATATTATCCTTCTAATTAGTGATTTTTTCCATTTGAACTTTATTATGCTAATTGAAATTTTCTTTAAAAGTGGTTATTTAAAAGGCTCACTTTCTTTGAGGGTTGTACATTAGGTTATTAATCAGAGAGGATGCATTATGAGAGATGAGTGGGATTGGAATAGTTTCTCAAGGTTAGTTATATGCAATCATGACAAACATACTTTGGCATTCAATTAGGGAATGTCTTAAGTATAAGGTGAATAAAACTACAATAATCACTCATTGTCATGCATCCTATTATAGTGTGTTTGTAAGTCATAAACCTTATTTGTTTCTTTATGCAGTAGATTGATTATGTCAACTAAGATAATAACAATATGGGCTGATATTTTTCCCTTTCATAGAAGTAAAAACTAGCATAGAAGTAAAAACTAGCAAAGGCATCCAAGGGGTTGAGCTTAATTGGCCAAAATATTGGGTTTTCATTATGGAGACACAAGTTCAATTCTCCATAAGAACATCTAAAATGAAATTTTAAGTTGTCTCTTGATATTCTATAGCCTATTTCTGATATAGATTTGGTATCTTGAAATGCACCAAGCCGAGATAAAGATAAAAACAGAGAATAGACACAATTATGAGCCTGGAATCAGAGAATAGTAATTTTCAAAAAGTAATTACAATCAAAGTCTTCTTGCTGGATTGGCGACTCAGCCTCCACACAATTGGTATCCATGTTGGAAGGCGCAAATACAAGTTGATATTCAATTTCAAATGTGTAATATCCAATTACAAGGAGTGAGATCTGAATGTTGCAAAATGAAGATGATCCCAGTACACAAAATTGTGTTCGATCTTTGATGACAGGTAAAGATATTGGACTTGTGCTATTTGATGTAAATGTATCTAAAGTCATTGTTTGTTGCGATTATAGAGATGGAAATTATATTTCTAATGCTAGGAGTGATCCGCAAGTGCGCATAGATGCATGTAGTTATTCATAGCCTCGGAAATGAATTGCTATGACAATGCTACCTTTGCAAGGATATTTCCATGAATGATATTGGTATTATTCGCCAATCCTTAATCAGTTGCCAATGAGTTTCATTCCTGATTGGAGATGTTGGCATGTGCAAGCCGAATGCTCAATTGACCGGTCAATTGATGATGTATGATATTGAGTGCTCAAGTGAATGTGTAAGGATATCGAAATGATAGATATGCATGTAGGATTGCTAATGTGAATTATGACCATATTAAAATGTACTGCTACCTTGGATGATGAATTGCAGTGATGGTATTGGCTTAGAGGATGCCTCTGTGATATACGCTAAACTATCAGTGAGATGATCGAACTCCAAATTCCCATTTGTGTATCGCTATTGTGATTGCTTCAATCATATCTATGAAATGGTCTTTAGATCCAAGGAAAGTGTCTTCAAATCCAAGGGAAGTGTTACAACTTGCATAAAGCTTAGTTAAATAAGCAACTCTAACTCCTAAAAATATAAGAGTCAGTAATCCGAAGTGGGCGCCCAAATTCAAAATAGCTAAAGGCAAAAAAAAAATTAGGTCCAACTTTAATAGGGGACATGACATATCTGAATAAAAGTAGATTTCTAAGTATTGACTCTTGGTCTTCTATAGTATATTTCTAGTGTGTTTTCTAGTAAGGAGCTTGTATTGGTCTCATGTTGATTCTCAAATAAGCAATATATTTGTAATTGATATGCAATTAAAAAAAAACGGCAAAGGCTTATGATTACATGTGAGTGTAAAAGGTAAATTAAACTACTTCAAACATAAGAGCAACCTAGTTTACATAAACAAGAATAGACTAATATCATAAAACAAAGTGCAAGAGATGTATTAAGTAAACTACTTAATTTCTCAATATATAAGGTTCTTATAAAAACTAGTCACATATGAAGAAACAAAAAGTGACTATCTTTCACATATGTTCTTATACATAAAGAGGAACAAACTAAGCACCTTCAAATAAACAAAAATGGACTAATATCATAGAACAAAGTTAGGTCGTAATACACTTCTATATGCAAAGATCCATTAAGTTGTTGCCACCACCCCTAAAATCATATCATGCTTTTGCATGTATTTCTCCTCTTTACCTCCAAATAAGCTTAAATCACCTCCTTGAAAATATTTGTTGCCTTGTATCTATAAATTGTAGGAGATGATTATCCATCCACCAAGAGAAGGATATTATTCTTTGAAATTTGAAATCATATCACTCAATTGTTTATCTTGTGACATATATTTACAAATGGTGAGAAAGTTCATGTTGTAGAAGTGTTTTTGATTAATGCGAAAATAGGTTTTAAAGGGGCCCCAAAACCTTGAATAAAGATAAAGCTTAGGATAAAGCATTAAAAGTTCCCTAAACACAACAAAAAAGCGAGAACCAAAGGCTAGTCCCCACAAATAATACACAAAAGAACGCTACCAAAGATAAGACTTTCAAAATCAGTAGCCCAAAGACAAAACCAACATTAAGATTCTCCTTTAGTCCCCTTCTTATGGGACCAGAGAGTCATATCAAAAGAAGGCGAGGATCTTTTGGAGGATTTTATACTTTTAATTTTGATCCATCCTTCTTCGACTCTACCAGCCTCTTCCTTCCAGCACAAGGAATGCATAACCAAATTCCCAACACCCATTAAGGGTCCAACGCACTACACAAACATAGCCAGTAGAGTCCGAGAGCCCGGATCAATCCCAGAACCAACAACACCCAAAGACGAAGTCGTAGCAGGCCTGGTGGAGCCAGCAACAGTAGACTCTCTAGCTAAAGTAGTACTAATAAAGATTAGTGGACTGTAATGCACATGGTTTGACACATCAAGAGATGGGACAAAATCAGTGGAAATGCCCGCGCGGATTAACCATATCAAAAGCCTCCATTGAATCCACATGACTAGAACCAATAGCTTTAGCATCAAGAGCTTGAGTCCCTTTCTCACCCATCTAAGAAGAAGAGAGTTTGATAACAGTGTAATGTTGGGAAGAGGCACCATTCCACCATGGAAAGGGCTTCTTAAATTTCTCTCTGCCAATATCACACTTATCAACAATATGCCCAATATTAAAGCACCTTCTACACCTCAATGGAATTCCTTCATAATCCAAAGGTTGGAAATGTTACCCTTAGGGGACGAAAGTTTAATATCTATAGGTAGCCCCTTATAAGTATCAATATCCACCAAGATATGAGCATAGGTCGAATGAAGAAGATCAGATGACTCAGCATCCACCATCAAAAAGTCTCCGAGCGCCTCACCCACTGCCTCCAAAACTAAATCTAGCCAAAGATGAAGTGGGAGATTGGGGAGTCTCAAGTCCACAAAGGAATCTTATTGAAAGTTTTAGAGGTAGGATTGAAATCTAAATGCCAAGGTTTCACCATCAATAGGAAATGCTCCTCCCAACTAAAAATATGATCACAAAGAATAATCTTTTGTCCACTTCTATATTGAATCCAGTAACAAAAAAACCTTTGGCCATGGAATAAATTTGTATTGTATCAGAAATAATGGGTTCCCAATGTTTAGAGTTCCAAACAAGGAGCCCTAGAATATTAGGCCAGAAGCCCTTAATCTGCAAATAACCACGTTAGATGAGAGATCTGAGATGGTTAGGAAAATCTCATCAACAGTATCATCCTCCAAAGATATATCTATAAAATTACACAATGGGAAAAGTTTAACTAAGTAAAGACAGACTTGGGGCCATGGAAACTATCCTTACCCCCACCAATCCCTCCACAAGACATGTGAGCAGCAAAAGAATCACTAGTAATCATAGAAGAATTCTCGGGCCTAGTCGCAGGTGCAGCAGACATCAAAATAGCACCTGACACAACGACTGAAGAACCATTAGGCTTCAAAGGGGCACCAAACTTCCCCAAAGGAGGAGGGCGAGCAAAAACAAGAGAAGCCTATACAGGAGAGATGACGCACCATAAGTGGAGACCAAACACAGAGAAGATCAAGTCATGAGATAAATCTCTACAGGAGAACCATCCCCACACCTCTGTGATCCGTCAGTGGAAGGAGGTCGAGCAGAGGCACGAGAAGAAGGTTGGGTCAAAACCCTAGCTGTCGTGGGAGGCAGAGCGGAAGACATCATGAGGGAGACAATGATTTGGTAATGTTGTTAACTATCCCCATGTTGTAGAATTGTTGAGCAGGCTTGGGTTGGAAGATTTGTTTGAAGGTGTGCAGAGAAAGAACTAAACAAGACTGAAATAGGATGAATGGTTTTTTTGTAGTGAAATCCAAGGCATCTGCGCTAGGTTTTGGACAAATATCCTTGCACTAAGATTGATCTTAAGTTTGATGAGAACCAATGATGCTGAGGATTTGTTTGTGAAAATAAGTCGTAACACTGATCGAGGAGGAGATAGGGCTGAAGAGGAAAGAGGGATAATGATAGAAATTTTGGAGCAATATGTTAAAGATTTTTTATTTAGGCTTACAGTTTATAGGTAAGGAAGACCTGTTGCTGAATGAGCTGAATGTTATCTTATTTGGTCTCGTATGTATATCGCGTTATTTTAAATTTTGTTGTTTTTCTTTGCAAAAATTGAAAATTTTGGATTAAAAACTGTTAGGAAATTATTGAAAGGAGTTACGTATTGTCTGATTTCGTTCCTCTGCTAACATCACTGAACATGCCTATAGTAGTATGTATAGAAATTCTAAACCCAAATAATCAAATTCTCATCCATAAAATATCTAATCTCCCTCAAATAATGAGCCAAATGCCTCTGAGAATAAAATTAGAGGCTCTATATTTGTTGAGAGATAAAAGCACTAGCAGCCCAACAAGATAAATGTACCATAGAGACATAAATGGCCACAATCGTGGATATTCTGATATTATAAATTTCCATATATGTTTCATTAGCTTGTTCCTTTTTATCATTGACCCAAAATGCATCTAGGAAGTGTATCTAGACACAAAAATCTGAATAGTGAAGTGACTTCAAATTTAGGGGAACAAAAGAGGAAAATAAAAATAGTATGTGTTTGGATGAGATGGTAACTATGGTAGAAACCAATCTTCTCTATGACCAAATTATTGTCTACTGATAGTGAACACTTCATATTTAGGATGCTAATTGTATAGTCATATTTTCAGGTATAAGAATAATATCTAGTTCCATAAGAAAAAAATCATCTCTCTTGATGGTAAAATATAATATGGTCATATGCTTATTTCATGCATTATAGTACCTATATTTGAAATGATGGGTTTGTCCATGTATTCCTACTAGTTGTATTTATAGATATTTGACTGTTATAAAGAAGAATTTGTATTAGAGACAATATTCAATACAAAACTAGCCTAGGAAACAAATTCATTGGTGATGGTCACTAATGAATTAAAGTATGAGTGGCAAGCTAGGGCAAGAGATGTATTCTTTAGACCTAAAACATATGCGAAAGATAGTCATTTATTTTTCATACTCGTGATTTCAGGTTAGACAAAATTAGGGCAGTATAAATATTAGTAAAAGACCTGAAAGTATAGTTTTCATTCAACAAGGAACTATACAAGGAGTTTACACAATTCCTTACTTTAAATAGTGACCCTATTTGTGACAGTATAGTATGCTACCTATTTATTTTATTGTCATGGTTTCACCTCATGGGCATCATCCTAGTATCTTATTTGCACATTATGTGGAGAGAGTTGTGTATATGGTAAATTGTTCTTGCTTTATGTCTAGACTCGATATTACTTCTAGGGCTGAAATACAAAATTTAGTATTGATTTTGAGATGCATATTTTTTATTTGATTTGAGGAACTATCTATCCCATAAAAAAATTTAAAACTAGTGGTTTACAATTGAGGTAGTGTTTGAATTTATCATTTTATCTCAATTTTCTATGTGATTAATTCTTATAGGATGTGCTAGTCTAACCTTATTTGGTAGTTGTATGTTTTGGTTCTAATGATGTTTCCTATCCTCTTCCACATGGAAGAGGGAAGCACCTATATACAAGTACAAGTAAAATCTTTATAAAATTTTCTTTCCTATTAAGGTAATGGATTTTTCTATAGATGTTTTTACCATTATTCACACTAGTATTATTGTTTCCAGTCTATATTGTTACATGATTTAAGTTTCAAATGCCACAAACTATAGCGGTAAACTAATGATTGTATTCTATTATAGTATGGTATATGTTAGTGGTTTTACCCAAGATTAAATTGAAATACAAGTACTATTGTATAAATTGCATTGCTAGATTATTAAATGGGTGTGTTGTTTTTAGCTTCCAGCAAATATATGAATATAATGTAAAATACATCCTTTAAATGACATTGGTTGTAAGGATGATGGAATAATTTTAGAAGCTTGGATTTAAGCCTACTTAGTAACATTTTCTCTGGTTCGATGTAATCCAAGTTCTTCTATAACTATGTTTTCTTTTCCATGCGTTTCATTTGGCTATAGGAATCTCAACTTCACCTAAAGACCACCTCTTTTCAAAGGAATAGTTCTTTTAGACATTTTTTCAAATAGTTGATGCCTTTTCTCTGGTGTTCTACACAGTCCACTACAATGGCATATATGCACATTAATAAAACCCAAACAGAACTCATATAATTAAGGTATCTTGAGGAGTGTTCCATTAACTCAAAGAGTTAGACAATATCCTTTACAGTATAAATTGGAAGTGCACACCAAGAAATAACCTATCTAATAAAATAGTAGTTCATTCAATGTTCATATTTGTTCAACTTTCAATATTTGAATCTTTTATTTTCATTACTAAATTCACATTTTTTCAATAATTTTAATTATGTTTGCATCATTGGCTATAAGCAATTATTGCTAACAAACATTGGTTGCATGCTCACTTTTACATATTTTTGGCACTTATCATGACATACATATAGAATTCCTTTCTTCTATTTTTGAAAAGTTAAGTTTCATCTTTACATATTTTTTGGGGATCCAAATGAGATTTTTATTAGATTACACATTATTTATAGGAGATAATCCCCCAGTAAGTAAGATGTTAATCATATTAATTACATACTTTTTTTTAAATAGATGTGAAATTATTCGAACTCATGCATCATATGAAAATTATTTCAATAGGATAAGTAGATGATGTTATTCCTTTAGCTTATTTGTCTTAATAACTTTCACATACCCCTTAATACTCAGTGAACTTTGGATTGTATAATATTTCAGAGGACCAATGGAAGGAACATCATGCTATGTTTCGTGGCTATTCATAGGAGTGAAACTCATTATTCACCAACTAGTATTGATTCCTCAAATGTGCTATATCCAACCTCCACAAAAGACATCAACATTTCCTCTCTACTATTTTTTACAAAAGGGATTAGGTAAGGATCCTCTCTGCTATTTTTTATAACAAGGATTAGGAAGGGACTCAAGTTGTATCACAGCTCTTGTTCTTTAAAGGGTACTATCTAAATGGAAGAGAATCTTCTTTACAAATAGGAGGATGGTGGTTTGATTCCATCCTGCCCTAATATGACTAAATACATGATTAAATACATGACTAAATTAAGGATTAAATATATGACTAAATTAAGGAGTAAATATATAACTAAAGTAATGATTAAATTAATAACTAAATATATGACTAAATTAACAACTAAATAAATCACTTCCATGACTAAATTAATGACCAAATTAACTATTAAATCAATGACTAAAATAGTTTAGTCATAAAGTTTATCGTGAGATAAATGACCAGCAATAAAATACTAATAATCATGTGACTAAGTTTAGTCATTTATATGCAATTTTTAGTAGTTTATTTAGTCACATATTGTTGTTTTTGTATTAGTGATAGTTGTAATAGTAGTTGTTTAAACTGCATGGTTTGGAAAAATCCTTAGGTTTGCTAACATATCTTTGAAGAAAACACAAGAAGTTTGACTTGATCGTACAAGCTAATTTTTTATTAGGTGAACCAGACTTTTGATTGTGCCTTTGAGTCAAAATTACTAGTGCAGAAGCTTGAACACGAATTCCTAAATTTAAAGCAACATCTAGAGTGGCCTGATTCCTTCAAATTCAGTGTGACTAATCTACTTATCGATAAAAAAAATAAGATCGTGATATGAAAAATAAAATGGGGGTGATGCATTATGTAGTTGATTTGAACCTTTAAATCAATCCAGATGAAGCTAAAGAACAAAGCATGTAATATATTGAAAACCACATAATAGAGCACAAGTAATCCACATGTAGAAGGTGAAAATTAATTTGTTGAATGTCCTTGGCACTCCCTTATAGAATCAACTTGAATGCATGATTTGGATACCTCTACAAAAAAATCTAATTGCAAATTTCATTTTGCAAGAAAAAAAATATCATAATTTAATAATTTACAATTGGAAATAAAAATGTTGCTTATGTTAAGTTTATTTTAGTAGCGTTGTTTCATCTAGTTAATTATGATTTCCATTTGGCATCCTTGTATGTAAGATTATTTGTGGAAATAAAAGTACTCTTCTCTCCTTCATCCCTCTGCATCCTAGCCTCCACAAACTCTGTCACATTCAAGTCTTCTATTTCCATTCACAAAAAAATAGGTCTATGGGGATAATATCCTAAATGCACTTAACCTATTGAACAAAAATTGTTATTAGGTCTATCTTACTCTCCAAGAAGGAGATATGACACCAATCAAACTTATGATTATATGTGGATGAGATGGAATGTAAGATGCTCTTACACAATGAAAATACATTCATTTGATGGTTTATGGCTATGTTATTGGGTTCAATTGTTTGACCCTATATATATTTTGGGTCTAAATTGTAGGTTGGGTTGGCCTTGGGTTTAGGGTTCTAAACTAGGTTTCTATCATGAATTAAAACTGTGTGCATCCCTCCACTATCACTATTTTTATGTGATGAATTCTTAAAAACTTATTATTATTTTTTAGGTGCCCATGCGGAGGGTTTTTTCATACTTAATGGCTCATCATTTGGGCATTTGGGGTAGTTGTAGGTTCTATGGTCATCTAATTAATATTCTTTGATTCTCAATTAAAATATCCATCATTAGAATACATATGTGAGGCCTACCCCATCTCGTCATAACTTAGCACCATTTTCCCCTTATCATGCTCTTCAGTCAACATTATTTTGAGACACTTGGACTCTTTGAACACATATTATTTTTGGGGATCTATAAAATCCCATGCTATGTTATTTAGCATTGTAATTTTTATTTGTACCTACTCAGGTGATACCCTATGTTAGTTAATGTAGATTATTTACATGGTTAAGTTTTGATTAAGCATTATGAGGGATATGTATGTTAGTTAATATCAGGATGCAAATTGGTTGAAAATTAAGTTTATGCATATGAATTAAATAAAGATATTGTTTAAATACCAAGGAATCATTGATGCAAATGTGAGTATGTGTTTAATTTACATTATGTATCTTGCTATGTTATGTGTTGATTTATTGGACCAATTGATATGTGCAATGAGTGTGTAGAAAAATTGACCATGGTACTAAACGGGGATTTAGGAATGGACCTATGTATATATCATAACACTAGGGTCCTTTCTATAAAGAGACATGGACCTCATTGTATTATGTTTTATTCAATAAAGTATTATCCATGATTGTATTTAATTCAATTGTGTAAATATGTAAATAAGCCATGCCTTATGTAAATATGTTGTGTCACTTGACACGTGTACTAAATGGGTTGGCATGGCTAGTGAATGTAACTAGTATAGGCTTAACTCTAAACTAGGTGTTACCTAGTATAGTCCCCATGCTTACCCTAAGGTTTAGGGAGATCGGATTGGGTCAAGAGAGTTCAATTTCGTTAGTTAACTTTAGGTGGGGTTTGAAGGGTCAAATAGGCTTCCAAAAGGTAGTTAGGGTTAGATTTGACCACCCCACTTGGTACCCTATGGGTTAGGGGTTATTTTAAGCTCATTAAGATCCCCAAAACTCATTAAAGACACCCCTAAAATATCTCTTTTAGAATGTGGCGAAAATCAAAGTTTGAGAAATTTGGACAAAGTATCTTATCCTTCCCATGTGAGCCTTAAACTCCATTTATGAGGGATTAGACAAGTGGGGAGAGAGGAAGAGTTTAGTCACTTCCCCCATTAATGACGAGATCATATATTCTTAGAATGGAGCCTTTTTAGGGATACTTGGGAGGAAAATGAGGGTTGTTCATCCACTCTCTATTCTTAGTGGCTCATAGTTTTGGAAGACGATTTGGAGAAGGAAAAAGGCATAGAGGGGAAAGCTCATCTCAAACTTCATTATTTTCCTTAAGCTTGGAATTGAGGTTGGTTTCCTTTTTAGAATAGCTTAGAGTAGTTTTCCTGATGCATGTAGATAGTTTAAGCAATCCATTAATGAATTCTATGTGTATTTGTTTTCAACTCCATGGGATTCCATGGAGGTCCTTTGTAGAGTCTTGTTTTTCTTTTTTGCTTATTTTATTTATGGCATTATTCAAGGCACACTCACCCTTGGGAGGGCAGAGTAACCTTGAAGGGTGAAGGTTTAGTGACTAGCCATGCAGAGTAGATTCTCATGTGTGTAGAGGGATGTACATGGGTGTTTGAGTCCCCATGATGCCAATCGTGCCCAAGGGCATTTGGGGATCATAAGTGAAATATGATGGCTTGAAGCCATGGTTCTGAATGTGAGGAGATGTTTTTTATAAAGGAATGTTGATCCCATGTGTGGCCTATTCCTATTGTTTCTTTGTTTTGTGATTGGCTTATCCTCTTGTGGTAAGTTATCTTCACCCCTAAAGTCTCAGGTATTTTTAAGGCCTTGTAAATCTATGGGTTTGGGTATTGTTATTCCTCTTGTGTATATTTATGTTCAAAATATGGTTATGTATGTATGTATGTCTCATGTCTCATTCATGTGTCCCCTAGCTCGGGGGTCGCCTTGCAAAGGCCTAGGTTAGGAGGTGTGCCTCCATGGTCAACTCACTATTCTTATGTAGGAATTTTTGTTGGATACTCATTAGAAGGCTCGTAAGAAATTCTTGTTGATACTTCATCTAGAAGTTTTGAAAATCTAGCTATCTTCAAATCCCATGTTGTAATTTTGAGTTTGGCTATAGTAATAGGGTTGTTGAGATGTATCTGCATAACTCTGAGACCCAAAATCTTGTAATTTTGTTATTTTATGAATAAGGAAAGAAAAGATTTAACCTATTTTGTAGATATATTTATTGAAAATATTATCTTGCTTATTTTTATTATTATCTCAATTCTTACTTTATTAAATTAGGATTAAATGTCTTTTATAGGAAATTAAATTGGGGATTTACCTTTATAAATAATATTAGAAATAATCAAAGGAAATTACATTTTGTGTGTATAGTATATGTAAAGTTTAAATATCAGAAAGTAACATCTTTAACTTAAACTAAAATAAAGAAAGTTTTAATTCTTTTGTCATTTAGATAAATTATTTTAATTTATTTAAAGGTGTTAAGATTATGCTTGTAGAAACTAACAAATACAAGTTTTATTTTTATATTAAATTCATATTATATATATATATATATATATATATATATAAAGTAAATTTCTTGTTTATTTTAGAGTCTGATTGGTTTAATAAATATATATATGCATATATAACTAAACAAAATCATCTTATATTAAGGCCCCCCTAAGAATAAATGATTTTTCATTTTCTTCAAATGAAATGAAACTTTAAAAATATAATATTAAAATTAAAATTAAAATTAAAATAGGAACTTTTGAGTGACTTGGGAGGGCCGAAGTCCATCTCGTCCCCACTCTCCTTGGGCGCACGTGTATGCAGCTCCCCCCATTGTGGAAACACAGTGGTGGTGAGCTACAGTCATGGCTGACCCACCATCATTGTGTTACTATAGTGGGGAAAGGGGAGCGACGCCTGCCCCGACCCCCACTCGGTAACCGTGAGCCGGTCCTTCCACACAACAGCGGCGCCGATGTGGCCACTGCCTTGCAACTCCTCCCTGTGCACCACTTCCTAGCTTGGCTTAGCCCTCTGCAAAACCCTAAAAAAATATAGGGTTATATGTTGTAGAAAAAAAGAAGATAATAATATAATATTCTAAGAATTATACAGAGCAATATGTTATAAAGAAAAAAATCAGTTAAATAAAAAGGTCAGAAATAACCAGAGGTTATTTCATAATGTTGTGTCTATGGGGCATATTTATAAAGTATTAAAATTTTAATAGATATTATTTTAGTTTGTTTTTTAAAGATTAGATTTCATAATGGAGCTCAAATAGTTTTCATTTTAATCTATAGTTGAAATAGTTGACTTTAAAAAAAGGATTTTCTAGAAGAAATTTATAAATTAGATTTTGTTTTAATTTTCCAAATTTGGATTTCAAATTTTATTTAAAATAATTTAATTTCTAATGTGGGCTTTTAGGGAAGTAAGCTCTAGAAAGATTTTTCTTTAAATAGATTAGTGTTTAATAAATTAGGATTAAAGTTTAATTCAGATAATTGGGGATTAATGTTTAGGCTACTTTGAGGCTTGGTATTTTAAATTTTCTTAAGTATGAAATTTAATAGGAATTAAATATGGATTAAATTATTAAAGCTCTTTGGTTAAAAATGGAGAAATTATTTATTTGATTAGAAAACTTAAATGCATTAGCATTATTTATTGTTAGATTTGAGGCTATTATATTAATTAAAAGGGATCTACTTAAGATGTTTAGTTGTTATAGGATAATATATGTATTAGTGTTTTATAGATAAATCTATTAGTTATGATTAATTTTCTTAAGATACTCTTTATATATAATATAATCAAGTCAACCTTTTAAATAGTTTCATATCGATGGATATAATTTAATAAAATTATTATTTATTAAGTAAATACATTATTTAGAAAATAATTAATGTGATTAAACAAGTAATCATATTAAAATTTCCAATGTAACGAAGTATTCCTCTATAGACTTAATCGACCCTAGTTAGCTTGTAGTTGATAGTTTAATTATCATAATAGGTTGATTTTAGGGTTACAACCCCTTTTTATGATTAGTGGTTTTCTTAGTCAAACCTAGTCAACCATGGCCTACTCTAACCTTTTCAGTATTCTAGACTTGCTAACAGTTAGCATGAATCATAGTTAAATTAGAGGCATGTGTTTGTACATCAGTAGTTAACATTAGACTTTCAAAAAAAAAAATCGTAGTTATGTTTTGCCCAACTTTTGGGCATGAAATTTTGGTATCAGAGCTAGGTTAGTCAATATTGGGAACCTAATCTCACTATGTAATAAACTTAGCATTTCTATTTTGTGTGTAGGATGCCTCCACTCACTTGACAGGCCCATAGACATAGAAAAGGTCATAGACGTGGCTTTGCGACTCTCGAGGAGATACAATCTAAGGTAGAAGTTTGTGAAGGGGACTAGGGTCCACCTCTTGAACCACCTCCTAATCTGAATGCATATTTGCTGCAAGTATTTCAAAATCTAGTCAGAATTATCCTTGACCGAATGCCTCTAGTTATACAGTAGAATGTGCATTAGTATTTGGAAGGATGTGGGTCCTCAGCTAGAGAATGAAGTAGCATTCCTCCTCCTACCTTCGCTAAGGAATTGATGAAGGGTGATCCCCTTAATACCACAAACACATAATAGAAACAGAGAAACAACAACAATATGCAAGAACAGAAAATGGGCTTCTTATTATCTCCACAAATGTGGAATTACAAACTTTTAAAATTACAATATGCAAAGCCACATGAGCATTTCCCTTAAAATATTCTATAGGAAAAAGCCTCGAATCAATACCTAGATCTACTACCCAGAACTATCCCGAACTGCCTAAGACAACACTACAGCCTTCCTTATATAGGCAATTTTCCACCGCCTGGGAAGGTTCTAGAATTTTAGCCAACAAGGCCAACCAAACTTAGAATTATTTTATTTTACAATTTATTACATCAAAGTCGGCTCAAAATAAATTTTGAAACCCAAACAGAAATTTTGAAGGAAAATCATTTTCCGCCATTTCAGGTGACCCAACTTCCAAAGACCATAAGTCATTGCCAGTTGACCCGATTGACTATTATAACCCCATTCTGAAAAGGCGATGAAACGTTCTATAGCCTTGAATAGTGCAAGTGCCTGTCACAAAAATTTTTGACCTCATTCGGGGCCTCTAAAGCCTTCAAAACTAAGTTCAAAGTTTCTGTACCCTATTGCTAATACCAAAAATCTTCAATATCTACAAAGCTAGACTTGATATGTAAATGAAACTTTACTGGCAGGCTAATATGACCAAAATGAACCTCCAGGGAAGAAATCAGAACATTCTGAGATTGGATGACCAACTTACTAAAAATAGAAAGTTTCCTCAAATAGCAGCTCTGCACAAGATAGCCCTTATTGAATACAAAAATAGAAATATTTTTGGGTGATGCAAGATTTTTCTTACACCTAGGATGGTCCTGCATCAAACACCCAAGGTAATTCGAGAAGTGACCCTATCACCACTCAGGTGTGCAGAGGAAAACCAAGATGGTCAACCTCCTTTGTTAGCCATGATGAATCTTCAACAGGTCATCCTTTCCATTTGACCAAGTACTCTTCATATGTCCTGTTCCTTGTGCTTCTGCCAACACGACTATCCAGTATGTCTTCAATCTCCTTGATATCTAAACTGGTTGCTAGAATACTCCACTGTGCTACTATAACCTCATCTTCAACACCCCCTTCATGATACTCTGTCAGATCTAGAACATTAAATACTAGTGAAATATTCATCTCAGTAGGCAACTCGACCTCATATGCATTTCCTGAATCATGCTTCTTTAGTATCTTACATGGCCCAAACTTCTTCATTTTCAACTTGTTATATGTACCAACTGGAAATCGCTCCTTCCGCAAATGAACCATTACTTCATCTTCAACCAGAAATTCCTTATGCCTCCTTTTCTTATCTTCCTTAGCCTTATACTGCACATTCATCTTGGTAATATGCTTCCTCACCTCCTCATTGATGTTCTTCAAATGTTCTACAAAATCCTCAACTTCAACACTACTTATTTCTCCTTTATCTATCTTCCTCAACTCAAATGCATTTCTGGGACTACTTCCATATACAATCTATGGATGATGTGATGAACTAAACTTCAAATATGTCTTCAACTCTTCACTTTCTACTAGTGTCACTCTATGTGCTACCTTATTTGGAAAAATAGCTCCTGGAATCAAGTCCATCTGATGACTGATCTTTCTTACTGGTGGTAATCCATCAGGCACATTATTGGATACAATATCCTGAAACTCATTCAATAATTTTGCAACTTCTACAAGTACATCTTCTACTTCCTCTCTTCTAGCCTTTTGAATTAAGGTAAAACACATATGCTCATGATGCATACCATCTGAGAAATTTCCTCTATCAACAAAAGTTATTCTTGCATTACCACATACCTTTTCTTCTATTTCCTTCAATGGTTTTAGCTTATGTCACACTCCATCCTTTGTCAGGGAATAGGTATTCACACGGCCATCATGTATAGCACATCTATCAAACTACCAAGGTCTATCCAACAACATATGATATGCATCCATAGATATGATATCACATAGTACCTCATCATGGTACCCGCCAATCTTGAACTTCACTAGGCACTGTTCACTAACCATGACCTTGTGGTTATCCTGCACCCAGGCAACCCGATATGGATGTGGATGTTTCTGCCTCTTGAGCTTCAACTTTTCCACCATCTCTTCTGACACCAAATTATTAGTACTACCACTATCAATAATCACATCACAACACTTACCCTCACACTTGCACCTAGTGCGAAATAGGCTCCTTTGCTCAGGTTCATTCTCACCACTCAACAGGACTCTTCTGTTAATCAGCATTTCTCCTCTTTCAGCATCTTCAAAATGTGATGATCTGGTATCTTCATCTACATGTGCAACTCTGGCCTAGCATTCATTCCTCCTATCCATCCTTCCTTGGTTTTGAGGACATTCAAATGTTGTATGACCTTCTTCTCCACAGTGAAAACATGTTCCATGGAAGCCTCCTCTTCTTCTTCCTCTCTGATCTCTATTATTTTGATCATGGAAATGATTGAAATTATCTCCTCTCTGATTCTGATTGTTACTAGCCTCATCCTACTTTTTTGGATCTTCATTTCGATCTCCATATGACCGTCCACCAGATCTTCCATCATGACCTCTTCCGCTTTGTCTGCTCTCAAACTTCTTGTTAAGTTTTTCCTCTACTTTTAGGGAAAACTAGTATGCCTCTTCAATACTATTCATTCGAACCAGATTCAACTCCTCCTGAATGCTTGGCCTCAACCTATTAAGGTAATGGGCAACTTTCTCCTTATCAGCTTCCGCAAGGCCTGTTCTGATGAGGATTCGATAGAACTCCTCTGTATGCTCCTGAACAGATCTTCCTACTTGATTCAAACTTTGCATTTTCCTCAGTAGGTCAAGCTCATAATCAACAGGAATGAACTGCCACTTCAATTTATCCACCATCCGATCTCATCTTGTGATTTTATCTTTCCCTCTTCTATTTCGCTCCAATTGAATCTCCTGCCACCAGATCTTCGCATGACCTTTCAGTCTGGCCTTCATGAATTTGACCCTATCATGATCCTCAGTATCTTCATACTCAAAATATTCTTCACATTCATTGATCCAGTCGATCAACTCCTCTAGGTTAAGATTTCCTGAAAATGTAGGAACCTCAATCTTAGGTCTTTTTCTGATCTTGGAAATGGCCTGAAAAAGTCTTTCTTCTTCTTGATTCAAAATTTCACCTTCTTCTTGATCATAATTTCCTTCTCCCTCAGCTTCATCCTCACTTTCATCTCTGACATTAAGATTCATTCCTCTGTGAATCTCTTCTTGCAATGCTCGCACTTGTCTCTAGAGTGCTCTAACCTCAGGTGTTACAACACCAGCTCTTCCACCACATTCCCTTCATGGAGGCATTTTTTCTCTTCTCACTGAAACCCTAACCATAGTCCTGGTGCAAACTACCTCACATTCGGCGATCTATTTACTCAAAAACCCTAACCCACAGTCCTGGTGCAAACTACCTCACAATCAGTGATCTATTTACACAGAAACCCTAACCCACGGTCCTGGTGCAAACTGCCTCATAATCGACGATCTGTTTACACACTCAGGAACTCCTGCTCTAATACCAATTGATGAAGGGTGCTCCCCTTAATACCACAAACACATAACAAAAATAGATAAACAACAACAATACGCAAGAACAGAAAATGGGCTTCTTATTATCTCCACAAATGTGGAATTACAAACTTTTAGAATTACAATATGCAAAGTCACATGGGCATTTCCCTTACAATATTTTGTAGGAAAAAGCCTCGAATCAATACCCAGATCTACTACCCAAAACTGTCCCAAACTGCCTAAGACAACACTACAGCCTTCCTTATATAGGCAATTTTCCACCGCCTGGGAAGGTTCTAGAATTTTAGCCAACAAGGCCAACCAAACTTAGAATTATTTTATTTTACAATTTATTACATCAAAGTCAGCTCAAAATAACTTTTGAAACCCAAACAGAAATTTTGAAGGAAAATCATTTTCCGCCATTTCAGGTGACCCAACTTCCAAAGACCATAAGTCATTGCCAGTTGACCCGATTGACTATTATAACCCCATTCTGAAAAGGTGATGAAACGTTCTATAGCCTTGAATAGTGCAAGTGTCTGTCACAAAAATTTTTGACCTCATTCGGGGCCTCTAAAGCCTTCAAAACTAAGTTCAAAGTTTTTGTACCCTATTGCCAATACCGAAAATCTTCAATATCTACAAAGCTAGACTTGATCTATCAATGAAACTTTACTGGCAGGCTAATATGACCAAAATGAACCTCCAAGGAAGAAATTAGAACATTCTAAGATTGGATGACCAACTTACTAAAAATAGAAAGTTTCCTCAAATAGCAGCTCTGCACAAGATAGCCCTTATTGAATACAAAAATAGAAATATTTTTGGGTGATGCAAGATTGCTCTTACACCCAGGATGCTCCTGCATCAGGAATAGGCTGAATAGGAAATTGGGTCTATTAGTGGACTAGAGCCTCCACCCAGGATTGAGGCTCATAGATTTGAGAGAGCAATCTCAAGGCATGCTTTTCTATTCATCTCCTTAGAGGAGGAGCCTCCACATGGTGGAAGCATGAGGAATTCAAAGGGCACTTGGTCATAGACTCCCTTACATGGGATACCTTGCTATAGGTATTCAAAGCCAGATATTTATCTAAGCATTTCAGGTAGCGTTGCATAGACAAATTTCATGATCTACAACAAAGAGGACTTTCAATGGCCTAGTATGAGGGAAAGTTTATAGACCTTCTCCCTTATGTCAAGTATATGAGGGATGATAAGCTTCAGGTCAATCACTTTATTAATGGATTGAACCCTTCTATAGAAGGCATGGTATGCATGGTACCACTAGGGGATTTGTGTTTCACTAGTGATAGAGCCTTGGTAGTCAAGGAAATAGTTAAGGGATATCAGTATCGTAATCTCGCACTGTAGGGTTCAAGTTATCAGAGGCCTCCATGGAAGGGGAATCAAAGGAACTCTTCGAGGTCATTTAGAACCCCATAGCGATAGTATCAGTAGTCATAGTAGTCTCATCAAAGCTGGAGATAGAAGCCACCTCAAGGTCAGCAAGGCTCTAAGCCCAAGCAGTGGCAGTCTCAGGGTCCTAAAAGAGACCAGAAACCATGGGCACCTTATACACCCCTAGCGCGGACTCAACACTCCTATAGAGGTGGATACATTGGGTCTACTAGGATAGGAGATTCATAGGATTCTAAACCTCGGGGTGTGTAGGTTCAGGTATATGGACCATGCTACACTTGTGATGCCATGGGGTACATATCTAGAGAATTTTGTTAGGTAGTTAGTTAATGGGAAGTGATGTCAAAACCTATAGTTGGGGACATGGAAAAGTCCCATGGAGTTTTTTCAGTGGTTGATAACCACCAAGAAGAGCATCAGGCCACCGTCATTGAGGTTGCAGGTATGATCATAGGTAGTGATGTTTTTATCTTATTTGATATAGGATCTATTGACTCTTTTGTTTCTCCATCAGTTGTGGAGCATTGTAGGCTAGTGGCAGCTAGGAAAGATGTTAGATGGGATGTAGAGTTAGCTTCAAGAGATAGAGTGTTGGTTACCTCAATGGTTAGATATTTTATGATTCAAATTGGTGGTTTAACCACCATAGCAGACCTCAAAGTTACTCCTCTTAGATCCTATGATCTAGTCCTTGGCATGGATTGGCTATATGACCGCAAGGCCAAGCTAGATTTTCATAAGAAGAAGATAGAATGCTTGGATGATGATGGAAATGTGACAGTGATATTAAGAATCAGAGACCTGTATCACTCTATGTGATCTCCACTATGAAGCTTAAGCAAATCATATCGAAGGGATATTAGTTATTTTCTATCACTGAGCGATAGAGAGGATAAGGTAGAAAAGGAGGCCTCACTAGATGACCATCTCTACAGGAATATGCAAAGGTGTTTCTTTCAGAATGACCTTGTATGCCTCCTAGTAGGGCAGTTAATTTTCACATAGATCTTGTGCCAGGAGAAGAGATAGTTTCTAGAGCACCTTATAGGATGACCACTAATGATCTTAATGAGCTCAAGTTGCATCTTGAGGAACTATTAGAGAAAGGAGACATTCTTCCTAGTGTTTCTCCTTGGGGTACACCAGTGATCTTTGTAAAGAAGAAAGATGGAACTCTTAGGTTGTCTATGGATTACCACCAGTTGAATAAAGTAACCATCAAGAAATATATCAACTTCCTAGGATTGATGACTTGTTTTATTAGCTACAGGGTTCCCGAGTGTTCTCCAAGATAGATATTAAGTCAATATATCACCAGTTGAGGATAGTGGATAAAGATATTCACAAGACCGCATTCCACACTAGATATGGCCACTATGAGTTCAGTGTGGTTCCATTCGGTCTTACAAATTCTGTAGTTGTATTCATGAGTCTCATGAATGGAGTATTTTGTAAATTCCTTGATATGTTTGTGGTGGTATTCCTTGATGACATATTAATATACTCTAAGGATGAGAGAGATCACAAAGAGAACCTAAGATAAGTCTTGTAGTGCTTGAGGGATAATCCATTGTTTGGAAGCTTGTTGAAATGTGTGTTTTTTATATCAGAGGTCAAATATTTGGGTCATGTGATATCTGGTGATTGGATCTCAATATACCCATCAAAGATAGATGCTATTATGGATTAGCCAGTACCTACCACCATGACTAAGGTGAGAAGTTTCATGAGCCTAGTTGATTATTACAAATGGTTTGTCGATGAATTCTCTCAAGTGGCACACCCCATCACTTCTCTTCAGCTAAAGGGAAAGAAGGTTGAGTGGACTGAGAAGTGTGATAAAGTCATTCAGGAGATCAAGAGAGCACTTACCAGTGCACCCATTCTTATTGTGCTAGAGCCTTCACTAGACTTTTTGGTTTACATGGATGCTTCTTTAGATGGTTCTTATGTAGGGTGGGTGAGCTATAGCCTACAATTCTAGGAAACTAAATACTCACAAGGTCAACTACCCTACCCATGATCTCTAGCTTACAGCAGTGGTACATGCCTTAGTGAGATGGTGATATTTCTTCTTAGGACATCAGTTTCAACTTCATTCAAACCATCAAAGCCTTTAGTACATCTTCACTCAGCCAAATCTTAATGCTTGGCAAAGGAGATGGATGGAGTTCTTGTGAGAATATGATTTTAATGTTCATCAATCAAGGGGAAAGAGAACATTGTCAAAAATTCCTTGAGTAGGAGATGGCATGAGCTTTCTTCTATGTCCATAGGCACAGATTTGAGAGATTGCATTCTTCATCACTTACATGAGGATCAAATGTATGCAAAAGTTAGTGAGCTATTTTGATCTCAGAGACCCCTTGAGGGGAAGTATTTAGATTATGTGGTAGAGTTTGATGGACTCTTACACCATAGAGGACACATATATACCTTCTTCTAAAGGATTGCATGAGTTTTTGATGCTAGAGGCTCACAGAGCCCCTTAGGCAATGTATCTTGGAGTTAATAAGATGTATGCTAACTTGAGATAGATGTATCATTGGCTAGGCATGAGATCACAAATTTTTGAGATGGTAGCTAGATGCCTAGAATTCCAAAGGGTGAAGGTAGAGCACCATCATCCAAGTGGTTTTCTTCAGCCTCATGAGATACGAGTGTGGAAGTGGGACACCATTTTGATAGACTTCATTTTTGGTCTTCCTAGGTCATCTTTCCATCATGATGCCATCATGGTGAGAGTTGAAAAGTTGACTAAGGTTGCTCACTTTTCACCTGTGTGTACTACCTTTAGCACACTATCAGTGGCATGGGTGTTCTTGCAAGATATATTTAGATTGCATAGCGTACCTCATAAGATCATCTTGGATAGATACTCTCTATTCACTTCAGCCTTTTGGAGAGAACTATAGGTAGCTATGGGCACTAGGCTCAACTTCAGTATAGCCTATCACCCTGAGATAGATGGACAGATTGAAAGGGTCATTCACATGTTAGAAGGCATGCTGCGCATGTATGTGATGGACCATCAAACTCGGTCTGAGGAATACCTACATCTAGTTGAGTTTGCCTATAACAATGGGTATCATACATCCTTGGGTATGCCTCCTTACCAAGCTCTTTATGGTAGACCTTGTAAAACACCACTCAGTTGGGATAGAATCGGGGATAGAGTTTCGATTGGTTCTGAGCTAGTTAGAGATATGGAGTAGTAGATAATCTTGATTAGGCACCGTCTCGGAGAGGCTTGGGATAGAAACAATTATGATGATGCAAAAAGGATAGATCAATCCTATTTAGTTGGAGAAAAGGTCTTCTTAAGTGTGTGACCGCATAAGATTCCAATCCACTTTGGAAAGGGATCAAATATTGCACCTTGATTTGTTGGACCTTTTGAGAACCTTGAAAGGATAGGATCAGTTACTTACCATTTAGCTTTGTCACCTATCCTGTCACACATCCATGATGTCTTTCATGTTTATTTTTAAGGAAATATATTTATGATGAGACTTGTGTGATAGATTGGGATGCCTTGCAGGTAGATTCAAATAGACAACTGGCTTTGGAGCCCATTCGTATATTAGCTCAATGGACCCTAGCACTTCAAGGTGGGGAGTTGGACCAAGTTAGGGTCTAGTGGGATTGTTAAGATGAGGTAACAACTTCATAGGAGGATGAAACATAGATGAGGTCACAGTTCCCCCACCTCTTTGATGAACTCTAGGAGGATGTTCATGCCTAGAGGGGGAGGATGTGAGGCCTACCCCAACCTGTCATAACTTAGAACCATTTTTCCTTTATCATGCTCTTCATTCAACACTATTTTGAGACACTTGGACTCTTTGAACACATATTATTTTTTAAGATCTGTAAGATCCCATGCTATGTTATTTAGCATTATAGTTTTAATGTGTACCTATTCAAGTGATACCCTATGTTAGTTAATGTAGATTATTTACATGGCTAAGTTTTGATTATGCATTATGATGGATATGTATGTTAGTTAATATCAAGATACAAATTGGTTGAAAATTAAGTTTATGCATATGGATTAAATACATATATTTTTTAAATACCAAGGAATCATTTATGCAAATGTGAGTGAGTATATGTTTAATTTACATTATGTATCTTGTTATGTTATGTGTTGATTTATTAGACCTCCTGATGTGTGCAATGAGTGTGTAGGAAAATTGATTGTAGTACTAAATGGGGATTAGGGAATGGAGCTATGTATATACCATAATGCTAAGATCCTATCTATAAAGAGACATGGACCTCGATGTATTATTTTTTAATCATGAAAGTATTATGCATGATTGTATTTAATTAAATTTTGTAAATGTGTAAATAAGCCATGCGTTATGTAATTATGTTGTGTCAATTGACACATGTGTACTAAATGGGTTGGCATGGCTAGTGAATGTAACTAGTATAGGCCAAACTCTAACCCATGGGTCACCTAGTATAGTCACCATGCTTACCCTAAGGTATAGGGAGATCAGATTGGGTCAAGAGAGTTCAATTTTGTGAGTTAACTTTAGGTGGGGTTTAGGAGGGTCAAATAGGCTTCCAGAAGGTAGTTAGGGTTATATTTGACCACTCCACTTGGTGCCCTAGTGTTTAGGGGTCATTTTTAACTCATTAAAAGTCACAAAACTCATTAAAGACACCCCTAAAATATCTATTTTTAGAATGTGGCAAAAATTAGAGTTTGAAAAATTTGGACAAAGTATCGTATCCTTCCCATGTGAGCCTTAAACTCTATTTATGGGGGATTAGACAAGTGGGTAGAGAGGAAGACTTTAGTCACTTCCCCATTAATGAGGAGATCATATATTCTTAGAATGGCACCTTTTTACAGTGATTTGGGAGGAAAGTGAGGGTTGTTCACCCACACTCTATTCTTAGAGACTCCTAGTTTTGGAAGAGGATTTGGAGAAGGAAAAAAGCATAAAGGGGAAATCTCATCTCAAAATTCATTATTTTCCTTAATCTTAGACTTGAGGTTGGTTTCCTTTTTAGAATAGCTTAGAGTGGTTTTTCTTATGCATGTAGATAGTTTCAGGAATCCATTAATGGAGTCTATGTGTATTTGTTTTCAACTCCATGGGATTCCATGGAGATCCTTTGTAGAGTCTTGTTTTTATTTTGTGCTTATTTTGTTTATGAGATTCTTCAAGGAAAACTCACCCTTGCGAGGGAAGAATAACCTTGAAGGGGTAAAGGTTCAGTAACTACCCATGTAGTGTAGAGTTTCCCATGTGTGGAGGGATGTACATGGGTGTTTGAGTCCCCATGATGCCAATCATTCCCAAGGGAATTTGGGGGTCATAAGACAAATTTTATGGCTTGAAGCCATGGTTCTAAATATGAGGAGATGTTTTTATAAGGGAATGTTGACCCCATCTATGGCATATTCCTCATATTTCTTTTTTTTGTGATTGGCTTCTCCTCTTGTGGTAAGTCATCTTCACCCCTAAAGTTTTAGGTCTTTTGAAGGCCTTGTAAATCTATGGATTTGGATATTGTTATTCCTCTTGTGTATTTTTATGTTAAAAATATGGTTATACATGTATGTATGTCTCATGTCTCATTCATGTGTCCCCTAGCTTGGGGGTGGCCTTACAAAGTGTCATGCCCAAAAAGTGAGCAAAACTTAAATACAAAATTTCCATCTGAAATTTTCTAAGTCCATAAATCTAACAGGTCATGCATCCAGTTGGGTACCTATTAATGTGAGGTTGACCATGGAGGCTCACCTCCCAACCTATGCCATTACATGGCCACCCCTAAGTTAGGGGGATCCAATCTAGAATGGGATACAAACAAAAAGTCCCAAACATGAAGGAAACAAGAAGAACATGAAGACACTCAACATACTTTCCCAACAGGGTATAACAAGAGGAAGGTCTCCATGAGACCTTCCTAAAAATAGGGTAGAGTTGGACTACTAGGAGGAGAATCCATGACATAATACAAATATCCCAAGCCACACATGGACTTGGGAAGACCATCTTCAAAAGATTCAGTGTAACTCTCCTTATGCCCCTCTAGGTGCCCGTAGGCCATGCTTGGCATCATGGGTATCATGGAACCCCATGTTTATCCCTCCACACATGGGAGACTCTACACATCCTAGGTCATCTTCATACTATCCCCTTCAAGGCTACTCCACCCTCCCTAGGGTGAGTAAGCCTTGAAGAATCCCATCCTAAAATTGAATTTACAAAATAAAAACAACATTTTTAAAGACATAAATTTCCAAAACATAAACCATAAAAAGCCATGGACTCCATTAATGGAGATCCAAGCTCAAACATATGTAAGAAATGAAAAGAAATGACAAGGGCCTACCTTTATCCAAGTAAGGGTTTGAAATTCTAAAACCTTGAAAACCCTTCCAAGCTATCCCTTTCCTAAGCTCCTTCCAATGTGAATGGTCTCCAAATCTAGAGAGTGGGTGAACACTCAAACCCTTCCCAAAGCTTTCCCTAAATAGGAAAACCTCCTAAAATCTAGGAACCTATCAAAAGAGAGGAATAAACTTCCATTCCCTTCTTCCCACTTACCTTCCTTCTGCATAAATGAAGTTGAATGCAAGTTGGGAAGAAGAGAGAGGTTAACCAAAACCTCACAACTCTTCAAATTCGCCAATATTTGAAATCATGACCTTAGAGGTGTCATAAATAATTTTTAAGGCTCTTAATGGGTTGAAAATGACCCCTAACCCCTAAGGTACCAATGTGGGTAGCTAAAATTGATCCTAGTTAACCTATGGGAGCCTAAATGACCCTCCTAAACTCCACCTAAAGTTTACACATGGATTTCCAAGTCAAGGTTGACCATCTAGAAACTTCCCAACCCAATGTAAGTTGATTCTACCCCAAGGTTAACCCCTAGTCAAACCCTTGACCAAACCAAATATAATCTACTAATCATGCCAGCACTTATGCAACAATTTTTCAAATTTGGCACATTTAATTAAAACAAATGACATGGCTAATTCACATATACATTAACTAAATTAAATACACGCATGAAAACCACATTTACAAAATAAAGACTATACAATGAGGTCCACATTTCTTTATACAAAGAGGACCTTGGTATGCATGGTATAAAACATAGGTTCCAATACTAGATCCCCGTATTTAGATCCATTGTCAACTTATCCTGCACACTCATTGCACACATCAATAGGTCCAATCAACATGATATAAACACAATACATCATCAATACTACATGGTTTAAAACTATGTCTGTAAATGAATCAACTAAGCATATCTTCGATTTCCTAAACCAACTTCCCATAGTAATAGTTTTTAACACCATAGTACATCATATGTGACATCATCATAAAATGAAACTGAATCAAAACATATAGTATCTCGATTGTACCTTGATTACATAATCAGGTACCGAACATATAACATAGGATTCAATAGATCCTCAAATACATAAGTGTCTCAAATAGTCAAGTATGTCTATGAAATAAGTACAAAAAGCATGGAAAAAAAAGTAGTATAAATATGACTATCCGGTAGGTCTCACAGCCACCCCCTCTAGGAATGAACCTCCTCCTAGATTTCATCAAATATGTGAGAGTATTGTGATATCATCTGTGTTGCATCCTCCCATGAAGCTGTGACCTTTTCATAACAATCTCACTGGACCCTAACTTGGTCCAGCACCCTACCTCAAAGTGCCAGGGTCCATCAAGCCAAAATACAAATGGGTTCCAATGCCAGCTACCTGTCTAACTCTACCTCCAAGGCATCCCAATCTATCACATGAGTATCATCATAAACATACTTTCTCAAAACTTAAACATGAAACACATCATGGATACGTGACAGGCTAGGTGGAAAAGCTAAATGATAAGAAACTGGTCCTATCCTCTCAAGGATCTTAAAAGGTCCAAAAAAATGAGGTGCTAGCTTACAGCCCTTTCCAAAATGGATTGGACTCTTATGTGGTCACACCCTCAAAAAGACCATGTCTCCCACTAAATAAGCTCAATCGATCCTGTTTGCATCGGTATACTTCTTTTGTTTGTCCTGAGCCTCTCTGAGATGCTGCCTAATCAAGGTCACCGGCATCTCCATATCTTTGACTAACTCAGTTCCAATGGAAACTCTATCCTCAATCCTATCCCAATTGAGTGGTGTCCTACATGGTCTACCATAGAGATCTTGGTACAGAGGCATACCCAAGGAAGTATGATGCCCATTGTTATAGGAAAACTCCACCAAGTGTAGGTATTCCTCTCACCATGTCTAATGGTTCATAAAATGCATTTGAATCATGTCCTCTAACACCTAATTGACCCTCTTGGTCTTCCCATCGGTCTCAAGGTGATAGGTCATACTGAAGTTGAGCCTAGTGCCCATCAATGCCTACAGTTCTCTCCAAAAGGATGAAGTGAAGAGAGAATCTCTACCTGAGATGATCTTATGAGGTACACCATGTAGCCTAAAAATATCTCATAAGAACACCTATTCCACTGATGGTATAGTAAAGGTAGTACACACTGGTGAAAAGTGAGCCACCTTGGTCAACTTGTCAACTGTCACCGTGATGGTATCATGATGGTGAGATGACATAGGAAGACCAATAATGAAGTCCATAGATATGGTGTCCTATTTCTACATTGGTATCTCATGGGGCTGAATTAGACCACCTAGATGTCAGTGTTCCACCTTCACCCTTTGGCATTCTAGGCACCTAGCTACTAACTCAACAATCTACATTCTCATAACCGGCTAATGATACAACTATCTTAAATCGGCATGGATCTTCTTCACTTTGAGATGCACTACATAAGGGAATCTATGGGACTCTAGCATGAAAAACTCATGCAAACCTTTGGAAGAAGGTATATAGATGTATCCTCTATGATGTAAGAGTCCATTTGAATCCATGGTATAATCTACATACTTCCCCTCAAGGGGTCTCTGAGACCGAATCAACTCACTCACTTCTAAATATAACTAATCATCATGCAAGTGAAGAAGAATGTGATCTCTCAAATCCATTCCTGAAGACATAGAAGAAAGCTCATGTCATCTCCTACTCAATCCATCTGTGACAACATTATCTTTCCCCTTGATGTAGTGAATATCAAAATCATATTCACACAAGAACTTCATCCATCTCTGTTGCCTAGCATTAAGATTTGGCTGAGTGAAGATGTACTATAGACTCTGATGGTTCGAATGAAGTTCAAATCGATGTCCTAAGAGGAAGTGTTGCCACCTTACTAAAGCATGCACCACTGCTACAAGTTTGAGATCATGGGTAGGATAGTTGAGCTTGTGAGTCTATAGGATCATAGGCTATAGCTCACCCATCCTACATAAGAACTACCCAAAACCATCTAAGGAAGCATTTGTGCAAACTACAAACTCTATTAAAGGCTCTAGCACAGAAAGAATGGTTGCACTTGTCAATGCTCTCTTGAGCTCTTGAAAATCCTGATCACACTTCTCAATCCACTCAAACTTCTTTCCCTTTCGCTGAAGAGAAATAATAGGGTGTGCTACTAAGAAAACCCTTCAACAAACCATCTGTAAAAACCCTCTAAACTCATGAAAATTCTCACTTCAGTCACTGAGGTACATGTTGGCCAATTCATAATGGCTTCACTCTTTGATGGGTCTATTGAGATCCCATCGCCAGATATCACATGGCCCAAATACTTGACCTTTGATCTGAAGAATGCACATTTTGACAAGCTGCCATAAATTTTATTATATCTAAGGCACAGAAAAACTTGTCTCAAGTTCTATTTGTGCTATCTCTCATTCTTCAAATAGATCAAGATATCATCAAGGAATACCACCACAAACTTATCAAGGAAAATAAAAAATACTCCATTCATAAGACTTGTGAATATAGCTAGAGAATTTGTGAGACTGAATGGAACCATGGTGAACTCAAAGTGGCCATATCTGGTGTGAAATGAGGTCTTGTGGATATCACTATCCACTGTCCTCAACTAGTGATAACTTGATTTAAGGTCAATCTTATAGAACACTTTGGCACCCTAAAGCTAATCAAACAGGTCATCAATCCTAGGAAGTGGATATCAATTCTTGATGGTAACCTTGTTCAACTATCGGTAATCCATACACAACCTAAGAGATATGTCCTTCTTCACAAAGATAACAGGTGCACCCCAAGGAGAAACACTAGAAAGAATTTTTCCTTTCTCTAATAGTTCCTCAAGCTATAACTTGAGCTCACTAAGCTCATTAGTGGTCATCTTGTAAGGTGCTCTGGAAACTAGGTTTTCTCCTAGTACTAGATCTAAGTGAAATTCTACTGCCCGACGAGGTGGCATACCAAGTAGCTCTGAAGGAAACACATCTACATACTCATGCAGAATGGGATGGTCATCAAGTGAGGCTTGCTAGTTTGCCTCATCTTCCCTATCACTGATGTTGATAGAGAACATCTGACATCCCTTCTGCATGCTTCACTTAAGCTGCATAGTGGGGATCATATGAATGGATACAAGCCTCTAGATTACAGATATCACAGTAGTGTTTCCATCAGCATCCAAGCATTCGATCAACTTCTTATGACAATCTAGTTTGGCCTTGTGAGCATATAGTCAATCCATGCCAAGAACTAATCTATAAGATCCAAGAGGTGTAACTATGAGGTCTGCTAAGGTGGTCAAACTACCAATCTAAATTGGGCACTCCCTGAACATTAAGGAAACTGATACTCTAGCTCCTGAAGCTAGCTCAACTTCCCACCTAATGTCCTACCTAGCTTCTACTATCCCACAATGCTCCATGAAAAATGGAGAAACAAAGGAGTTAGTAGCTCCAATATCAAAAAGGATAGAAACTACACTACCTTCGATCATACCTGAAGCCTCGATGACTGTGGCCTGATGCTCTTCTTGATGGTTTTCAACCGCTACAAACACTCTATGGGACTGGCCCATGTCCCAAACTATAGGTTTTCACATCACTACCCACTAACTTCCCTTCTGAGGACATTCCTTAGATATGTGGCCCATGGCACCATAAGTATAACATGGTCATCGATTCTAAACCTGAATGCCCTGAGGTCCAGACTGCTAAGATCCTCCTGTCTGAGTAGACCCACTATAACCCCCCTTATCAGGATGTTGTGTCTATGTTGGGGGTGTATAAGGGGCTTGAGATTTTTGTCCCTTCTTAGGACCCTAAGAGTTCCACTACTTGGGCTTCGAGCCCTATTGTCCCTGAGGTGGTTTTGGTGCCTAGATCTATTGAGACTATTGTTGTTGCTGAGGCTATGGGGCTTTGAAATTCCTCAAATTGTTTCTATGATTCCCTTTCCAAGGGAGCTTTTGATAGAAAGAATTATGAGGTGTAGAATTATGATACTAAGATCCCTTAATTACCTCTTCCACAACTAAGGCTCTATCACAAGTAAATCATAAGTCTCCTGGTGGTACCATCTGTACCATGCCAGAAATAGAGGGGTGCAACCCCTTGATGAACCGATTCACCTACAACTTCTTGTCCCTCATGTACTCAACATAAGGAAGGAGATCAATGAACTTTCCCTCATGTTGGGCCACTGACAATCCTCACTATGATAGATCATGATAGTCGTCTATACGACACTGTCTAAACTACTCTGAGAGTTACCTGGCCCTAAAATTCTAGAGAAAAGTCTCCTATGTCAATATATCTATAACCAGATGACCCTTGAACTCCTCATGTTTCAACCATGTGGAAGCTCCAACTCTAAGAAGGTGAATGGAAAAGCATTCTTTAAGGTTTCTCTCATAGGGGTGCAACCCAAAACATCACTCAAGGCTCAGAAGCCAAGACTCGACCTCTGTCCCATTTGTAGAACCCAAAAATAGTGGCGGTGAAGCCACGTCAACTCTCTAATCTGATCACCTACATCAAAAGGTGGTCTCTCATATCTACAAACCTCATCTTTGGGTGGAGGTTTTGGTCTCCTGATGGACCCAGTTTCTAGCTCAGCCTGAACCTTTGTGAATCTAGGAGGAGGACTCCTACTACATTCCTTAGCTGAGGACCCATGTCCTTTTGTACCCTATTGTACATTATAAGGTACAACTAGAGGCATATGATCAAGAATACATCCTAAAAGGTTCTAAAAATCCTAAAGTAATTTTGCATTTGCATTGAGAGGTGGTTCAGGAGGTGGACCTTGGTCCTATTCTCAAACCTCAACCTCTAGTTGTACCTCTTCCTGAGATAATAAGATATGCCTACGTCCACATCTATGCCCATGAGATAATTAGGTGAGTGGAGGCATCCTACACACATAAAAATACAAAAAATAGCAACTACAAAGTGGGTTAGGTTCCCAAAGTTAACTAAACCATGCTCTGATACCAAAATGTCATGCCCAAAAAGTGAGAAAAACACAACTACAAAATTTCCATCTAAAATTTTCTAAGTCCACAAATCTAACAAGTCATGTGTCCACCTGGGTACCTGTTAATGCGAGGTTGACCATGGAGGCTCACCTCCCAACCTAGTCCATTGCATGGACACCCCCAACTTAGGAGATCCAATCTAGAATGGCATACAAACAACAAGTCCCAAACATGAAGAAAACAAACAGAACATGAAGACACTCAACATACTTTCCCAACAGGGTATAACAAGAGGAAAGGCTCCTTGAGACCTTCCTAAAAATATGGTAGAGGTGGACTACTAGGAGGATAAGCCACACCATAATACAAATATCCCAAGCCAAACATGGACTTGGGAAGACCATCTTCAAAAGATTTGGTCTAACTCTCCTTATGCCCCTCTAGGTGCCCATAGGCCATGCTTGGCATCATGGGTATCATGGAACCCCATGTTTACCCCTCCACACATGGGAGACTCTGCACATCATGGGTCTTCTTCCTACTTCCCCCTTCAAGGTTACTCCACCCTCCCTAGGGTGAGTAAGTCTTGAAGAATCCCATCCTGAAATTGAATTTACAAAATAAAGATAACATTTTTAAAGACATAAATTTCCAAAACATAAACCTTAAAAAGCCATGGACTCCATTAATGGAGCTCCAAGCTCAAACACATGCAAGAAATGCAAAGAAATCACAAGGGCCTACCTTTATCCGAGCAAGGGTTTTAAATTCTGAAACCTTAAAAATCCTTCCAAGCTAGCCCTTTCCTAAGCTCCTTCTAATGTGAATAATCTCCAAATCTAGAGAGTGGGTGAACACTCAAACCCTTCCCAAAGCTTTCCCTAAATAGGAAAACCTCCTAAAATCTAGGAACCTATCAGAAGAGAGGAAGAAAATTCAATTCCCTTCTTCCCACTTGCCTTCCTTCTCCATAAATAAATTTTAATGCAAGTTGGGAAGAAGAGAGAGGTTAACCAAAACATCACAACTCTTCAAATTCACCCAACTTTGAAATCATGACTTTAGAGGTGTCATAAATGAGTTTTAAGGCTCTTAATGGGTTGAAAATGACCCCTAACCCCTACGGTACCAACATGGGTAGCTAAAATTGACCCTAGTTAACCTATGGGAGCCCAAATGACCCTCCTAAACTCCACCTAAAGTTTACACACGGATTTCCAAGTCAAGGTTGACTATCTAGAAACTTCCCAACCCAAGGTAAGGTGATTCTATCCCAAGGTTAACCCCTAGTCAAACCCTTGACCAAACCAAATACAATCTACTAACCATGCCAACACTTATGCAACAATTTGCCAAATTTGGCACATTTAATTAAAACTGACATGGCTAATTCACATATACATTAACTAAATTAAATACACACATGCAAACCACATTTACAAAATAAAGACTACAATGAGGCCCACATTTCTTTATATAAAGAGGACCTTGGTATGCACGATATAAAACATAGGTTCCAATACTGGATCCCCGCATTTAGATCCATGGTCAACTTATCTTGCAAACTCATTGCACACATCAATAGGTCCAATCAACATGATATAAACATAATACATCATCAATACTACATGGTTTAAAACTATGTCTGTAAATGAATCAAATAAGCATATCTTCAGTTTCCTAAACCAACTTTCTATCGCAATAGTTTTTAACACCATAGTACATCATATGTGACATCATCATAAACTAAAATTGAATAAAAACATATAGTATCTCGAGTGTACCCTGATTATATAATCAGGTACCAAACATATAACTTCGGATTCAATAGATCCTCAAATACATAAGTGTCTCAAATAGTCAAGTATGTCTGTGAAATAAGTATTGAAAGCATGGAAAACAAAGCAGTATAAATATGATTGTCTGGTAGGTCTCACACAAAGGCCTTTTTTGGGAGGTGAGCCTCCATGGTCAACCCACTAATCTTATGCAATAATTTTTGTTGGATACTCATTGGAAGGCTCGTAAGGAAGTCTTGTTGATACTTCGTCTAGAAATTTTGCAAATCTAGCTATGTTCAAAGCTCATGTTGTAATTTTGAGATTGGAAATAGTAATAGGGTTGTTGAGATGTATCCTCATAACTCTGAGACCTAAAATCTTGTAATTTTGTTATTTTATGAATAAGGAAAGAAAAGATTTCACCCTATTTTGTAGATATATTTATCGAAAATATTATCTTACTTGTTTTAAGTATTATCTCAATTCTCACTTTATTGAATTAGGATTAAATGTCTTTTATAAGAATTTAAATTGGGAATTTACCTTTATAAATAATATTAGAAATAATCAAAGGAAATTATTTTTTTTCTCTATAATAAATGTAAAATTTAAATATTGGAAAGTAAAATCTTTAACTTAAACTAAAATAAAGAAATATTTAATTATTTTTGTCATTTATAAATTATTTTTAAGTTATTTAAAGGTGTTAAGCTTATAGTTGTAGAAACTAACAAATATAAGTTAATTTTTTATATAAAATTTATATAATAATACATATATTTTTAATATATATACTTATTATTATATATTAGAGTAGTGTATTAAATACATAAAGTAAGAAATCTAGTAATTTTATCTTTAAATTAATTTTATTACTACCTAGATATTATATATATTAATAAGTTTATATATATATATATATATATATATATATATATATATATATATATATATATATATATATATATATATATATATATATATATATATATATATATATATGTATGTATGTATGTATGTATGTATGTATGTATGTATGTATGTATGTATGTATGTATGTATATGTATATATGTATGTATATGTATATGTATATATGTATGTATATGTATATGTATATATGTATGTATATGTATATATGTATATATATGTATATGTACATATATATATATATATATATGTACATATATATATATGTAGATATATACATATATATATATGTACATATATATATATATATATACACATATATATATATACATATATATATATATGTACATATATATATATATGTACATATATATATATATATATATATATATATATATATATATATATATGTACATATATATATATATATATGTACATATATATATATATATATGTACATATATATATATATATATGTACATATATATATATATATATGTACATATATATATATATATATAGATATATATATATATATATATATGTACATATATATATAGATATATGTACATATATATATATATATATATGTATATATATATATATATATATGTACATATATATATATAGATATATGTACATATATATATGTACATATATATATATATATATGTACATATATATATATATGTACATATATATATATATATATATATGTACATATATATATATATATATATATGTACATATATATATATATATATATATATATATATATGTACATATATATATATATATATATGTACATATATATATATATATATATATATATGTACATATATATATATATATATATATATCTATATATATATATATATGTACATATATATATATATATATATATATATATGTACATATATATCTATATATATATATATATATGTACATATATATATGTACATATATATATGTACATATATATATATATGTATATATCTATATATATATATGACTTGTGTAATATATATATATATTTGACTTGTGTAATATCATGTATGTAACGAGCAGTAGTTACTGTCAAGCAAGTCAGTGGTCATTGAGTACTGTAGTATTTACCAAGCGATATGAATTTCAAGTTAGATAGAACAGTTAGTGTCGAGTGACAGTATATGGATAATAGTTTTGACCGAGCACCAGAGAGTTCATATGCCAAGTAAGCCAATTTTTATATGTGTGTTTGGAATGGCACAAACACTTAGGTAAACTATTTTGGCCGACTTCTATGAATAATTTAATTATTATTGAGATAATTAAGGAGTTGATTATGCATTATGATTTTGATCATTAATCCCTATGCAAGCGATGTAACTAATCAGAAAAAGGGAATGTATAAGCAGAAAAAGTGATGAATCTAGATCGTTGATCTTGATCTAGAAGGTTCATCAATTATCTATTTAAGGTGACATCAAAACCCTAATAAAGATTATCTCACATGTATATGGAAGAAGTAGTGCTTTGGTTGTCAGAAGCTAATATCAAGCAGAGTGACCGAGAAGAGTAGTGAAGGGTAGAACATAGTTATATCATATTTTGAGATTGGATAAGAATTGGAAAGAGGAGATCAGTTATCAATATTTGAAGTGCAAACTGAAGGATCGGGTATTGATACATTCTAGCAAGTGAATCAGGGTCAACCTCTTAACAGAGTGGTCCTAACAGACATTTTTAAATCTCTTAACAGAGTGCTTACTTTGTTGTAGTTTAAATCCTTTAATCAAGGTAGATTGAATAAGTCTGTAAGATCTTAGCAAGGCAGACCCCTCACAAGGTAGATCACCAAAAGTGACCAAAACTTTGTAGCCCTAACAGGCACACTTTATTGTTGCAATAGCGAAGATTTATGGGTGTCATCCCCACCCCATTTTTACCTTCAATGGTTTTTGGGTTACCAAATCTTTTTGTTATATGTTGATCATTTACTTTCATGTTCATGGATGTGATTTTTAGTTAGATTTATTACAGAATTGAAGTTAATACTTATGTGATTAATACTATACATGTTGAATTTGTTTCAAAAGAGTAAATTTTTTATAGATCCTAATTCACCCCCCCCCCCCTCAGTATCTTTCTTTCCCAATAAGACTTCCAACAATTGGTATCAGAGCTTTGTTATTTTAGAATAAGTCTAACCACTTAAGAGTTAAGATCTTGGAGATGGAGGGTTATAATTTGGGAAACATCATAGAGAATCAAAATATTGACATCCAGCTTACACTACACCATCTTGAGACAACAAGAGAAGAATTGAATAAATCCTTAAAAAGAAGGAAAGAATTGGCAATCCAACAGATTGACACTTAATGTCAAGAAGAAGACACTAAATTTCTATTTGATAATGAAAACTCCAGTGAAAGAGATGTAGCAATAGAGGATATATTGGAGAGAAACAACATACTGAATGAAGAAGTCATAAGTTTAAAGAGAGAATAGGAAATTCAATCAGTAAGACTATGTGAAGTGATTGAACATAAAAAGAAAGTTGAGGAAGACAAGATAATGGCAGGAGAAGAAAAGAGACATATGACTACTAGACTTGATGAAAGGACATGTGATGTGAAGAAGCTTACAAATAATCAGTTGGACATGGTAAATCAACTGTTACTTGTAAATCAAGAGTTAAACAGGAAAGACATGGAAATTACAAATCTGAGATCAGAGAACAATCAACTGAAAAATGAGTTAAGATCTAAAAGGGAACTCATTGAGAGGATGAACAAACCTAATGAAGACATGAGATATTTTGAGGAATTAATGAGATCACCAAGAAGATCCAATTACACCTTTGGACTAGTTCATACCGAGCACCTATCATCTACTCAAGAAGGAGAATCCTCAAAGAGTGGAGAACAGAGGAATGCAAATCCAAAGAATGACAAACCTACATGTCATCACTGTGGAAAACTAAGACACACAACAAATATTTTCAGAAGCAAGAATGGTAAGTATGATCCTCAGCCTAAATTCAATGGCTATTGCTTTAATTATAAAAAGAATGGACATCAGGCACATGAATGTATGTCAAAGGCTAGCAATACACCTACTACACCTAGATTTCAAGGAAATTTATACTATCGTCAGAAGTATAGTCATAGAGCACAAGATTTCATATCCAATGCAAAATATAAGTGGACATCTAAGAAGCAAGACAATGCACCTAGGAAAGGTAACACATTCAATTGGGATTATAATACTTGGTATAGTTGTCATTACTATGGTGAATATGGTCATATTCCAAAAAATTGTAGGACACACTTTAGAGGTAAATCCAAGATTTGGATGAATGGGAGTTTGGTCTGTTATAGTTGTCACAAGATTGGTCTTTTAAGAAAAGACGGCCGGACCAAAGCACCAGCACCTAGAAATGAACAAAATAAAGGTGAAGAAATTGTTGATCAGATAAGGAGCCATATGAATTAGACATGGAGAAAGAAAGAAGAAGCAAGTAGTAGTGGAACCATTGAAGCTGAGATCACCCAATCCATTGGATCAGGTGATCACACTACTTCTAACTAAACAAAGAAGGTATGTAAGGAACTGTATTTTTATATGCTATATTTAACACCAGTTCCTAACATTAGAAGTGTTAAAGTCCATATTAGCATAATTTAAGATGCATTAGGATAGATTTGAGGAAAGAAATGAGAAAAGAGTTGATATGCACAATTGGTGTCGAGCATCAGTATTAATATTTGTAGTGACTGAGTTTCATGGTATACATTGAGCTCCCATAATGACCGAGATGATATATTGACCGAGCTAAGTGTGGAAGTGTTAATAATGACTGAGTCATGGTTTTGACCAAGTGATGGAATAAGGGTATGAATTAACTTAGCTATTATACAAAGACTAAGACAGTTGTATTACACGCACTAGTGTACGGAGCATTTACTGAAGACCTAATTCAACCGTTTGGATCTATATAATGAATCTTACCATTCATTTTTCATTTCTCCAAGTGATTAAAGAATTTGGAGAGTGATTCAAATTTGATTGAAAGATGTCAGAAGTCTGTGAAGATTCAACTATGCGTAGTTGGTGAATATTGTGAAGAGTTGATAAGACCAGTTATTATCAAGTTACTCAGAATCCATATTATGAACCCTAACTTGAATAAATGGCTACTAGTTCATCTTTTGAAGTGAAGAAATAGGGAAAGGAGGTAAATAATGTTCAATTGGTTAGGAGTGATTCTTGTCTACCTTCAAACTTTCGAGCAATACTTGAGAGTGCAGTGAAGGGAGACCTCTTGGGAGCCCTGTCATCGATCCCGCCAAATTTTTTAATCATCCATGATGTTAGGGCATGCTACATGTGAAAAATAAGTGAGATTAGAGATTATGAGCTGAGGGAGGCATATAATAAATTATGAAATAATGGAGCATTGAAGATTGAGCACCAACACATTTCTAACAATGGGTTAGTTTGTGCCCTAGAATTCCCTCGTAACTTCAAGATTGAATGGATTAAGATAGTTTTGAGCTAAGTTCACAACATGCATTTATGGTTGGAGAATGGGTTGGTAAAAATCACCAAGGAGATCATACACTAAGTTACTAGATACCATATTCTCAATGGAAAGAAGATAGTGTGATGTCAGAGTAAGGAAGTGATTTAGGAAAACACAATGGCAGTAAGGAACAAGCGAGGTATAACAATTTCTACCATCACTAATCCTGGCATCAAATTTTTAGTAAGGGTAATTGCACATAAGATTAACTAGTCGAGCAGGATGGATAGTGTTCCTTGTATTGCAGTTGACCAGGCATGGAAGATAATCAAGAAGGATCATAGATATGATCTTGTCAAGCTGAAATTGACTCAACTGGTAGAGAACTTATCATCAATTAGGAAGGTGAAGAATTCAATGTGTAAGTTCAGATCCCTGATAGTCTACATATTCTTCTATGTTCAAAATACTTTTCCTAATATAGGAGATGTTGTCTAGAGTCAAGATCGACCAATGACACAACAAATAAGTTAATTCATACAGCAATTAGGAGAAAATTTTGATAGTGTAATGGAGAATTACTTTTTTGAATTCAATAATAAAATGAGGAAGAGGAGAAGAATTAGGTATTGATACATTCTAGCAAGTGAATAGGGGTAAATCTCTTAACAGAGTGGTCCTAACAAACCTTTTTAAATCTCCTAACAGAGTGCTTACTTTTTTGTAAGTTTAAATCCATTAATCAAGGTAGATTGAATAAGTTTGTAAGCTCTTAGCAGGATAGACCCCTCATAGGGTAGATCACCAAAAGTGATCAAAACTTTGTAGCCTTTATAGGCACACTTTATTGTTGTAGTAGTAAAGATTTGTGTGTGTCATCCCCACCCCATTTTTACCTTCAAGGGTTTTCAGATTACCAAATCTTTGTGTTATATGTTGATCATTTACTTTCATGTTCATGGATGTGATTAGTAGTTAGATCTATTACCTCATTTAATTTTTTTATTACTGTAATTATAGGTTTTGAAGGGGCCCTAAAACTCTTTAACATAGCATAGAAAATATAATCATTGAAGAACTAAAAGACAACAATCTGTCACAGAAGATGATAGAAACTAAAAGGGTCAAAACCCAGTTTTAACAATTAAACACTAGAGCAAAAAGAGAAGAACACTAAAACAAAAGAACTACCAGCAAAACAAGAAAAAAAAATCTCCTAGCAATAGAGTCAATTCATCATTTTGAGGAAATTGTCAGATTCCACCATCTAGTTCTGCATTTTCTTGATTGATTCCCTTAGATTGGTGATATCTTTTGTGTGGGAAATAGTCTTTTTTCTGGTACTGGATCTAGTCCTAGAGCCCAGGAATAACAGTTGGTTATCTTGTTTCCCTTGTTCATCCTCATTGATTATGTCAATTTTATTCCCTTCCAGTAGGGTATACATGGCTTTTAGATTGTCAATTGTAGTGTTCATGCTCATGTTTGTAAGGATGATCATCTTCCTTAGCATAGTGTCATTATTGTTGATCTTATCAGTTATTGGGTTTATCATATTTTCAATATCATTATTAATTTTATCCTCCAACATGGTGGTATTAACAGTTACCTTTTCAAAAACATCCTTTCCATTCTTATACATCTCAGCATCATTCTACATTTTATCGATGATCTCCTCTAGCGTAGCATTCCTAGCTTCCAAATTTTTACATTTGGTACGTAGCTCCTGAATGTTATCTCGGATCCATTTATCAATATTGTAACCATACATTACTTTGTTTTTGGCAGCCTGCAACATGGTGATATTTATAGTTCTCTTGACCTTGAATTCCTTATCCCATAGATCTTCCTCAATGCTTCTCTAATTCTTTGTATCCCCTCCCATATCAACAAGGTTATCCTTAGGGCTTTCAAGAGGAGTAGAGTTAACTTCACATTCCACATATTCATTGACAACTTCCTTATCTAAACCAACAACTTCTTTATTGACTTGGGTTTCCTCTTTCATTATCCCTAAATCATCAGTACTGATGTCCTCCTCAGCAATGTTACTAGTTATTTCATTGTAATCTTATCTTTCCTCATAGTCATCAGCTTCATCCTTGGACATGTTCTCCTAATTTTCCACCTTATCATCTTCATTATTATAATCTTTTATTTCCTCATTATCATCAACTTCATCCTTGGACATATTCTCCAAATTTTCCACCTTATCATCTTCATTGTCATTATTCTTTTCCTCTAGGATATCACTTGGGTTCTACTACACATTGTCAATGTAAACCTCCATTATCTTGTTGATCTGATTAGATAAATCCTCAGAGCTTTCCTTAACCAGGTCATTGATAGCTTTGGGCATAGGGTTATTCATAGCTTCCTTGTCTTTATCAGGTTTAAAAATGGTAGCCTTATCCTTCCCAGAGAGGTCTTTGTTACTCTCTTCCCCTTTATCTATTTCTTCATTCTCAGAAGACTTAGACTCAACCTCCTAGTCATCCTCAGATTTTATTTCTTCAACCTTATCAAAAATAGAAAGGGTATCATTTTTTACAGGTGCTTTGAGGGATTTTTTATTAGAAGTAGTAGTAGCCTTCTTCCCAAAAGAAGAGAAGTCAGGATTCTTCCTTTTTTTACTCTCAATCTATTTAGGAATCAGCCTGGGGGTATGATCTCTAGCATACTCTGCAATGAGCAGAATAAGGCCCTCATGCAGAATAGGGGAATCCCTAATTCTATGATCCAAAATGATTTGGTTAATGGAGCTAAGAAAATAAAAAGGGAAAGAGACTCAGGAATACCTTCCATCGAGGGTAAAATATTCCATTATCGGTCTAAGAACAAGAGCCCAGATGAGCTTAATATTATCCAGGATAACATAATCAAATATACCTTTCACCAGCAATGCAGGCTCTTCATTTATCTTGGGAAAGTCTGTGTACACCTTATTTCCCACCTTCTTGTCTTTAGATAACTGAATGCTTTTGAGAAGAAGACCAGTGATCTCCTCCATAAGGTCTAAGGTAAGGGTAAAATATTTACCTGCAATATTCACTTTACCTTTCTCCCAGCCTACAACAAAAGCCCTAGTGATCTCTTTGTCATTCCTATGCAGCCATTTCAGATAATGGTACACTTTTCCCTTCTTTAATTTTCTCCACACTTATTTTTCATGAACCCACTTACATTATGTTGGTTCCTCCCTCTTTAAATCCCCAACCATCTTAAGTTCCTCCTTCCTAGTGCTTGAATCAGAAAATTTAATCAACTCTGTTTCAGATTATTGTCTATCTAAATCTCTCAGGATAACATCAAAATGCTTCGAATAGTTGGAATTAAGCGAGAGCTATTTTTTAATGACCCAGAAAGCATGTGAGGTCAAATGGTAATGAAGATAGTAAATCACTACTTGTCACTTCACCTTCGACATACTTTGATTTTGAATTAATTCATGCAATGTGACCATTAATATTAGTAACTCCTTCCTTTTGGTTGATTCTGTCATGATTAATAATCAAGTTTATCTCCTCATTAATCTTAGTCAATCCATACCACTTACATGTGATGTCACTTCTAACCCCAAGGTTACCCAAACCATCTGCCATGTGGTTAGTTTCATGGAAGTTGTGGGTAACATAAAAGGATTCTAATTGTAACGCAATATTTGTTATTTTTTCAATGATATGCTCAAAATTTCATGATGATTTACTTATGCCTTTTATATTATTGACAATATTAAGGGAGTCTCCTTCCATTCATACTTTTTTATATCCCAACTCTTCCACCAATAGCATGACATTGAGGGTTTTCATTGCTTCAACTCTGTGATTTGATTGCACTCCTAGAGGAGAAGATATAGCACCAACACAAGTTCCCTTATAATCTCTTATGATTCCACCTCCACCTGCAGCTCCCATATTTCCTTTTGACACCCCATCAAAATTAGCTTTGACCCAATTAATCAGAGGGGAAATCCACATGGTAGTAGTTCTTGGATGATAGGAATAGGAATCGGGAGAAGGAAAGTGTCACTCTCTAAGATCCTCTTTAGATATTTGGGGAACATTCTTATGGTTATTTTTGTTAATTGCAGAAATAAAATTTTCCTCCAGCCCTCTACAAATGTGGTTTCCAACTACTTTTGGTTTCGAGTATCTCTCCCTAAATATTCTATTATTTATTTCCTTCTAGATACGCTAGCATAAATGGGGAGGAATAAGCTTCCAAAACTCTTTAGCCAAGTCATTTGAAAATGGACAGCTCCATTGATTGACAAAATCTTTCCATAAAAAAGGAAGAAATCAGCAAAGATTCCATTTTTAAAGATTAGATCTCATACCCTATGGGTATAGGTACAATGCAACATGATATGATCACAAGTTTCAACTTCTTCGATACAAAGATAGCATCTATTAACAAGATAAAAACCCCTTTTAGTCAGATTATCGAGGGTAAGTGGTTTATTCTGAGCAAGGATTCAAAAAAAGAAATTGATTTTGGGAGTAAGAATCTTGTACCAAACTTGTGAACACGGGTTTTTCCTCCCTCATTGAAGAAAGATCACAAGCAAAAGCCACCATATAAATACCATCAGACTTGGGGGCCCAGATAATTTTATCCTGGGATTTTTCCTCATTACACTAGGTTTGCATCTCGTGCTGGAGGGGTATGAATATTTTTTCTATGGCTCCAAGGTTCTTCCATTTATTTTCTTGCTAGTAATCCTTAACTTTGACCTCAAAAACATCTTTACAAATGTCAATATCTTGTTTCCAATCTTGATTTCTAGAAAGAGGCTCTTTTTGAATCCAATTATCTTCCTAGAAATCAATTCTCCTTCCATCCCCTAGCTTCCATCTGTTACCTATTATGATGATATCTTTAGAAGAACTTATACTATTCCAAATATAAGAGCCATTTAGATTTTCTCCATTCGTAATATAATCCTCCAGAGTGCTAGAATTAAAGAGATATTTATTTCTTATGATTCCATTCCATTCTTTTCTATCCCCATAAATTCCCCATAATTTTTTAGCCATGAGGGCCTTATTAACAATTTTAATAGGTCTCATACCATGCCCTCCTCTACTTTTGGGTTTACAAACATTTTCCCAGACAACCAGACTAAGTCTTTTCTTTTCTTCCACTCCTGACCATAGGAATCTTTTCTAGATTTTTTAAATAATTATGGAAAATTTATGTGGAATCTTGAAAAGACTCAATGCATAAACTGGGATATTTTAAAGATTCAATTTCAGGAGTTGGAGTTTCCCTAAGTTTCTCAAAAGCACCCCTTTCCAACTAGCTAGCTTGTTGTTGAATCTATCAATAATAGAATTCCAAAAACTCTCAGGAAGTTTAGTACATAAAGGTAATCCCAAATAAGAGGGGAGGCTTCCAGTGTTACTCAATAAAATTTTGGAGATCTTTGTCTGTCTCTCAAGGGGAGTATTAACAAAGAAAATAAAACTTTTAGTCCAATTGATGAGTTGTCCAGATGCAACAGTATAAGTAGTAAGAGCTTTCTTCAAATTTCTAGCTTCTTTCAGTGTAGCCTCCCCCATAATGAGTGTATCATCAACAAATTGCTCATGTGGGAGCAATAAGATCTCATAGAAGAAGGCTGGAGACCAGAAATACTACCCTCTCTAACTAATTTAGTTATATACCTTCCTAAACATTTAGCAAGAATAGAAAACAAGATAGGAGAAATAGGATCACCTTACCTGAGGCCTCTAGAAGGTCTGAAAAACTTATATGACCCGCCATTGACAATAACTGAAGAGGAAATAGTAGAAACCGATTGATCAATAAATTTGATGACCCCGCTATCAAAGCCAAAAGAGCAAAGAACTTTCTGTAAGAACTTCCAGTCGACCCTATCATAAGCTTTGGACAAGTCCAATTTCATTGGGAATCCTTTTTTTTGCTACTTCCAAAGAATGAATATTTTCATGGGCAACAATAATGGAGTCTATAATTTTCCTTCCTAGGACAAAGTTGTTCTACTGGGGAGAGATAATAGACGGAAGAATAGACAGCAATCTAGTAGTCAGAACTTTAGAAATAATCTTATACGGGGAATTATAAACACTAATTGGTCTAAAGGCTTCAACCACATTAGCTCCAAGATTTTTAGGGATTAACACCAAAAACATTGTATTGAGTTCCCTGAGGATAATTTTAGTTCCAAAAAACTCTTTAACCACAGCCTGCACATCTTTGCCAATAATTTCCTAGTACTACTGGAAGAACAAGATAGGAAAACCATCAGGGCCTGGAGACTTTTCCCCTTCAAATGAAAACACAACATTCTTAATCTCCTTATCTGAAGGGATCACTTGATGCTAATACTTATGTGATTCATAATATACATGTTGAATTTATTTCAAAAGATTAAAAGTTTTATAGATCCTGATTCACCCCCCTCTCTCAGTATCTTGCTTTCCCAATAAGACTTCCAACATAAACAAAATCATCTTATATTAAAACCCCCCTAAGAAAAACTAATTTTCATTTTCTTTAAATGAAATGAAACTTAAAAAAATATTAAAACTAAAATTAAAAAATAAAGAGGAAATTTTGAGTGGGTCAGGAGGGTCAAAGCTCATCTCATCCCCACTCTCCTTGGGCATGTGCATGAGTAGCTCCGCCCACTATGGAAACACAGTGATGATGGGCTACGGCCAAGGCTAGCCCACTGCCACCGTGTTACCGCAGTGGGGGAAGGGGAGCGCCACTCACCCTGACCCCCACTCGATAACCATGAGCTACTTCTTCCACACGGGGGTGGTGCCGATGTGGTTTCCCGCCTTACAACTCCTCCCCGCACGCTGCTTCCCAACTTAGCTCAGCCCTTTGTAAAACCCTAAAAAATATAGGGTTAGATGTTGTAGGAAAAAAGAAAATAATATAATATTCTAAGAATTATACATAAAAATATGTTATAAAGAAAAAAATCAGTTATATAAAAAGGTCAGAAATAACCAGAGGTTATTTCATAATGTTGTGTCTATGGGGCATATTTATAAAGTTTCAAAATTTTAATAGATACTCTTTTGGTTTAAAAAAAAATTTTAAAGATTAGATTTCATAATAGAACTCAAATAGTTTTCATTTTAATCTATAGTTGAAATAGTTGACTTTTTAAAAAAAGAATTTTCTAGAAGAAATTTATTAATTAGATTTTGTTTTAATTTTTCAAATTTGGATTTCAAATTTTATTTAAAATAATTTAGTTTCCAATGTGGTCTTTTTAGGAAGTATGCTCTAGAAGGATTTTTTTAATAAATTAGGATTAAAGTTTAATTCAAATAATTGGGGATTAATGTTTAGGATAATTTGGGGCTTGGTATTTTAAATTTTCATAAGTATAAACTTTAATAGGAATTAGATTATTATGGATTAAATTATTAAAGCTCTTTGGTTAAAAATGGAGAAATTATTTATTTGATTAGAAAACTTAAATGCATTAGCATTATTTATTGTTAGATTTGAGGTTATTGTATTAATTAAAAGGGATTTACTTAAGATGTTTAGTTTTTGTAGGATAATATATGTATTAGTGTTTTATAGATAAATCTATTAGTTATGATTAATTTTCTTAAGATACTCTTTATATATAATATAATCAAGTTAACCTTTTAAATAGTTTCATATCGATGGATATGATTTAATAAAATTATTATTTATTAAGTAAATACATTATTTAGAAAATAATTATTGTGATTACACAAGTAATCATGTTAAAATTTTCAATGTAATGAAGTATTCCTCTAAAGACTTAATCGACTCTAGTTAGCTTGTAGTTGAGAGTCTAGTTATCGTAATAGGTTGATGTTAGGGTTACAACCCATTTTTATGATTAGTGGTTTTCTTAGTCAAACCTAGTCAATCGTGGCCTACTCTAACCTATTCAGTGTTCTAGACTTGCTAACAATTAGCATGAATCATAGTTAAATTAGAGGCATGTATTTGTACATGATTAGTTAACGTTAAACTTTCAAAAAAAAATTGTAGTTGTGTTTTACCCAAGTTTTGGGCATGACAACATACAATACAATCAAAATCAGTCAATTACATTTAGATAAACTATTCATTTGTTGTAATGCCCACCCTAGCATCTTCGTATGTTAGACTAAAAGGACTATTGCTTTGACACTTTGAATTATATGTTTGGACTATGATCACTATTTAGTTAGCATTTTATGAGATATTTGAGCATATCTATATATTTGGTTACTCCAGTTTATTTGAAAATATTAGATGAGTTAGAATTTAATGATGAATGGTTAGAAATGAACTACCAGTGAAATGTTTTGCATTGATTTATGTTATGATGTTTATATTATGATCAAACCTTGTTGACCCCATTATGATTTGATGTTTACTGGTTGATGTAAGTGTAGGATGAGGAGGGGCAATCATAGTTACTCCTACGCGAGGTCCACACGATGTCGCACTCTCCCTCCTTGTTTTCCATTGTGTGTGTGTGTGTGTGTATATATATATATATATATATATATATATATATATATATATATATATATATATATATATATATATATATATATATATATATATGCATATTGTTTGGTGATGTAGGATGTAGGTACCAGGCATCGTCTCCACCTAGCTACACAGGTCTGAGTGTGCCTTCAAAATCCTCAAACTATTATTGTGTGGAGATTTAATCAGGATACTCTGAAGGTTACCCATGGACTTAGTTTATGTTAGGAGGTTACCCTAGTTGGGGAATATGAATGCAGTCTTATGACGTTATCCTGTGGTTTATGTTATGACGCTAGTTGGATTTTTGGTATAAAGTGTATGTATATATATATATATATATATATATATAAATGTTTAGTTTATATCTATGTTAGTATTAAATGTACGTTATATATGTATATGTATATGTGGGTGCACACACATATACCTATGCATATATAAATATTATTACTCTTGTGTTTTATTTAATTGTACAAAGGTATTTTAATGTTTAATAAAATATATTAAATAAAAGTAAAGATAATAATAATAGCTAATGAAAGGAAGCTCATATTAGTTGAACTTGAGACCTCCTAGATTAGGATAGTTTGATTCCAAATGGGCTATATATGTTTCTTGAAAGCTTTATGTTTATTATTCTTGTTATAGGTTTCTTTGGAGGTTAGTTTAAGTAAATTTAATAAGAAACTTTATTATGTGTTTACGGGACTATTGGTTTGATTTTTCCAACCAACTATGGAAGTTGGAGAAGTTTATCCCCGTAAAGAAACTCCTCCAGCCATATAGTTGGAGGATAAATCAAATGGATTTGGGGAAATTTGAGGATGAGAGATTTAGGAAGAAAGAAATCTGGTAATTCTTACAAATTGATTCCAAAAGTCATTTGGGGGAAATTTTTTCTCTGTGATTTATTGATCACCTTTCTGTGAGTGTATTTGGGGAAATTTTTCTGAGGAAGGAAGATAGGATTGATTGTCGGAGGAGACTCTACCCGGAGACTGCCATCTCAAAGCTTGGAGGTATTGCAAGGGTGTGCTCTAGCCATTGTGAGGTTTCTCCGCAAGACTCAAGGTAGGATCTGGATCTAGAAAAGTTATTTCTTCCTATATGTGTGTGAATTTTTTTGTGGAATTATTCATAATTTTTTTCATATTAGTGTGATGTAGATTTTATTTAGTAGTTTAAAATAATACAACCAGGAATATGTGATATGTGTTATGGTTAAATGGATTTTCCAAATTATTTCCTGTGAGTTCATGAAAGTTTATAGTTCTATATTTTTGTGTATTTATATGTACTCTTATGGTTTAGGATGAATTAGGAAGGTTTAGGTAAGATTAGAGTGGTTTAGGAAGAAGTACTATGAGTTTTCCTTCCATGGATTTTGTAGATTTAAGTTTGTCTTTTCAGTTTTGATTACTTGTATTTGTTTTGGAGTGTAATGGTGTGTTGAGGAGGTGTGTTGGATGTGGTACTAAGGTACCTAAATCAAGTATGCCCCAGGGAACCTTCCTCGAGCACTCTCCACACCTTAAACTCTCATTTTGGGGAAAATATGGGTAAGTTTTTTACAGTCCTCCTACGAGAAAACAACCCTGATCATGTTTACTTGTATGAGTTAGGATGAATTCATGTATGGGCCTATGAGGATTCTTGTATGGCCCTATGAGAATACTCGTATGGGCCATATGTGGTCCTAGGGTTTCCATATGGCCATTTTTGGACTTCAGATTGGTCGCATGGCTTCTACAATTCTTCCTTATGATTAAGCTAAAAAATTTATCATTTGTGTATGTCCATCACCTATTTTATTGGTGTTTTATAGTGTCACCTATGTTGTTTTAGTAATTGGCATGAAATTGTGATGTAGGAGCATCCTCGGTGTAAGAGCAATCTTGCATCACCCAAAAATATTTCTATTTTTATTTTCAATAAGGGCTATTTTATGCAGAGCTACTATTTATGGAAAGTTACTATTTTTGGTCATTTTTGTATGTTCTCAGAATGATCTGATTTCTTTCTTGGAGGTTCATTTTGGTCATATAAGTCTGTCAATAAAGTTTCATTGCCAGATCAAGTGTATATTGGAAGATATTGAAGATTTTTGGTATTGGCAGCAGGGTACAGAAACTTTGAACTCAGTTTTGAAGGCTTTAGAGGCCCCAGATGAGGTCAAAAATTTGGGTGACGGGCGCTTGTGCGGGTCAAGCCTGTAGAGCGCTTCGTGGCATTTTCGAAATGGGGTTATAATAGCCGATCAGGTCAACTGGTGATGACTTATGGTCTTCGGAAGTTGGGCCACCTGAAATGGCAGAAAATAATTTTCTTCAAAATTTTTGTTCGGGTTTCAAAGGTTATCTTGAGCCAACTATGATGTAATGAAATGTAAAATAAAATAATTCTAAGTTTGGTCGGCCTTATTGGCTAAAATTCTAGAACCTTCCCAGGTGGTGGAGAATTGCCTATATAAGGAAGGCTGTATTATTGTCTTAGGTAGTTCAGAATAGTTCTGGGTAGTAGATCTGGGTAATAGTTCAACGCTTTGTCCTACAGAATATTGTAAGGGAATGCCCATGTGGCTTTGCATGTTGTAATTCTGAAAATTTGTAATTCCACATTTGTGGAGATAATAAGAAGCCAATTTTTTGTTCTTGCATATTATTGTTGTTATTTCTCTATGTCTGTTATGTGTTTGTGGTATTAAGGGGAGCACCCTTCATCAAGTGGTATCAGAGCAGGAGTTCTTGAGTGTGTAAACAGATCACCGACTGTGAGGCAATTTTGCACCAGGACCGTGGTTAGGGTTTCAGCGCACATTGTGAAAATGCCTCTATGAAGAGAATGTGGTGGAAGAGCTGGTGCTGTGACACCTGAGGTTAGAGAGCTGCAGAGACAAGTGCGAGCATTGCAAGAAGAGATTCATAGAGGAATGAATCTTAATGTCAGAGATGAAAGCGAGGATGAAGATGAAGAAGAATATCAAGAAGGAGAAGTTGAAATTGTGAACCAGGAGGAAGAAAGACTTTTTTGGACGATTTCCAAGATTGGGAAAAGACCTAAGATTGAGGTTCCTACATTTTCTGGAAATCTTAACCCAGAGGAATTGATCAACTGGATCAATGAATGTGAAGAATATTTTGAGTATGAAGATGTTGAGGATCCTGGTAGGGTCAAATTTGCGAAGGCCAGACTGAAAGGTCATGCGAAGATATGGTGGCAAGAGATTCAGTTGGACCGAAATAGAAGGGGAAAGGAGAAAATCATGAGATGGGATCGGATGGTGGATAAATTGAAGTGACAATTCATTCCTGTTGATTATGAGCTTGACCTACTGAAGAAAATGCAGATTTTGAAGCAAGCAGGAAGATCTGTTCAGGAGTATACAGAGGAGTTCTATCGACTTCTCATCAGAACAGGCCATGCAAAAGCTGATAAGGAGAAAGTTGCCCGATACCTTAATGGGTTAAGGCCAAGCATTTAGGAGGAGCTGAATCTAGTTTGAATGAACAGTATTGAAGAGGCATGCCAGTTTGCCCTAAAAGTAGAGGAAAAGTTGAACAAGAAGTTTGAGAGCAGACAAAATGGAAGAGGTCACGGTGGATGATCTGGTGGATGGTCATATGGTGGCCGAAATGAAGATCTAAAAAAGAAGGATGAGGCCAGTAGCAGTCAGAATCAGCGAGAAAATAATTCCAATCACTTCCAGGATTAGAATAATAGAGATCAAAGAGGAAGGGGAAGAGGACAAGGATCTGGAAGAGGTGGCTTCCGTGGAACATATTTTCACTGTGGAGAAGAAGGTCATAGGGAATTTGAATGTCCTCAGTGCCAAGGCAGAACAGACAGGAGAAATGAAGGCCAGGCTAGAGTTGCACATGTAGATGAAGATGGCAGATCATCAAATTTTGAAGATGCTGAAAGAGGAGAAACGTTGATTAACAGAAGAGTCCTGTTGAGTGGTGAGAATGAACCTGACCAAAGGAGGAGCTTGTTTCACACCAGGTGCAAGTGTGAAGGTAAATGTTGTGATGTGATTATCGATAGTGGAAGCACTGACAATTTGGTGTCAGAAGAGATGGTGACAAAGTTGAAGCTCAAGAGACAGAAACACCCACATCCATATCGGATTGCCTGGGTACAAGATGACCACAAGGTCATGGTCAATGAACAATGCCTGGTGAAGTTCAAGATTGGCAGATACCAAGATGAGGTACTATGTGATATCATATCTATGGATGCATGTCATATGTTGTTGGGTAGACCATGGCAATTTGACAGATGTGCTATACATGATGGTCGTGCGAATACCTATTCCCTGAAAAAGAATGGAGTGCGACATAAGCTAAAACCATTGAAAGAGACTGAAGAAAAGGTATGTGGTAATGCAAGGATAACTTTTGTTGATGGAAGAAATTTCCTAGATGGTATGAGGCATGAGCATGTATGTTTTTCTTTAATTCCAAAAGCTGGTAAAGAGGAAGTAGAAGATGTTCCTGTAGAAGTTGCAGATTTGTTGATTGAGTTTTAGGATATTGTATCTGATAACGTGCCTGATAGATTACCACCAGTCAGGAAGATCAGTCATCAGATGGACTTGATCCCAGGAGCGAGTTTGCCGAATAAGGCAGCACACAAAATGACACCTGTAGAAAGTGAGGAGTTGAACAGACAAGTACATGAACTGTTACAGAAGGGGTTGATTCAAGAGAGTCTAAGTCCCTGTGCTGTACCAGTGGTATTAGCATAGAAGAAGAATGGAGAGTGGAGGATGTGTACAGATTCTAGGGCAATAAACAAGATCACAATCAAGTGCAAGTTTCAATTGTCATGAATGGATGATATTATGGACTGTTTGAGTGGAGCTGTGTATTTTTCAAAGATAGATCTGAAAAGTGGATATCATCAGATTCGGATCAGAGAAGGAGATGAATGGAAGACTACCTTCAAGATAAAGGAAGGACTGTATGAGTGGTTAGTCATGCCTTTTGGGCTAACCAATGCACCGAGCACTTTCATGCGGCTCATGAACAAGGTTCTGAAAGAATTTTTGGGTAAGTTTGTCATTATTTACCTAGATGATATTTTGATCTTTAGTAAGATATTGGAGGAGCATATGATGCATAGTCATATGGTATTTGAGAAGTTGAGAGAAGAGAAATTGTTGATTAATTTGAAGAAGTGCAGTTTTGTGAAGAAAGAGTTGGTGTATTTGGGGTTTGTAGTTTCAGGAGAAGGTCTAAAAATGGACCCAGAGAAGGTACAGGCTATCCTTGAATGGCCTACTCCAAGGAGTGCTACTGAGGTAAGATCTTTTCATGGTTTGGCTAGCTTTTACAGAAATTTTATCAAAAATTTTAGCAGTATTTGTGGTCCCTTGACTGAAACAATGAGAGGGGATAGAGAAGAGTTTAAGTGGACTAATGGGGCAGAAAAGAGTTTTCAATTGTTGAAACAAAAAGTTATAGAACAACCTATTTTAGCACTTCTAGATTTTAATAAGGTGTTTCAAGTAGATTGTGATGCTAGTGGTACTGCAATAGGAGCTGTTATGAGCCAAGAAGGTAAACCTGTTGCTTATTTCAGTGAGAAGTTAAATGATGCCAAGAGAAAATATTCTATTTATGATCAAGAATTTTATGCTATAGTTTAGGCATTAAAGAAGTGGAGACATTATCTGCTTCCTAAGGAGTTTGTTTTGTATACTGATCATCAAGCTTTGCAATATTTGAATAGTCAAGGAAAGTTGAATCAGAGGCATTTGAAATGGGTTGAGTTTTTGCAGAGTTATACATTTGTTTTGAAACACAGGAGTGGAAAGTCTAATAGGGTTGCAGATGCTCTTAGCAGAAGGAAACTATTGCTGACAGAAATGCAGATTGAACTGGTTGGGTTCAAGGAACTCAAGAATTTGTATCTAGAGGATCCTGATTTTGGTGAAGCTTGGAAAGCTTGTACAGAACCTGTTACTCTAGACAAGATGAAATGGTTGAATTTCATCATCCAGGATGATATGCTATTCAGAGGGAGTCAATTGTGCATTCCACGAAGTTCTATGAGGGAGAATCTCATCAAGGAGAAGCATAGTGGAGGATTGGCTGGACATTTTGGTCGTGATAAAACCCTTGGTTTGGTTAGTGAGAATTATTATTGGCCATAGTTGCAGCAAGATGTGAAGAAGTTTGTATAGAGTTACAGAGTATGTTAGATGGTGAAAGGAGTGAAGCAGAATATAGGATTGTATCAGCCATTACCCGTACCAGAGAAGCCTTGGGAGGATAATAGCATGGACTTTGTTCTTGGTTTACCGAGGACTCAGTGGGGACATGATTCAATTTTTGTAGTGGTTGAAAAATTTTCAAAGATGGCACATTTCATTCCCTGCAAGAAGACCAATGATGCTATTCATGTAGCAGAATTGTTTTTCAGAGAAGTAGTGAGACTTCATGGTTTGCCAAAGACCATAGTTTCAGATCGGGACACTAAGTTTGTTGGATATTTCTGGCATACGTTGTGGAAGAAGTTGAAGATAGATTTGAAGTTCAGTTCATCACATCATCCACAGACTGATGGACAGATAGAGGTGGTGAATAGGAGTTTGGGAAATTTGCTGAGATGTTTGGTTGGAGATAAGCCAACAGGATGGGATTTGATTTTACCACAGATGGAATTTGCATACAATAATTCTATCAACAGGAGCACTGGTAAATCACCATTCCATATTGTATATAGAAGTAATCCAAGAAATGCATCTGAATTAAGGAAGATAGATAAAGGAGAAATAAGTAGTGCTGAAGTTGAGGATTTTGCAGAACACTTGAAGAACATCCATGGGGAGGTGAGGAAGCATATTACCAAGATGAACGCATAGTATAAGGCTAAGGCAGATGAGAAAAGGAGGTATAAGGAATTTCAAGTTGGTGATGAAGTCATGGTTCATTTGTAGAAGGAGCGGTTTCCAGTTGGTACATATAACAAGCTGAAAATGAAGAAGTTTGGACCATGTAGGATACTAAAGAAACATGATTCAGGAAACACATATGAGGTAGAATTTCCTACTGAGCTAAATATTTCACCAGTGTTTAACATTTCAGATCTGACAGAGTATCATGAAGGAGGTGTTGAAGATGAGATCACAGTAGCACAGTGGAGTATTCCATCAACTAGTTCAGACACTAAGGAGATCGAAGATATACTGGACAGTCATGTTGGCAGAAGCACAAGGAATAGGACATATGAAGAATATCTGGTCAAGTGGAAAGGATGACCTATTGAAGATTCATCATGGCTGACAAAGGAGGAGGTTAGCCATCTTGGTTTTCCTCTGCACACCTAAGTCGTGACAGGGTCACTTCTCAAATTACCTCGAGTGTCTGATGCAGGAGCATCCTAAGTGTAAGAACAATCTTGCATCACCCAAAAATATTTCTATTTTTATTTTCAATAAGGGCTATTTTGTGCAGAGCTGCTATTTATGGAAAGTTACTATTTTTGGTCATTTTCGTATGTGCTCAGAATGATCTGATTTCTTTCTTGGAGGTTCATTTTGGTCATATAAGTCTGCCAGTAAAGTTTCATTGCCAGATCAAGTGTATATTGGAAGATATTGAATATTTTCAGTATTGGCAGCAGGGTACAGAAACTTTGAACTCAGTTTTGAAGGCTTTAGAGGCCCCGGATGAGGTTAAAAATGTGGGTGACGGGTGCTTGCGCGAGTCAAGCCTATAGAGCACTTCGTGGCATTTCTGAAATGGGGTTATAATAGCCGATCAGGTCAACTGGTGATGACTTATGGTCTTCAGAAGTTGGGCCACCTGAAATGGCGGAAAATAATTTTCTTCAAAATTTTTGTTCAGGTTTCAAAGGTTATCTTGAGCCGACTATGATGTAATGAAATATAAAATAAAATAATTCTAAGTTTGGTCGGCCTTATTGGCTAAAATTTTGGAACCTTCCCAGGCGATGGAGAATTGCCTATATAAGGAAGGCTGTATTATTGTCTTAGGTAGTTCAGAATAGTTCTGGGTAGTAGATCTGGGTAATAGTTCAAGGCTTTGTCCTACAGAATATTGTAAGGGAATGCCCATGTGGCTTTGCATGGTGTAATTTTGAAAATTTGTAATTCCACATTTGTGGAGATAATAAGAAGCCAATTTTTTGTTCTTGCATATTATTGTTGTTGTTTCTCTATGTATGTTATGTGTTTGTGGTATTAAGGGGAGCACCCTTCATCAACTTGTGATATTTTTATGAGGCTGGGACCCATCCTGGTGGCAAGATTTATACAAATATAACAATTAAGTATAAGAAATTATTATACTTTAAGTTATATTTGTATAAATATATTTCAGGATGTTTGAGATAGGTTCCAGCTTCATAGGAGTTAAGATGCAAAATTTAGATTTTGGGGTTTTTTGAAAAAATTTAGATTTAGCCAAATTTCAAGAACATGAGGCTTCCCGAGGCTTATGAAACAAGCTATGGAACGTTGTGCTAATGCATATGGAAAGTTATATGTTGTATCCTTATTAATTTTTATACATGGTTTTTTTGGTATTATAAGATGTTACTCATGTGATTTCAGTAATTGTCTTATGATAGAATCCATAATATGAGGATAGGACTTCTTCAAGTGGCCTGAGTGCACCGGAGGGTTCCCTAGACCTGTGAGATGGATATTTTGAAAGTAATTGATGTTTTCATGGCTTGTGTGTGTGGGTAGGGGACTAGGTACCCTAGGTGAGTGGCTCACCATAGGTTTTGGAACCCTAAAGTGGTTTCTAGATGATCCTATGGGTGGGTTAGTAAAAAGTGATAACCTAATAATGAATCTCGGAAAGGGGGGAAATAAAAGATAATGAAAGAAAACATATTAATGGCCACATAGTCTTGTTGGAGTACTACGACCATGGGTAACTACCAGGATTGATCCCTATTCAGAAAGGGGGGATCGGGGTTACATGGTTTCCAAGAAGGATCCCAAAATCTAGGACATGTGATGATACTCACCTAGAGGGTATGCTAGAAACCTAACCCTTGTGATTATAATGTGATATCTTGTAATGTTTTGTATTTTTTTTAAGTTAGGGTTTGTGAAAACCTTAGTATTCTTAGGTCCTTGTGAGTATCTTGGTTCTATCTCCTAGGATAGGGAGTGGAACTTCACCAATTTCACATGGTTGGGTGGAAAAAATCTTTCGAGGTCCTGTTTGTGGTTTGTGACTTGGATGTGTTCAATTCTATGCATTAATGAAGACCTTTCTATTTGTATCATTGTTACTGAAATTAAAGATGTAAAGATATGTTGTAATGCCTTCAGATCATTTTTGTACTTACTATTGTAATGAGATTCATTATCAGAAAAATGTAATTGAAAAGAAAGCAATGTAATTGGGAGGGATAGTTCTAGGGTTTATTTTAAGGGATATTATTTGAAAGATCAAAGTTGAAATGTAAAGTGTAAATGTTGAATTATTCTCTCTATCTCTCCTATGTTGTAATGAAAGGAAATGTTTATTATGCTAAGGCTAAAATGTAATTTGTAAAGAATAGCTATTCAATGTGTAGGAAAGAGAAATGAAATTGGTTTATGAAGGAATATAATTGTAAATGAAAATGTTATTTTTACCCAATCTCTTAAGTTATGAAATGTGAAAGTAAAGAAAAGAAATGAAATTCATTTTGGATGAGTAATGTAAATATCTTAGTAAATGAATTCATTAAGGGAACCTTAGGAATGTAAATGTGAATGTATTAATGATATAATGTTAGAAAAAATAAAATTAGTTGTAATTCTTGGTCATAAGACCTAATTCCTTATGGGTTCCCTGGTGTGGACATTACATTTGTACTAGTCATAAAATCCATTGGATATTTGTCCTAATGCTAAATTTCAACCATATAGAAAAAAAATTTACTAAGGTCATAAATGAAGATCATTCTTTAATGGGTGTTAGATTAATGGAAGAGAACCTTGTTTACAATTACAAGCAGGAGGATAGTGGGTCCATTCCATCATGCCTTAATATGACTAAATTAATGACTAAATATATGATTAAATATATGAAGAAATTAATGACTAAGTATGTGACTAAATTAATGACTAAATAAATCACTACCATGACTAAATCAATGACTAAATTAACAACTAAACCAATGACTAAATCAATGACCAAATCAATGACTATATCAATTACTAAATAAATTACTAAAATTGTAATGCCCCTCTAACCCTCACAAGTATTTTAGAGAGCTAGGATGATGAGATGTCCTTTGATTATGTTTGGACAACATGTTCATCTTTATGTATCCTGATTGATTATTTTTTTAAGAATTTAAATAGTGTTTTTTGAATCAGTAATGTTGATGCACTCCCTTTTCACTATATTACTTGATTATGATTATTTTGGGATAACAATACTGACCCAATCATGCTTCAATAGGATACCATCTAATGTCCCTGTAGGATATGGGGAGACAATCATAGTCACTTATGTCGGAGATCTACATGATGTCGTACTCCTCCTTCCTTGTATGTTACTATTTGTTTGTTTATATGTGTGTGTATGTTGTTGTATCGATGATGTAGGAATTTGCAGGGACCAGGCATCAAATCCACTTGGATACATAGGTTTGAGTGTTCCTTAAAATCCTTCAAATAGTTGTTGATTTGGATATGGCACCAATGTTCACACAAGCACCCTTTTGGACATAGGTTCTTATTAGAAATTTCACTATATCCCAAGTTTGGGCATAGTCCTAGTCTTTCTTGTTGGCTTTTTCCCTTGTGTATGGTTGGGTTGTTCAATTGATTATTTCATGTCATTTATGTTTTGGTCTCATGACTCCTATTTGTGTGGATGTGATTGTAATCACCTAAAAATGGGCTAATAGAACCTATGGCCCTATTTTCCCTGATCTGGGATAAACTTCTAATTGTGTTAATTAAATTCATGATTATTAACATAATTCAATAAATTTGATAAAACTAATAAAAATTCATAAATCAAGCATTAATCATCAAGAATTGATTAAGAATTACATTGATTACCTCTAGGCCTAATGAATTAAATAATTCCCATTAAATGCATGGCTAGAGTAATTAATTAAAGAAAATTAATAAAAGGCTCAAAAAGGAATGGTTCCTCTCAAGGGACAATGAGGACACTTTTAACCAATGGAAAGACATCACATGGATCACTCACATGCATCAAGTTTGGAGGCATCTCAACCATTCATCATGGATGCATCTCAACCATTCAATTCCTTGAAGTTCTATAAAAGAAGAATTTTCAAACCTCAAAACTTAATAGTTAATTGAATTTACATCTACATGCTGCATATTTCATTTCATAGCTGATTAAAGAACATATCAATTTTATATCATAATTGTGAAGGAACTAATGGCTTTACTTAATGAATCATGGTTTTTAGCTCATTTCAATTAGAATCTCTCAATTTAGCAATGCATTGTCACTGTTTAGAGTCTAAGGCTGAGAGAAAATTTAGTCTTTAAGCATACTCTTATTATTTAGAGAGCAATAGGATGATTTTTCTTTGTTTAATAACTTTTAATCTGATTTAAACTAACAATATAATGTCTTGTTGAAGTTTTGTGTTGTAGGATAACAAGTACCACAAAATATACACATATTTCAAGCGCCCACCGTGCGACAGAGCCCCAGATTTTTGTATTTTTAATTGAATTTTTTTCCATGTTTGAATCAATAGAGAATCACATCTTGGAAACTGAGTCACATACGGGAGATTCAATCACACCTGGGATTTATTGGATTGCACCCGGTATTTCCTGGATCACATCTGGTTAGGTATCGCATATTGTTAGCTTTGTATTGCATTTGGGATCCTTAATTGCATGTGGCAAAGGGGATCACATTTGGTTAAATTCTTAATCATATATGGCGAATTGTATTGTGAATTTGGTTTTTCTGACATCTAATGGGTGATTATTATGATTTTTCTTGATTATGACAACATAACAGTGGTTTACAAGTCAAATTATCCAAGACATCACCAAGAAAGAGACTACTAATTATTGTTTGCAGGTTACCTTGAATAAAATCAACCAAACATTATGCTTGTATTTTCTAGGAATTTTAATACAATTTGAAGCAAATTTGCAACCTAATCAGAGGATTATACTCTTTTCCCATTGGGAAAATCAGAAACTCAAAAGTTAGATTGCAATTTAGGGTCAAATTGGGGTAAATTAACTTTAAAGTTTGAGATAGGAGATTATGCTCTTCTCCTTCACGGAGAATCAGAAATTTATACCTCTAAACTGTCAATCCTCATTTCTTTATTGCATTCCTAATTAGAGGGCCTACCAATTGATGTAAAAATATCCTGGGAATGACCGAAGTGAGGACAGGTAGAAACCAACCCTTCCACCTCAATATAATAAAGATGCTTCCTTGAGATGAAAATCTTAGAAGACATAGTTGATCTTGTCCATGGAACCTTGAGTTGATCTTCTCCATGGACATGCTTGGATTTTGTGTAGAGAGGAGCTTCTTTAATCTTGCTTGCGAGACTACACAGATTTGAGTACTCATAGGGCTATAGGCCTTAATCTCAATTATCAGACTATGGGAGTCAGTTGTGAATGGATGCCTTTACTACAAACCATAGGTTAGAAGCTACCTAGACTACCTCCAAAAGGTTGGTAATGCTTGTGCAAGGAAAATAGTAATTACCCCAAGAAGTTTATCATATCAATCCCTCATTGATGTTAATAATTGGTTAATATGACCTTCAACATCCATTGCATGTTGTTGGACTTTCATATTGTAAGGAGACATTGAGTGTGTTCCTAACTCAATGAACAAGCATTTCTAATCTCTACTAAGCTTAGGGAAAAATAGGTGTGTTTTCTCTTAAAAATAGTTGTTTGATGTGTTTGAATTACAAATCCAAGATAAATCCCCTAAATGAACAAACTATAAGAAATTTCTGACTTACAACTCCCTGGAATCGAACAGAGAAGACATTTTTTTGAAAACTTGATAGAATTTTCCCTCGGACAAAACATCAGACAGTCGCATATGGTATCATGTGTCACACACCACATTCTAGATCGCATTTGGTAATTTTAGGATCACATCCCATATACCTGAGGTCGAATTTGGATTAGGGATCACACCCCATATTTCCTATGTTGTATCTAGGGCCATTAATTAGAAGTAATATTTGGAATGTCACATCTGGGACCAAGAGAATTTATGCACCTATTACAAACCTAATTTTTGGATTTTTGAGTACCCTTTTGAGCCTTTTGTCAGATTCTATTTTCAGAACTAGTAATACTGCAAGCTTGAGAGAGTTATTATTGAGTGTTTCTTTTTATCCTTATTTGGTCCCACTTTTATCAAGTTGTGTTGTCCCCTATCACATTAGATTCAATCAAGTTCCTAGCTCACTATCAAGGCACTCTAACCCTTTGACGCTGGAGCTTTTAGACATCAAAAAAATCCACTTGCACTTAGTTCCCAACTCACTATCAGGGAACTCTAACCCTTTGACATTGGATTCTCAAACATTTTCAAACCCACTATTGCAACCTTGGACTCACACTTGGACACTTACACATTTTCAAACCCATTTATACATAAGGACACTCAAAAATTCCTTAATCAAGCTTTCATAGTTAATACAAGACATAAGTCTTATAAATCAAAAAAAAATCCATTCTCAAATGAAGTGCCATATAACATTTGAAGGAGGGGAAACTTCATGAATTAATCCCTTATTTGGAGCTACTCCTAGTACTACCCACATAGTGACTCCTAACAATAAAAACATGTCAAACCAAAATGAATTCCATTGGGATGAGAGACATAATGAACAAAATAATCAAGATGAACAAAATAACCAAGAAGAAGAATGGCATCAAGAAGCACACTATGACTCTGATGATGATGAAGACCCTACAGAACAAGAATACCAAAGGGATTTGAGAAGGAAAAGATTCAATAAAAATCCTTGAAAGAACATTGGATGAGAACAAGGAAAAGTACTTCTAGGAGCTTGCGTCACAAGGAGAAAAATTACCTAAGGACTATGATGTGAATCAACTCAAACAAAAAGATCTTAGTCCTGTATGTATTTTGACATGACAGTTACTTACCATGCAAGCATAAATCCAAGATCTAAAGAAATAAAAGGATAAATCAATAAAATAATACTAATTGGAACACATGTTTCCTTTCCCTATTGATAAGGGCTTAAAGATGATACCATTTCCTCAGCATGTTAAAATTCCAAAATATGACAAATACACCAGAAATTTAGACCCTCAAGACCATGTGAGGGAATTTTGCACACTAAGTATGGAATTCATGCATGAACAAACTTACCTAATGAGGTTATTTCCATGAAGCTTAGGTGGACAAGCAATGGACTGGTTCTCAAAATTACCCATAGGTATCAAAACATTTGAGGAACTGGTGAAAAACTTTATCCAACAATACTCATACAATATCTGACACATGGTGACTATTTTGGGTTTATGTAATACAAAATAGAAAACTAGAGAATCCTTCTTGACCTTCCTACAATGATGGAGGAAGATGTTCACATGATACACTCAAAAAATACTTGAAAATGAGAAGATGTAAATCTTTATCAATAACTTGGTACCTGAAATGAATTTTCCTATACAATTACAAGGTCCACCAAGCTTTGATAAAATGATAGATAGTGCCATCAAGATTGAAGAAGTCTTAATCAAAAAGGGAGAAATCACTATCAATAAAGAGAACAAAGACAAGTACTATCCCAATAAAGATAAGTACAAGTATGGAAACATGAACAAGAATGTGGTTAATGATGGAGTTGTGGATACTCCTAATATGAAACCAAAACCAAAAGTCTTCAATCTTACATCAAGTCTCTAAGTGAACAAGATCTTGAATACAACAGTGACGCCAATGGCTAATAAGACTTTTAAAAAACCTAATACATGAAATGAGCCATGGTTAGCAAGACCCAAGAGGACCTTTACACCTTTGGGAGATACACTATAAGTGGTCTTGAAGTCACTCTTGGATAAAAAAATTATCACAATTCCTAAATCCAAACATTGGGAGCCAGAAGTAAAACCAAGGTGGTGGAATGATAATGACTACTGCAATTTTCATCACAATAAAGGACACAAAACTAATAACTTCATGAAATTGAGACATGTCATTCAAGACTTAATTGAAGAAGGAAACGTTAAAGTGGATGGTTATCACACCAATAATGATCATGAAGCATTCCAGACTCCACTACCTAACTATGAGAAAGGTGAATCCTCTAAGAGAAACAAAATCAATTATACTTATACTAACATTGATAATGTGACCCATGCAAACTGTCCATCCATGTGATTACTCTAAAAGGAGTGTAAAATAAAACTAAATCCTCTAATGTTGTGATGAGGAACCAAGCTAAGCTCACTCTCAAAGGGGCTTCAACATCAAATTCACCGGTTACAATAATAACTTCTAAACAATTGGAAATACCTCCAAATTTCAATCTAGTAGACCATTTGCTATGTACACAAGCCCAAATTTCTATTTTGGAGCTATTAAAAATATCTCTGATTCATAAAGAGATCCTTGATCAAGCTTTGCTCAATACCAATGTGCCTAAAGAATTGGATGTGGATAGATTCCAAACTATAGTTGGTCACCTAAATTCCCCACATTACTTATCTTTCTCTAAGGAAAATGATAAGTCATTAAACCAACCACATAATCAACCTTTGCATCTAGAAGTCCTCATTCATAAACACTATGTCAAGCATGTCTTGATAGATGGAGGCATTGGTTTGAACATATGTACCTACAATTTGGTGAAACATTTGGGATTTTTTGAACATGCAATTGATCCAACAAGGAAGATAACCATTAAAGCTTATGATGAAGAAGAAAGATCCTCCAAAGGATTGGTTGTCTTACCTATTAGAGTGGGACCAGTGGAAAGAGATGTGATATGCCAATTCCTTGACTTGTCACTTTATTACAACATTCTTCTTGGAAGGTCATGGATCTATTCAATCCAAGTTGTGCCTTCTACTTACCACCAATGTATAAAATTTACTCATAATGGAGTGGAGGTGACTATTCCAGTTGGCATAACATATCCTTGTAAAAATCTCAAATAGATAGATAGCATGGTCCCACACAAAAAATAAAGTTATAACAAAGAAGAAACCTCCAAATAAATGGTTATGCGAAGCTTTGCCAAGAAATTCAACATTCAAGATATAGGAATGGGCGAGTACAAGATAGATTCTTCAATGTCCCGGATAGATCTCCCAATATATCCTAGATCTCAAGGATGACCCTCATCTACATTTACACCCTCAAAAGGTAATACTTTAACAATCCATGATATAATAGGGATGGTGAAGGCAAAGGTGTCCCTTGAAGAATAAAACAAAGAGAAAGTTGTCTTGCAATGACTATACAAAGAGAATGAACAAGATAGAAATATCAAGAATGTAGAGATAGTCACCGACAAATATGGGAAAGGCTATGATATCATGAAGAAAATGGTTTACAAAGGAAAGAGACCATTGGGCCAAAGAAATAGGGATTCATGGAGCTGATAATATGGATTTCAAAAACCCTAGGGACAAAACTGGAGTAGGCTTAAAGGAAACAACATCTCATCCCGTAGTGGAAGATGGTCCAGTATTCGATAGATTAGGAAACTTAAATAATGAAGAAGATGTGGAAGGACAACCTATCTCTTATGAAATATTAATACTCTTACAAGGGTATCCATTATCAGAACTTGGCACTAATCTTGAAATTGAACAAGAATCAGAGGAAGAAAAAACAAAAGAACCTGAAGGAGAACATGAGAAAGGACATCCTATTCTTGATACACCTCACTTTTATGAAGAACCAAACATGACATCTTCAAAAACACCTTTGAAGGAGGAAGAGAACAATACTGATGAGAAAGTTGAAGTACCAATGACTATTACCCACTTCTTTGGGGTTTCAGATGATAGTCGGGTTGACTCACATGAATTTGAATGGGATATACTTTCTGATGCTACAATGGATATAGAGGTATATGTGGTACATAAATATGCTCCTAGAGTTCTAATTGAAGAAGGAGAGAGTTCTAATAATAAGTCTCTAGAGTTAGGCTTACATAATATTAACATGAACTGTAATAATAACAATAATGACTCTAATAATCTTAACATCTCTTTAGAAAATATCTAATAGAAAATGTCTTACAAGTCAATGGCATTGATAATGATGTAGTTTTTTTCTTGAACCTAATGAATCTTTGTCCTTAATACATCTTGAATTGATATAATGCAATGAGACTACATCCACAAGCTTGTTATCTTTTGACAATGACTATACCCTAGCCTGTTATCTAAATGCTTGTGAACCTTTTACTTCTTCCACTGGTGTAAGGAGCAAAAATATGACTGAAGATGATATCATGTTTCTCAATCTAAAAATCAAAAACAAAAAGAACAAGAAATTTGATGGTGAAAACTACGTAGTGGCAGCCTCATATTTGAAAAGAGAAAAAGAAAAATACATATCCAATGGTGAAAACCTCTCAAAGGTGCCAAAGGATGAGATTCTTGATATTCTCCTAGATCAATTCCAAGAAATATCTTCTATACTGATTGAGCCAACACAACCCATCAATCTAGGAACAACAGAAGCTCCTCAACTAGTTCACATTGCTCAATCACTGACAGAAGAAGAAAAATTCAAATTCACCAATTTCTTTAAAGAAAAGAAGATCAATTTTTCTTGATCTTATTTAGATATGCCTAGGTTGGATAAAGATTTGATAATGCACCACCTATCTATTTCTCCTGATGTGAAACATGTTAAGAAAAAACTAAGAAAAATGAATCCACATGTGGCATTACTAGTCAAAGAAGAACTGGAAAAATTATTGAAGGTTGGATTCATAAGTCATTGACTATACGGAATGGATATCAAACATAGTTCATGTTTCCAAGGTAGGTAAATGCATAAGAGTTTGCATGGACTTCAGAGACTTAAACAAGGCTTGCCCAAAGGATAAGTTTCCACTTCCAAACATAGACATGATTTTAGATCTTACGGTAGGCTATGAGATGTATTCATTGATGGATGGATTTTCAAGATATAACCAAATAAAAATTGCTCCTGAAGACCAAGAAAATGGTTCATTCACATGTGCATGGGGAAAATATTGTTGGAATGTAATTTTGTTTGGTCTCAATAATGTTGGCATAACCTATCAAAGAGAAATGACTACAATATTCCATGACATGATGTATAGAAACATGGAAGACTATATGGATGATACATTAGAAAAATCAAAGATAATAAAAACATATCTAGAAGACCTAAAAAAAATCTTTGATATAATGGAACAGTTTCAGCTAAGGCTTAACCCCAAGAAGTGTACATTTGGGGTATCATTGGGAAAGTTACTAGGATTCATAGTCTCAGTAAAAGGAATTAAGGTAGATCTAAAAAAAGTGAAGGAAATTCTTGAAATGTAACCACCTAGGAACTTTAGTCAAGTGAGGATTCTTCAAGGAAAATTACAATCTATAAGGAGGTTTATATCGCAATTAGCAGATAAGTCTCAACCTTTCACAAAGCTAATGCACAAAGGAACTACATTTACATGGGATGAGAAATGTGAAATAAATTTTGCACAAATCAAGGAATATTTGATGAGTCCTCCAATCCTAATGGCTCCAAAATATGGGAAACCATTGTTGTTATACATATCAGTGACAACTACATCATTAGGAGTATTTCTAGCACAAGAGGATGAAGCTAAAAAGGAGACAGCTATATATTACATCAACAAGACTTTGGTTACCTATGAGTTGAACTATTCCATGATTGAAAAAGCATTCCTAGTGGTAGTATTTGCATCTCATTAACTTGGGCATTACATGTTGGCACACAAGGTGAAACTGGTTTCTAAGATAGATCCACTTAAGTATCTATTGAGTAAAGCAACATTGACAGGAAGACTAGAAAAATGGGTCTTGGTACTAAGTGAATTTGATATCGAGTATGTTGATAGAAAGGCCATTAAAGGACAAGTGATAGCTGATCAACTTTTTGAAACACCATTAACAAATGACATGTCATTGCATTTAGAATTCCCTGATTGAGTACTCATGCACTTAATATAGCATTCATGGAAAAAAAAATTTGATGGCTCCTTCACATGGCAAGGATCAGGAGCTGAATGTTTATTCATTACTCCACAAGGATACAAGATCCCAAAGGTATATAAAATGATATTTCCATGCACAAAAAACATACAAGAGTATGAAGCTCTATTGAATGGATTAAGCTTGCAATAGAATGGAAAATCATTGAATTCAACATATATCGATATTCACACATATTATCAATCAGGTGAATGGTGACTATCAAACAAAGGATGATAAGATCATGCCTTATAAAATAATGGTGGACGACTTAAATAAATATTTTATCTTCATCACATTTGAGAAGATTCCAAGATCAAAAAATAGAGCAGCAAATGTGATGGCTACTTTAGCATCCATGTTACAACTCGAAGAACATAAAGTTTTCTATGACTTCATGGTGGAAGAACTCCCCTTTCCATCTTATGACTCACTTGAATCCCAAATTATTTGTGCCATTGAGACCCAAGTTTTATCCAAATATGCCCATATCTATTCTTATCTAAAATACCAAACATTCCCTAAAAACTATTCAAGAAATAAAAAGAGATGTCTTATAAGAATAAATTCATGTTATATAATCATCGCTAATGACTTGTATAGATGTGGTCTAGATGGTACACTACTTAGGTGTTTATAAAATGAAGATTCAAATTGTGCATTAAAGGAAGTTCATGAAGGTGTGTGTGGGTCTCACTCGAATGGCTTTTCATTAGCCAAGAAACTCTTAAGGGTGGGATACTACTAGCCTACAATGGAGAAAGATCCCATTCAATATTATAAAACATGAAAAAAATTCCAAGTCCATGGAAACCTAATACATGCTCCAGATAGGGAGCTAATTCCTTTTATAACACATTGTCCATTTCAACAATGGGCTTTTGATTTAGTCAGACAGATTTACCCAAATTCATCAAATAGACATAAATATATTGATGTAACATAGACCTTGCTCTGTAATGCTTCTAGGACCTCCTATAAATCACATAGGCTAATCTCCTATGCTCTTAGGGATCTACCCTAGTCCCTACCAAGAAGCCTCAAACTTCTCCTTTTGTTATTCAGTCTATGACATCAAAAAAATTGATAATACTCTCTGCTCTAGGAACTTCTCTGTTCCCCTCTAACACAGATCATCCCTATGAGAAATAGAAATGAAATATATTAGCAACCTCAAGTGGAGAGGAGGATTTCCATACAATCAAAATATATCAGAAACCCCTCATATTCCCATTTCCAACAACTTCATTCTTATCACTAAGAAAATTCACTTGTTGTCTGGCCTAAAAGGGCTACTAGATTTAGGAGGCCTAATTGGCCTAATTCTAGTTATAACTCCAATCTTCCCTTAAAACCACACCCAAACAATTATTGATTCAAGTACCCTTTTGGAAGGTCTTGAAGATTTTGTTTCTCTCCAACTCCCATACTATTCGTACAGGTCCTGCTGAAAATGAGGCTAAAAATGAGGGTTTGTAAGCTCACTATCCGCAACAGTGAGGGTTTGACATTTGCTTATGTTCCCAAAATCCTCCAAGCTCTCTCTACATTGGATATGATAGGTCATGTACCTATCCTCCTCTCCACATCCTTTGATCGAAGCTCTAAAATCTTTCAATCACTCCACATTCTCTGCAACCACTAACTAATCCCTAACCAAACATAAAAGCTTGTCTAGGGCATCAGATCAAAAATAGCTCCTGAGACTTTTTGGGCCCCTCCTTTGGACATCCTATATTACATGGAGTCTAGACACATATCCCAAAGGCTTGTATAGATTGTTTGTTGGGAGAGTGTTCTAGCACTCCATGAGCCAAACATTGCCTGGACGAACCCGAGACAGGCTAAAAGAAGAAAAAAAAGGAAACTAATGCTAAAATAAATGAAAAGAAATAAAAAATGATCTTAAGGATCCAAATACACTAAAAAAAATTACATGAAAGCATTACAATGAGGATTTCAATCCATTACAAGCTCTGTCATCCCAAAAAACTATAACTCTGTCAAAATAATTACCAAAATCTGCTACAGTCAATCTTTCTCCTCCATACTACACACTTCCCAATGCATGGAATTTAGGTTTTTCTAAGTTTTAGTACTCCCTTCTTGGTTTTAGGTCCCTTGGATCAAGCTAGACATCATTAATAAGCCGGTTACCAAATTTGAAAGAAAACTGTCATGACAACTTTAAAAAGTTGTCATGACAACTTTAGAAATTGTCAAGCAACTTTTGACAAATGGCTAAGATTACCATCTAAAACTCAAGGGCACTCAACCCTGAGCAAAATAAGGTCACACACACCATGGAAAACCTTATAAATACAAAATAGGTCATAAGGACATCAAATATCGCACTGTCCACAATTTTAGCAACCTAGCAAGCTAGCTAGTCTGTCTCACTTGGTGACCAAAACACACCTAAAATCTAAAGCCTAGGGAGAACCAAACAAGAAGACCACACATTGAGCACACAAAAAAGGACTAAGACCACACCCTAGTCTAGTGGCTTGGCTAGTGCCACTACAAGCCAAAATTTAGGAACACACTAGGTACCAACCAGCCCTACCTAGGTGTCCTCACCATACTCCCCCAAAAACAAAATCTTAAGTCCCTCTTGGGACTAGTAGATCCTCTAGAATGCCCTACTTCTTGAATTCTACTACCTCCACCCAAGTAGCCTTAGATTTAGGCATATCCTTCCATTGAATCAAGTGCTCCATATAGACCTTGTGCCAAGTAGTCTTCTTCACTCTTGAGTCTAAGATCTTGGTTGCCTCAAGTTTTGGTTTGGGAGGTAGGGCCTGATGTTATACATCAACATACATGTCTACAACATTGGGATCCAATTCAGCAAGAGAACCTTTGTACTTGATCACGTCAGAAATGTTGAAAACTAAGGAGATGTTCAATCCACTAGGTAGATCTAGCTTATAGGCATTGGCCCCATATTTGGCCAAGATCTTGCAGGGACCAATCCTCTTCATTTGTAGCTTGGTAGACATTCCCTTCTATAACCTTGATTTTTTTAGATGAACCATAACACTATCACCTACTTCAAATTGAATGTTCTTTCTCTTCTCATTAATCTTTGCTTTCAACTTTTGAGTTGAATCTAGGATGTTCTTCCTCACTTGTTCCTGAATTTCTTTCATTGTTTGAGTGAAATATTCAGCATGACCACTCCTATATTCCATGGCTCCAAGGTCTCTAAGTTCACATACACCTCTTGGGTGCATCCCATACACAATCTCAAAGGGAATTTTACATATAGTCTTATTCTTTCTATAATTGTATGCATACTCTGCTTGAGGAAGAACCACATCCCATGTCTATCCATATTCTTTAGTTAGACACCTCAATAAATTTCCCAACACTCTATTAACCACCTCATTTTGGCCATCAGTCTGAGGGTGGTATGCTGACCCAAAAGAGATATTTGTACCCAATATACTCCATAGTGTTTTCCAAAAATGGCTCATGAATTTGACATCCCTATCTGAAACAATACTTAGGGGTAGTCCATGGATTCTTACAATTTCTTTGAAGAAAAAATGAGCAATATTTCTAGCATCATGTGTATTCCTACAAGGTATGAAGTGTCCAATCTTACTAAATCTATCCACCACAACATATATGTTGTCATAACCATGCTTAGTCTTTGGCAAGCCCACAATGAAGTCCATGTTCACACACTCCCATGGTCTATTTGGCACTAGTAGAGGTTGATATAAACCTGCATTACTAGATCCTCCCTTTGCTTTCATGCACACTACACACTGCTCTACATATTTGGTGACATCTCTAACCAACTTAGGCCAATGATATAATATTTGCACAAGATCTATGGTTTTCTTAACCCCAAAATGACCACTCAAGCTTCCATTATGTTTCTCTTGTATGAGGTTTTCCCTCATGGGTCCCTTGGGCACACACAACTGATTTCCCCTAAATAACAAACCACTTTTCAAGGTAAAATCAGAAAACTTACTATGGAAATGATTTTTAAAATAAGAACATACCTTGTAGGCTTCACCAAAATCTTCATCATCTTTGTAGAGGTCTTTGAAACTCTCTATTCCAATGCTACTTAGCTGTACTTCTTGAATGGTAAGTAGCCTCCTACTAAGTGCATCTGCAACCTTGTTTAGTTTCCCTTTCTTATGCTTGATTGTGAAAGTGAATGCTTGGAGATACTCTATCCATTTTAGGTTCCTATTGCTCAACTTCTCCTGTGTATTGATGTAGCTAAGGACCTGATTATTTGTAAATACCACAAACTCCTTTGGAAAAAAGTAGTGCCTCCATTTCCTCAATGATTGTACTAAGGTATATAGCTCCAAGTCACAAGAAGAGTATTTCTTCTTAGCTTCATTTAGTTTCTCACTAAAGAAGGCCAGTGGTCTACCTTCCTGGCTTAACACACCTCCTACTACCAATCCACTAGCATCACACTCTATGGTGAAAAGTTTATCAAAACTAGGCAGCCTCAGGATAGGCTATGTTGCTACTTGTTCCTTCAGTCTCTTGAAAGATTGATCTACTACAAGAGTCCATTTGAACTTGGTCTTGAGACCTCCTTTAATGGTATCCACCATTGGTGCACAAATACCACTAAACTACCTGATAAACTTCCTGTAAAATTGATCCAAACCATGAAAGCTCCTCACCTCTGTTGTTGTAGGAAAACTCAAGATAGCTTCCACCTTACTTGGATCCATTTTTAGTGATCCATAGGATACTACAAACCCCAGATAAACAAGCTCATGTTTGAAGAACTCACACTTTTCAAGATTTATGGAAAGCTTCTCCTCTTGCAGCCTCTTTAAGACCATCTCCACATGTTTCAAATGCTCTGCTTTTGTTTTATTTAATATGAGTATATCATCTAGATACACTACCATAAACACACCTATGAAATCCTTAAGCACTTCATTCATGAGCCTAATGAATGTGCTAGGTGCATTTGAGAGGCCAAATAGCATAACTCTCCACTCATACATCCCATCACTGGTCGTAAAGGCTATTTCCACTCATTACCCTCCTTGATTCTAATCTAATGGTATCCACTTTTAAGATCCAGCTTAGTGAAATACATTGCCCCTCCAAGACAATCCATCAAATCTTCAATTCTAGGTATTGGGAACCTATACTGGATTGTAATCCTATTTATGGCTCTTGAATTTGTACAAAGCCTCCACTTAACACCTTTTTTTTATGCCAACACAACCAGGACTGCACATGGGCTTATTCTTTTCCTAATCAGCCCTTGATCCAATAATTCTTGTACTTGTCTAGCTACTTCCAAGTTCTATTCTAGAGTGAGCTTGTAGGCTGCCTTATTAGGTAATGATGCACCTGGTACAAAGTCTATTTGATGACTTATTACACTTCTAGGAGGTAAGATTTCTGGTGTACCATCACTCATAATCTCCTTGTACTTTTCCAACAATTCTTGTATGGCTGGTGGTAATGGTTTTGTTTTGACCTTCTCTTCCTCATTGGGTTTGAGTAAGATAGCATACTCATCACTCTCCTTGTCCTTAAGAGCCTTGATGAACTCCCTTTTTCCACTCATTAATATGCTTGGGTTTTTGGACTGAGATTCATCCTCTTCCAACAAGGACTAAATTTTAAAAGTTTTGTTATCCTTCTTAAAGGAGATGGAGTTCTCCTTGCCATCATACACTGCACTCCTATCAAATTGCCAAGACCTGCCTAATAGAAAATGACATGCATACATGGGTAGCACATCACAAAGTAACTTATCTTTATACTCAAAAATAGAGAGCTCCACCCAAGCTTGCTCATTCACCAATACACTCTGCCCCTTATTTAGCCATGTCACCTTGTATGGGTTGACAAGAGGAATCTTTTCAAGTTTCAGCTTGTTCATAGCCTCCTCTTCTATGATATTGTTAGTGGACCCTAAATCCACAATTACTTTGCACACTTTACCAAGAATCTCACATCTCATCCTAAACAAGGCTCTCTTATGCTTAGGCTCATCCTTGACTAGTTGTCTTATCAAAACCCTCTTGAAGATTAGATTCTCTCCCATTTCTGATTCAATATGGTCTACTTCAAGTTCTTTGACACTTGATGTCTCTTCATGGACATAGGCAACTCTTTTCCAATTGTTTGATGAGGAGGGCTTATCAGGGCACCTATAGGTCAAGCTACCTAATTGGCCATAGCTGTAGCATTTCATACTAGCAAAGTAAGAATTACTCCTTCCTATACCTCTTCCTCTATTTAGACCTCCTTGTGTACCTCTACTTCTAGAATGGCCCGCTCTTGGGTTGGTTTCACTGCCATGCTCAGTCAGCTTGGAATCCCCTTGGTTCTTTTGCTCATTACCCCTACCTTGATATGCACCTTTGTGATTCACTTGATCTCTACCTCTACCTCTACCCCTGTTATTGGAGTCTCCCTTCTTTTTATTTCTCTCTTCAACTTTGGTAGCTAATTAATGGCACTTTTGGACTGTGGTAGGAGTCCATAAACTTATCTCCTCCTAAATGTTCCATTTTAGACCACTTAGATATCTAGCCACCTTAATGGATTCCTCTTCTTGGATTTTGGAACTGAGGCATAGTTTTTGAAACTCCTCTATATAAGAGGCCACATCTAGGTCCTTTTGCTTCAATCCTTATCTTTTCTTGTGAAGTTGGACTTCATAGTCCTCTGGTAAGTAATTGTCTTTTATCTTATTCATCATGTTTTTCCAATTTTCTATTGGTAACTTACCCATGCTAACCCTCTCATCTTGTAGGTACTTCCACCATGTCAAGGCTACTCCTCTCAATCTATATTTTTCAACCTTAACCTTTTGGGCCTTTTTCACACCTTCAAATTCAAAATAATTTTCCATGCCCTCAATCCACTCCACGACAATCTCAATGTCCATTTTTCCACTAAAAAGTGGAAATCCTTCAAAAGCATTTGCATTCATAGCCTTGATGGCCTTCAAGAATGGTTCCTCTCCTATTAAAGGGTCTAGTTCAGGTATGATGTCATCCACATCAACTAGTTTCTTTCCTCTATCACTACTTTCAGCACCACCATCCACTTCTTGTGCTCTCTGATCGACTACTTCCTATATCTTGATCCTCATCTCTTCCATTGCACCTTCAAGGAGTTTGTTTCTCTCCTTTTTCTCTTCTACTTCCTTAGCTAGCTCTACATGTGTGACCATTGTGTTCTCCCCTACTGATTCACCAGTATAAAGAGACATGCACTATCCTCAAAATCTTTTACCATGCTCTAATACCAATCTGATGTAACATAGACCTTGCTCTATAATGCTTCTAGGCCCTCCTAGAAATCACATAGGCTAATCTCCTATGCTCTTAGGGATCTACCCTAGTCCCTACCAAGAAGTCTAAAACTTCTCCTTTTGATGTTCAGTCTATGACATCTAAAAAATTGATAATACTCTCTGCTCTAGGAACTTCTTTGTTTCCCTCTAACACAGATCATCCCTATGAGAAATAGAAATGAAATCTATTAGCAACCTCAAGTGGAGAGGAGGATTTCCATACAATCAAAATATATCAAAAACCCCTCATATTCCCATTTCCAACAACTTCATTCTTATCGCTAAGAAAATTCACTTGTTGTCTGGCCTAAAAGGACTACTAGATTTAGGAGGCCTAATTGGCCTAATTCTAGTTATAACTCCAATCTTCCCTTAACACCACACCCAAAAACTTATTTATTTGAGTACCCTTTTGGAAGGGCTTGAATATTTTGTTTCTCTCTAACTCCCATACTATCCATACAGGTCTTGCTGAAAATGAGGCTAAAAATGAGGGTTTGTAAGCTCGCTATCTGCAACAATGAGGGTTTGACATTTTCTTCTATTCCCACAATCCTTCAAGCTCTCTTTACATTGGAGATGATATTTCATGTACCTATCCTCCTCTCCACATCCTTTGATTGAAGCTCTGAAAGCTTTCAATCACTCCACATTCTCTGCAACCACTAATTGATCCCTAACCAAACATAAAAGCTTGCCTAGGGCATCAGATCAAAAATAGCTCCTGAGAAATTTTGGGCCCCTCCTTTGGACATCCTATAGTACAAGGAGTCTAGAAACATATCCCAAAGGCTAGTAGAGATTGTACGGTGGAAGAGTGTTCTAGCACTCCATGAGCCAAACACTACCTGGACCAACCCAAGACAGGCTAAAAGAAGAAAAAAAAGGAAACTAATGCTAAAACAAATGAAAAGAACTAAAAAATGATCTTAAGGATCCAAATACACTAACAACCATTACATGAAAACATTACAGTGAGGATTTCAATCCATTACAAGCTCTGTCATCCCAAAAAACTATAACTCTGTCAAAACAATTACCAAAATCTGCTATAGTCAATCTTTCTCCTCCGTACTTCACACTTCCCAATGCATGGAATTTAGGGTTTTCTAATTTTTAGTAATCCCTTCTCATTTTTAGGTCCCTTGGATCAAACTAGACATCAATAATAAGCCAGTTACCAAATTTGAAAGAAAACTGTCATGACAACTTTAAAAAGTTGTCATGACAACTTTAGAAATTGTCAAGCAACTTTTGACAAATGGCTAAGATTACCATCTAAAACTCAAGGGCACTCAACCCTGAGAAAACTAAGGTCACACACACCATGGAAAACCTTAGAAATACAAAAGAGGTCATAAGGACATCAAATATCCCATTGTCCACAATTTTAGCAACCTAGCAAGCTAGCTAATATGTCTCACTTGGTGACCAAAACACACCTAAAATCTAAAGCCTAGGGAGAACTAGACAAGAAGACCACACATTGAGCACACCAAAAAGGACTAAGACCACACCCTAGTCTAGTGGCTTGGCTAGTGCCACTACAAGCCAAAATTTAGGAACACACTAGGTACCAACTAGCCCTACCTACGTGTCCTCGCCATATATCATTACTGCAAATGAGTATTTTAAAAATTGGGTGGAAGTTGTGCCACTATCAAATGCAATAGGAAAACAAATCTCAATGTTCATCTTTAACTACATCATCTGTAGGTATAGAATACCCTCGTCAATTGTGACTGACAATGGAGGTCAATTCAAAAAGAAAGACATGGATGACTTGTGTCTTCAATTCAAAATCACTCAACATCATTCCTTGATCTATTACCCTCAAGGTAATAGATAGGATAAAGCATCAAATAAAACCATCTTGAAAATCCTGCATAGAACGGTGAGTAAATTAGGAAGAGACTAGAATTTTCAAATAAATCCAGCATTGTGGGCATATCACACCAGCATCAGAACACCAACTAGTGAAACTCCTTTTGCACTAGTATATGGATCTAAGGTAGTACTACCAGTTGAAGTAGAGATTCCATTTCTAAGGGTATCATTGAAAAATCTAGTCACTAATGAGGACTATAGAATCTCTACACTATAAGAGCTAGAATTTCTAGATGAGCACAGACAGCAAGTGTTTGATCATCTCAAAGTCTATCAAAAGAGAATGTCAAGAGGATACAACAAGAAAGTAAAACCATGAACATTTCAAGTAGGAGATCTAGTCCTAAGAGAAAATCCAAAAAATCAGCAAAATAGAGAGTAAAAGGGAAAATTTAAACCCAACTGGTTGGGTCCCTTTGTTATCACAGCATCATTTGGATCAGGAGCCTATCAATTGGCTACATCTGAGGGGATTTTCTACTAGATCCAATCAACACTCTGCACCTGAAAAGTTTCTATGCCTGACATTCTTGAGATCGTACTTGTACAATGAAAAGAGTTCCTGAAAAAAGTACAAAAAAAGTAGAAAAAGTTCCTGAAGAAAAGCAAAAATACTAAATATTGATCCTGAAAAAAATCAAAAATAATAGAAAAAGTCCTAAAAAATGACCATCTCGGTGAAAACCTGGTAACTAGGCACCTTGATGAGTCCAAAAAAATAGAAAGAGAAAAAGTATAAAAAAAGAGAAAAAGAGAAAAAGTGTCTTGGTGAAAACCTGGTAAACAGGTGCCATGATAGCAAAAATAGAAAAAAATTGGCCAAGTGGTAAAAACCTAGCAAATAGGTGCTACTTGTAATCAATGCTCTATCTATCAAGACAATTCTTGCATACTTGGCCGATGTAAAGTACAGCTTGTACATATCTTTCAATCACTTTCATGACAAACCAAATCCTCAAATGCACTATCAGAAAATCATATCTTCCTAAGGATGGAATCTGTATGTATCCAAGTCCTAGGTAAACCATTTTCCTAAGGGGGAATTATCAAAACCATGCATATCGCAAAGTCACTTAGTCGCTGTTATGACTTTCTGCTAGGGTGTCATTTATCCCTAGTTCACAATTGACATTAAACTACAAAAACAAGGGTATTTCTCAATGCCACCAACAATAGTATTTCTTAATACTTGGACCTAAAAAGTGTTCCTTAACACTACGTCATGATGATAAGGGTGTTTATAAACACTAAATAGGTGAGACATTCATTAATGAAATAAAATTCTATGATTGATAATTTCTATGCGTGTTTGCAAATAAACTAATATATTTTTAAACACTACAATAAACAATTGTCTATTCTTGAGGCAAATACACTAGTCTTAATTAGGGAAACTAAATGAAGGAATAATGATTTTTTCTTGGTTTCTTATGACCTATTATCAATTTGTGATTGTTATGTTCCTTGAGTGACTTGGTGATGTCTAAAAATGGACTAGAGAAACGAGGACTGGGGCATAGCATTTTCTTTGTCTTCTGCTTGTGGTAATAAATCTGATGATCTAAGGTGATTATAGGGAATGGGTGTCTATGATATGTACCTCCATCATGGTTGGAACACCATGTATGCCTTGACATGTTTCCTATGAAAGTTTTAGTGAGGTCGGATTTATTTCCTTACCTATTTTAAACTAAAATAAAACAACTTACTAGTAAGGTGCACAATAAAGCAAGAAGATACCCAAGGATATGAATCTAAAATAAAAGGTCATTGTGGATATACATGTTGCACAAAAATAGAAAAGGTTTATATCAATAGGAAGTAACTGACGGAACATTCTAGCCTATATGCTTTAATGTTTAGATTAACTTTCAACATGACGAATGGAAGGAAAGTATTCATATTTTCATTATTACAAAATCTATCAGTGAAAATTGTACTAACCTATGAGGTCCCAACAATAAACGTTCTTTGATGATAATAGACTCACTTTGAATAAACAGTTACCTTCCTAGGTGTCTTAGTCTAGGTGTATTTCATTTTTTATTGTATTTAAATTCATTTTTAGTTGCATTTTCATATTAATTTGCATTAGATTCATTTAGATGCATTTCATGTTTTAGTTGCATTAAAATTCATTTTAAAATTGCATTCATTTTAATATATTTGCAATTATTTTATGTTGCATCAACATGATGGTGTGAATGAAATTAATTAACATCAATATAAATAAAAATCCTAAAAACATAAACATTTTCCAAGTTTGACCAAGTACATCATATGCTCATCATAAAAACTTAAAGGAAATGACTGAGTATTTATCACTGATATCCATACACCTGCATAACCATGGCAGTACCATAAATACACCTGCATAATGCATCCATAATCATTCATACATCCATAAAGCTTAAAAACACAAAAACATATGCATATATCAGTGACACGATAAAAATTACGTCAATATATCATCATCCATCTAATCTAATCACATGACCAAGTATCCATATGACAAAGATGAGATCAATATCCAAAGCATGAGAAACATATCAAAGATCATAATACATGTGCAGAAATTAGATAACATCATATATAAGCAACAGAATCAGATGACATCAACATAATATTAGTGTATCAGAGTATCAATGTATCAGAATATCAGAGTATCAATTAACCAAAGTATCACAGTATCAATACAAGAGTCCAAAATAGGTCACAATGTACATCGATCAAAAATGGTACAAGATACATCAATGAGGTAAAAATGTTTGTGTGATACAAAATATGAAGTATACAAAAAGATCATGCCTGGCTTCCCCCTTCATCCTCTAGAGGAGGATCAATAGGAGGAGCATCTACTCTACCAGGAATAGGAGGTGGCATGTCACCCTTAGACTACTGTGCAATAATAGAATATAAAGGGGCTCTCTATGTCGCAGGTACAGTAGCACAATATAAAGAAAAATAATAGGTTTCCCTCTATCCCTAATGGGTGGTCATATGAGCATGTCAATCCCCCTCTACTCTAATCTCTGCTAGATGTGTATCTCACTCTACTAAATGAGATCTCAAGGTGGCAACCTTAAGGTGCAAGGTTGTCTGATCCTGCTCACACTGTGATAATAGATCTGCACCATCACCACCTATAGGAGGACCTCTAGGAGGCTATTGTCCACCTCCTCCTCCACCACTTCTATCCCCAGGAGCTCTCTATTGATGCACATGCTGATTTCTATGTAATAGTGGACCTATATCACGCTGAGGAGGGTGCACTTTGAGTCTCCTTTGTCGACTCTACTGATCTCCACCCCCACCAGGTGCTCATCATCTCTCCCCTCTTCTGTCACCACCTCCACCTCCTCCATCACCACCACCACCACCATCTCCACCCCTGGCACCATCTCCATCTCTACCTCTACCCATGCCCCTATCTTTGCCCCTCTTGGAATGACCTTGTCCAGCACCATCATCAATAGGATCATAATCTAAGGCATCCTCAAGATGAGGAGTGATCTCATCGGGTGAAGTGAAGTGCGGGAATGGATGTTGTGAATAGTGGGAATGGAACCCATTAGTGATCCCACCATCAAATACCTCAGGCAAGTAATCCTGAGCTACTGGAACCATCTATGGAATCTCATGTAAAATAGTCTCATATATCAATCACAACTCCCACTATTCTTCCTCATCCCGAATACGGGCATACACTGTTGTCTCCTTGGGCATGGCTTGGACACACAAGTAACGTTGCATGACTCAAGTAACTATGAATCTCTCCACTATATATTGAGTCCTCCCAATTAGATATCGAGACTGGAAGAATTAAGATATCTATTATAAATCAGATATCCACTCCTCACAATCTAAGTATGGTCGCCATATGACATATGTAACATCATCAAGAACACAGCACCAATAGTCTAGCTTACCTAGGTGGGCTGTTGGAGCATACCAGAATACATGTAAATATATAGGAGCTCAAGGTCCTACTACCTCTCAACAATGGGTTGTTTCACTGGGATGTGCTCCTAGGCCTAGATTTGAAGAACTAAAATACCAACTATCATGGTACGAGATTGCTGGTAAACAATCTCATGAAGCTCTCAGTACAAGTGGGCCAAAATGCAGCTGCCCCAAGAAAATTGATGAGGTAACCAGATCATCTCCTTAATAACACATGACCACCCACACATGAATCCATGTTGGCCATGATCAAGCATCATTAGACTACCAATCAAACCTGCAAGATATACTAGCAATCACTCATAATGATCTACCATGTGATCCCAAGATAGGTACCATTGATAAATAGTATCATCGTGAAATAACTGTCGTGCATCTTCCATCACAACAAGAGCTCCAGCCTCGTGCTCAACTTGTACTCCCATAACTAGAATGCACAAAATCGACATCCTCAGGTGTCACAGTCATATCACTAGTGGGCAGGTGGAATGTGTTGTGCTCAGAATGCCATCTCTCAGTAAGAGCAGTCAACAACCCTTGATTTACCTGAATGTCAAGTAAATCACCTAGACTCCATAATCCACATCATGTAATCACTCATTGCTCGGTGGGAGTCATGTTCTCATGAAGCTTCAGAACCTGGGTCAATCTGGGAGATTGAAAAGAGATGACACTAAAGTGGGACTGGACACAAGAAAAAGGGGCACTATGTCAGCATCAGAAGTGAAAAAATAAATAGACTAAACAGACAAGTTATGTTGACCAAAAATGCAAAGAAAACCAAATGCAATCCCAGTTCTTGGATGCGATTTCGGGTACACAGGATGTGATGCCATAACCAAATACCACACTTTGCATACGATATGCAACATAGGATACGCAGGATGCAATCCTAAAATCGTATACAGCCGTGTTATGACCAGATGCCATAATCTGGCAAATTAACTTCAAAAAGAGATCAAAATCACCATATGTGACCCGATAGGGTGTGACCCAAGAAATACGGGATGCGATCCATAATTTGGACAAAAACTAGATGCGACGCGGGATTGACCAATGCAATCCTTCTTACAAGATGTGATCCTAAACTAAAATTGCTATAAAATGCATGAAAATTGGTAAAAAATAAATTTCAAAATTTTAATGGAGGCGTTATAGACTACTCACTGGTGTCACATAATGGGCCAGCTGGTCGTGTCATTATGCAAGCTCGAAATGATGTTGCTCAACAGGGAACACCATTTTTACAACCAGAGCTCAAAAATTACTAAGGGTAAAAGTGAAAATGAATAGTAAAATGATCCTTTTGGGCCTATTTAAACCTCTTGGTGATCCTAGTGACCTAGGGCACTTTCATGGTAGGATGTCATAAAAGCTTCATATCAGGACCAAAATCCAAATGGGTGATCTATATAACTTAAATCGAATAAAAATGAAGTTACAGCGCAAGGTAAACCTTCAAAAGGAAAAGTTAATTTTGGTCAAATCACAGTCAAACAGGGGCAAAATGAGTAGAATTGACAGCATAAACATGACAAATACAGTTAGTGATGATTATCAATCAAATGCACAGTCAATAAAAGTCAAAGTTCAGTCAAACAAAAGTTACAAAAGCCGCACAGAGCATAAATAATGCATAAAAATCTTATCAAAAGCTATACAAAGTGAATTTCTCACTCACGCGTCGAGTTTACAACCCAAGATATTAGTCAAACATTAGTCAAACTTGGTCAACCCTAATATTTTCTTAGTAAAACTTGGTCAAATAGTATTTCTTTAACACTAAAATTATCCTAATCAAATTCTGACACATTCTAAATGATTTGTACTTGATCTAGATCCATTTTAATCAATCGGCGCATATCTCATCAATGCTTGAAAATAGTGATTTTATCGATTTCTATTCTGATTTCGGTCCCGAGGTGGCATAATCATACCAAAACATAAAAATTTCAATTCAAATCTTTAAACACTAGGGGCATGACAGTTATCTTCAATCAAGTTGATACTGTTAATCTTTTTGACATTGATCAATTTCATCGCTTCAAATCAAATTGGTTATTTTTCATCATGTTCAGTTACTGCAAATCAAATTTAACTAGTTATTTCTATCTAAATCTTATCAATTTATCAAGCTTGGAATTGGTATGGTCAATTCTCGTTCAATCAATTTCAGAATTGATGACTTTCAAATCACGTGAGATTTTGTTCAATCAAGTTCAGAATTCTCAAAAAAAATCAAAGTAGTTCTTTTTACTGCTCTCTAAATCTTTCAGAGTGGTCCTCACTGCTCTCTAAGTCTTTCAAGGTGGTCCTCACTGCGCTCTAAATCACTTCAGCTCGTGGTCCTCGTTGCTCTCTAAAATCTCCTTGAATCTATCAGCTTTACTGAATCATACACTAAATCAATTTTCTTTGAATCTTTCTGTTGTTCGCAAAGCAATTCAAAGAGGGGAAAATGTAATCACCTAAAAATGGGCTAATAGAACCTAAGGCCCTATTTTCCCTAATCTGGGATAAACTCCTAATTGTGTTAATTAAATTCTTGATTATTAACATAATTCAATAAATTTGATAAAATCAATAAAACTTCATAAATCAAGCATTAATCATCAATGATTGATTAAGAATTACATTGATTACCTCTACGACTAATTAATTAAATCATTCCCATTAAATACATGGATAGAGTAATTAGTTAAAGAAAATTAATAAAAGGCTCAAAAGGGAATGTTTCCTCTCAAGGGACAACAATGACATGTTTAACCAATGGAAAGACATCACATGGATCAAGTTTGGAGGCATCTCAACCATTCGATTCTTTGAAGTTCTATAAAAGAAGGATTTTCAAACCTCAAAACATAATAGTTAATTGAATTTACATCTACATGTTACATATTTCATTTCATAGATGATTAAAGAACATTTCAATTTCATATCATAATTGTGAATGATTCAATGGCTTTAGTTAATGAATCATGGTTTTTAGGTCATTTCAATTACAATCCCTCATTTTAGCAATGCATTGTCATTGTTTAGAATCTAAAGCTGAGAGAAAATTTAGTCTTTAAGAATACTCTAGTTAGTTAGAGAGAAATAGGATGATTTTTCTTAGTTTAATGGATTTCAATTTGATTTAAACTAACAATATAATATCTTATTGAAGTGTTGTGTTGCAAGATAAAAAGTACCACAAAATACACACATAGTGATCATTATGTGGCATGGTTGAGATAGACGTATATATTGTATCTAAAATGTAATTGTTGTTGTGTTGGTTAACAGTTTGTCCTCTCTTAAGATTTTCAATCTTTGACTCTCTATACACCCAAGGTGAGAGAACAAAAGGATGTCCACCAACAAATGGGTCAATGTAAGTCTTCTATCACTGCCCTCTAAATTGACAGGTACAGCTCCCTTATTGTGTATGATATGCAATGAATATGTTTTTATTAATCATTAGATACTCTGAGCAATGAAATTGTAACCAAACTACTTGTAGGCACAAGTAATTTAGGCAAGGATAAGATGGAGATAATCTACAACCCTCAGTAGAATGATGATTATAGATCATCACATGATTTAAACACTTAAACTAATTCTATTCTACCCTTTTATGAAATGCAAATTCTACTTGATGAATAGAAACAGACCTATACAATGAAAGGTAAATGGAATCACCAATACTGCAACCACTTAGCATGAAATAGAATTCAGGAAGAAATTACAGTCTCAGAATATAAGTGTACTTTCCATTCAAAGATGCAACTGAAATAAAGAGTGAACAGAGGAAGAATTACAAATGAAAGACCAACTGGAATTGATCACACCACAATTTCTGACATGAAATGGCATTCAATAAGAAAAAGCAGTTTCACTTATAACTATTCTTTCCATTCATCATGCAAATAAACTATGAAAATGGAACAACAAATAGGAATTCAGCTTTGTAAATAGAATCACACTACTTCATTGACAAGTTTTCCGACCTCTTACATTGAGTCCTTTGACATTATTTATAGAATTTACAATGCTAGTAGTCGTTGGCAATGATCCAGCTTCTAGAATACAAAAAGACAAGGCACAAAGAAAGAACATTTTTGACAAAAGAATTTGGAAAGCCAATCATAGATATAAGAATAGGAAGAGACAAAAAAATTGTGGCACTTCATTTTGAGACCTTCATCTTCTCCTTAATTGTGCATGTCCTAGCGACATAAATTTCTTTGAACTACCCCGCCACTCACGGTCTGCAAATCACAACTGGCAAAAAAAACCCTGCAAAAATGTTCAAATTTGGGTCCCAACGGTTACTATCTCTTTGTTTAAAACACAGTCATTGATCACATCCTTCCTGAAAAATTGGATGATCTGGATCATCCCCAAAACAATTGCAAGCCCCTATGAAAGGTCAAAGTCCACATCGCCAGTCAAGAGCCAATCAAAAGCAAGCATACCAACATGTCAGCACATTCGGACCCACCTTGAGCCTTACTACAAACTTAACTCTAAGTTAACCTTGGGTTCATCTCCTCTTAGTCGCCAAGTCGCATGATCCTTTCCTTAACCCCAGTTTTATCCAATGACTATGTGAAATCTCTTAACCGCACATCCACTTTACCAACCCCAGGCCCACCTTGACTGAGATTCAGATCTAACGGCAGGCACAAGATCTCATGGGGTCGGAAGATCCCATGAGATCTCATGACCACCGTAGATCTCCTAACCACCGCCACCTCACTAAAAGTTTAGGCCCCACTGCTAATGTATTACCCCACCGGCCAATGAAAATCGGACAAGTCACCGCCCAAGGACCCACCACCAGAGCTGAAAGCCTCTGCTTGACCATTTGTCGCATGATCACATGGGTATTATTTTATTCATGTGATCATGCGACCGCTCTATCATTGGAGCAAGTGGGTTCTAGCAGAGTACCATTCATTTGCCTAAGCTTCCATTATCGCATCCACGTTGTTGCTGACGTGGACTGCAACTAAAGTCAATTTAATCTTCCTTGCTTCCATACACCTTTGGCACCTACCACCAACTGCACCTCATACCTTGTCACATGATCGCATGATACTTGCTTATTTCTTGTGATCATGTGATTGCTTTATCATTGGCACATCTGTGCTATCAGAGTACGTGGGTCCCACCTAGTCTTCCATTGTCGTATGATCGCATGGGTGTTATTTTATTTATGCAATCATGCAACCACACACCTACTACAAGGCTTTACATCATTCAATCCCTTAACCTATGTGGGCCCCCCTCCTTTCACCTTTTTGCATGATCGCATAACACTTTTTTAATCTATGCGATCATGCAACCGCTTTGTTATTGGCGCTTGATATAATATCAAAAAAACTTAAAACTTTCACTTGCCCAGTCTATGTTGTCGCATTTTCATTGTTGGCATATGTGGGTCCCAACAGAGCATCTTTTACTTGGTCTTTCCTATCATTCATCAACTTTTCTCATTTTCCTGAGCTTCCATTGTCGCATGATCACATAACACTTTTTTAATCTATGCGATCATGCGACCGCTCTATGATTGGTGCACATGGATTCCCAGCCTAGCACTTTTCAACATCAAATCGTACACCATTTTCACTGTTAGGATCATGGAGACTTAAGGAATCGATTTATACATTCATTTCATGGAGAACATCAGTTTCTACTATTACTTGAAAATACATTAGATCAATGAGTGTTCGGCTTTGCAACGTCAGTAGTTCGAACTTATTATTAAGTTCTTCATAACAGCATAACACTATTCTTAGATCCCAAGAAATTCCAATGAAAACTCCATGTCATCTTCAGATTGCTGTAGACAGTATTAAGCTCTATTTGAAACATACTCAAAACATTGAGATACAATAGGCATGATAAAATCCTTTGTAAACACTGCAATATGGCATAGTTCAAACTAGTCAACAATATCTTTGCACCCGTCCAATCCATAGATTTATCAACTAAGATGCATTCCTTTGAAGTATCTTTTATACTTTGAACCTATGCATTGTGATCTCGTATAAGATGCAACCATACATTCTTTGGTAATTCTTCCGAAACATATCTTGAGATCTCTTTGACTTACAGATTTTAGTATAGCCCCAATGTATTCAACTGCAAACTTTACTTTTCTATAATCAATGTACTCATTAAGAATAAAAGGAGTTCATCAATTGAATGCATACACTATCATAAGAATTATAATTCTGAATGTTTCAATGCCAACTCTTTTATTACATCAATCACATGAAGACTTTCCTCTGATCCCTTGTAAATGCCTGAAGATCATGATCCATAATTGTCATTCCATCTGAGAAAGAGCATCAATAGGAGCATATAATCTTTGCCGGGTTGGGATCTACAACCTACCCAATATAATGAGACTTTGAAAACATCCCACCCAGTTAAAACATGAAAGCAATTTGGAGGGAAACCTGGCAAAGATTTCCTATCCTAAAGGAAATCTAGACCTAGACATTACATGACTAGACCTGACTTGTAACATCAAGACTACCACTTTGACATCATGGAAACAGGATAAGAAGTGGGGCAACATGTTGATATATATATGTACACATATATGGGTGTACACATATATGACTATGTATATATATATGTACGCATATATGGGTACATACATATATGCCTATGTGTGTGTGTGTGTGTGTGTGTATATATATGTATATGTATATATGTATATATATATGTATATATGTATATATGTATATATGTATATATATGTATGTATGTATATATGTATATATATGTATGTATGTATATATGTATATATATATATATGTATATATATATATATGTATATATATATATATATATATGTATATATATATATATATGTATATGTATATATATATGTATATATATATATATGTATATATATATATGTATATATATATGTATATATATATACATATATATAGACATATATATACATATATATATACATATATATATACATATATATATATATATATAGATATATATATGTATATATGTATATGTATGTATATGTATGTATATGTATATATATGTATATATATATGTATATATATATATATATATATGTGTGTGCAATAAATGTGTCACACTTCTATGAATCATTACATGCAAGGAAACTCAAGAATGAGCCCTCACAAATCGATCCATAGCTCCCTAGGCATGGAGTGCAAGGGTTTTTAAGAATGCTCTCAGCTAGAGCTATTTAGCCTATAACCTTGCTAGTAAACCATGCAATGGGAGATTCAATGAAGACAAGGGCAAGAATGTCAATATCCTCAAGAATCAAGAATGAATATGCAATGCAATGCTATGCTAGAAATGGAAATGCAAGCTAAGCTATGAAAGGAAATATGCAAGTGTTACAACCCAAGCTAATTAATCTATGTGAGCTAATCTAGAGCATAGAAATGAAGCTAATCTAAGAAAGCATAAATATGAAGCTAAGCTAAGAATGCAAGAATGAGATGTAGCATGCAAGAATGAGATGTAGAATGCAAGAATGCTCCAAATCTTCAAAAGCTCCAAAGTGTACCTAGAAAACCTGCAGCATAAAGTTAGCATAAAAAGTTGGGGATCTAGAATGAAGAAGAGAGCTCTTCTTTTATAGGAAATGAGGAGAAATGGACCATGAAGATTAAGAGGCAAAAGATTTAATCAACGGTGGAGCTTGAAAGAGGAGCAATCTATGTGCACAAGTATCCTCCAATAGGAAAATAAGAGTTGACTTTTGTGTCCATATGAGACAAAAGTGCTTTTTCCCTTTTTATAAGAATAATGCTTTATTTGTGCAACTTAGGATAAGAGGAAAAGTGGGGGCTTTTTATTTATTAAAAAGGGAGGAAATATTCCTTTTAATAAATAAAGACTTAGGATAAGATGGTTAGCCCATAGAAAATAATCGAATAAATGATAGAACTAGGATTTGATCAAGAATAAGCAATTTATGATTTAGCAAAAGGGGGCTAATAGTCTAGGTGACCATTTTTAGGTGTATACATTTGCCCCTCTTTGACTAATGTGTGATCGATCTGGGAACACATGTAGTCAAAGAATGAAGTTGAAATGTGAGATCGATTTGGGATCACAAAGCAACTCAGATCAGCCAAGAAGGCAAGCAAATAGTGATCTGACTCCAAAGAATGAAGTGCAGAGAGATAGCAAATCCTGCATGGTCAGCCTGGTAGCGACAGTACTGAACACTTAGGAAAGAGATAGCTAATAAGATATGATGTGTTTGCCCCCTCGAGATCGAAAGCAAAATCAAGTAGAGGGAATGCAGAAGCAAGAGCAACATGATCAAATCACTAGAAATCATAATCGAAGATGAAAGATAAGAACAACCATCAAGCAGTGAAGATATGCCCCACACATGGGACTCGAGGCACGAACCAAGCGGTCCCTCAACCCGTAAACACCACGGAGGGGGATTTAAACTTGGGATTTGAAAGTGAATGAAAGACTAGAAGTTTGAAAGAGATGGGGATAAAGAGGTGAAGAATGCCCCAGCGAAGATCAAAGGATCAGGCCTCAAAAGGTTAGCCAACTACGCGAAAGAGGGGGAAAAGGTGATTTGGATGATCAAGGTGAACTCGGATTTCGGTTTCGATCCTAAAATGAAAGGAAAATGATGTGATATGAAAGACAAGAAGCGAAAGACATGATCAGGAAGAAGCAAAAGGTGAGCGCAGTTGATTAACAAGTCCATGTAAGATGAAAAGGAGAGCTCTCTCCATATGCAAGATGCAAAACTAACTAACATGAACCTAACAATGCAAGCTACATGAAAAGTGGTTTACTTGCAAGGTCACAAAGCCAATAGACATCTAATATTCATCATTGAGCGTTATTGGTAGCGTCGCAAGATCATACAATACACACTAGCATAACTATGTGGATCTGAATATGATCTATATCAGATAAAAATGTGGAAATCTCACCTAGGCATCAAAGACATGTAGGTCAAGATGACTAGCATAGTGAGATTACCTAAGTTTAATATAGCAAGATTATACTCGCATCGAGACACAAGGAAAGTCAAGATGGCTACAAGTATGCACTTGCACAAAAATAGTCAAGGATAATACCCTGTCAATCCACAGTGTCAAGTAAGACCAGCATAAATGCTCATGACAGTTAGGATCAACAAAATATACCCACAAGCAGAAAAAGCAATAAAACATGTTCTCATACCCTCAGTCTTCTAGCTATGCATCATCGAAAACTTCTCAGGGAGAGACCACTCAGTAAAGAAATCATCATAGACAGCATGCAAAGAAATAAATTCAAACAAATCTCAGCAAGTCAAGTGCGTGTGTGTAGGTCATAGAGTCAAACTTTGAGTATTGCATCTGCAAATGAGAAATATCGCATCATACTAGACTGTAGGTAGGACATCTGATAAGTGTTGAGAAACACTCGACGCAAGGGTAGTGTTGAAAAACACCATTGGGGTGGTGTTGAAAAACACCATTGGAACCAAGTTGCCCAAGAAACCCAGACGCACAAAGAGACCCAAGATAAGCTTAAAGCAACATATGCCCTCTAGACTAAGACAAGAATCAATTCCAGGCTAGGAGAGGCAAAGCGAGAAGTGGAGTGAAAGAGCGCCACGCAAGACTGATAGACATAGGTGCAGAGGGTCTCAAGCAGTGCCTGTTTCCAGGTTTTCACCACTTGATAGATTTTTTAAGGACTTTTTTTATAATTTTTTTGTATTTTTGCTACCAAGGCGCCTGTTTCCAAGTTTTCACCAAGGCACTTTTTCTATTTTTTTTTGAATTTTTTGAATTTTTTGATTTTTTTGGTGAGACATCAAAGCACCTATTGCTAGGTTTTCACTAGGATGCTCATTTTTTCAGTACTTTATATGCTTTTTAGGTTTTTTTTTCAGCATCATATATGATTTTTTTTGTAATTTTTTCAGGATCATAAAGTATATACAAGGAATGCCCCAAACAGGAATGGGCATTAAAGATCTACTTCCTTTGATGTAGAGAACTGATAGGCCCCAGGCCCAAATGCTACAGCTGTGATGATAGGAGGTCTCAACCAGTTCGACCAATAATAACCAGCCCTAAGCAATGTCTGAGTTAGTGGAGGATCATTAGAATGTGATCCACATATGCCATCGTGGATTTTAGCTAGTACTTTTTCTGACTCCTCTATTTCTAGACACCTAAGGAGAGTTCCGTCTAGACCCTTCCTATACAAGTCACCAGAGACAAAGGCAAAGTGTAAGGGATGGTGGAAAGAATGGCATGGAGGAGTATGAGGTGGAAGACATGGAAAGATGGTAGGATTATAAGATTTGTGAGCAGGATAGCGTAATTCATCCACCAGGAACTTGAAGCGAGATTTATGCTTTTTCATTTGTAAGATGGATGTCAAAGTAACCAAGGCATTAGCAACTTTGTTCTCAGCTCTAGGAATGGGCTGAAATATAACAGATATGAGATCATCCTTGAAGTAGTGCACCATTTTTTTGTAGAGAATCAACTTGTCATCTTTTATTTGAGAATCATTATTTTTGAGCATATTTTTATTTTTACTTTTCTTAGGTTCGGATACCACCACAATGTGGTTTTTGCCATCCAACCATTGCTCTTTTCTTTTGACTTGATGACTGTGATGTGTGATTGCTGATTCAATCTTTTTTGTTGCTAGTTTGCTGGTGGAAGAAGTAACATGTGTTGATGTGAGATGAAATGGAGTGACTGGTTCAATAGCATTTATGTGAGGGATGTCATCTTTGGTAACAAGAGAGGTTGAGCCTATAGGGTAGGCTCCAAAAGTAGCTAGATCTAGATTCATCATAGGAGGACCAACGTAGTCCACTAAGGCAATACGGGGAACAAACTCATCAGATCCAACACAAGACTCATCAACTACGTCGGGTGGGTTACGAGAAATATGAACTACATCAACATCCATATTTGTCATGGAAGAATCTTCTGGAAGAGGCTTAATATGCTGAGAAGTAGAAACACTCATGTCGTTATGTGATAGATCACCTCTTTGTAGTAGTCGCCCAATGTTGTGACGTTGTCTATCATAGTGCAATGATTCTTTAGGAACATAGGTTCTAGACATAGAAGACTCAGCAATATCATCAGTAGGCATACATGCTTCCCCCCAAAGAAGTGAAGTAGAAGGAAGATCATCTCCCATGTGAGCCATAGTGTGTAGTGGTGACTCATCTGTATCTGTGTCTGAATTACTGAGCATGGGAGTATTTTTGGAATCTTCTCTATAGATCCATTCTTGAATAGCTTGTTCTTCTCTTTCTTCTTCTAAAGGAATGGATGAAGGAATGAAAGTATCAAAGATCACCATAGCAGAAGTGGAAGGCTTCATTGTATCAGAAGGTTTCCCATATGACCTAGGAGAAACAGGTATAGAAGCAAATGAATCTAGCGTATATTCACCCATACCAAGGCTCATCATCTTAAGTGACTTCTCAGCAGCAACTAGAGACGTACTAGGATCAACAGAAGGTTCATTATGAGGAACAAATTTTTCAGCAGCAGCCAGAGCATTAATAGCAATAGTATGGTCTCCAGGAATCACAACTTCAGTGCCATTGTATGAAAATTTGACGCACTGATGAAAAGTGGAAGGAACAGCCTGCATGTCATGGATCCAAGGATGACCCAAAAGAATGTTATATGCGAGTGGGATGTCCAATACTTGGAAGCTAATATCTTTTGTGATAGGACCCACTCAGACAGGCAGTGTGACAAGACCTTTGGAAGATCTTTCCTCTTCATCGTAAGCTTTTATAGTAATCTTCTTCTTGGAATCCACGGCAAATTCTGACAAACCCAACTATTGTATGACATTGAAAGAAACAATATTTAACCCTGCACCATTGTCTATAAGGACTCAGCGGACTCGGGTGTTGTAGACTAGAACTTCAATGTGTAAAGCCAAATTATGAGGGTGAGCAATAGATATGTCATCTTCTGCAGAAAAGGAGAGAGATAGTGGAGATGAAATGTGGTTGACCATAGCCTGAAATTGATCTGGATCAATGTCTTTGGGGACATGTGCTATATGCAAAGCTTTCTCAAGGATTTCTCTATGCGAAGGGGATAACTAAAGCAACTCAAAAATGGATATTTGGGCTGGCATCTTTTGCAAATGTTGGACAAGATCATAGCTAGGGGTGGCTGAAGGAGCCACTTGTTTGGAAGGCAAAGCCTGCTTGGGATCTTGCGCAGTTTTAAGGACAATCTTGGCTTGCCCCCTAGTAACAGCATTCAGTGTCTCACTTCATAAAGATGAACTACCACGTGTTTGCAAGACTAACTTTGGCTTACCATGATCGGTGTTATTATCATCTCGAGACCTCATCATTAGAACACTCTCAACGGGCTCTACCATGTTAATCACAAGCGTATTAGAAGGATATGTGTAATTGATCTTTGCATCATGATTCTTCTTATGTGTTTGAGAGGTTTCCCCCTTATCATGCTTAGGTAGAGGATCTTTGAAAGCTGTGTGATCAGAATTTTTAGTTAAGCCATCAGTGGAGATTGTGTCGTTCTCAATAAGATCCTGAATATCATCCTTAAGCCTAAAACAATTGTCTGTTGGATGTCCCTTGTTTCTGTGATAATGGCAGTAATGATCCTCTCTCCACCAATCAGGCTTATTTATCAGATCCCAGTTACCAGGTTTATCAGGAAGCGTAAGATATCCATTGTCAACCAAAGTCTTAAGGATCACATCGTAAGGTTCTGCCAACTTGGTATAGACTCGCTTTCGAAATGACTTCTTAGGCTTATCTACATATTGAGGTTTAGGAGCATTGTGAGTGTTGCTAGCTTCTTGTTGTTTTGTTGCATAGATAGCATTGGAAAGATTGAAAGTGGGCTCTTTAACTTTAGGAGCATCAACAACCCCATCATTAACAACATACTTGTTCTTATTCCAAGGTTTGTTCTTGTATTTACCATTGCCTTTAGCATCTTTATTAGTAACAATATCCCCTTTTCTTATAGCTACATCCTCAATTTGATATGCACTTTCAACCATGTCATGGAAGGAGGAGAATAGTTGCTTCCTTAGATCATAAAATAGCTCAGGCACAAGTGTGTTGACGAAAATGTCAATCTTTTCTCTTTCAGGTAGCTGACGAGGATATCGAGAATACAATGACCTCCAACGTTGTAAGTAAGTTGCAAATGGCTCACCTTGATGTTGTCTTAGATTATCGAGATCTATCACAGTGATAGGTTGTTGGATGTTGTAAGAGTACTGCTGGGTAAACCGCTGAGCTAACTCATCAAAAGTCTTAAGCGGTGGTGTCAATTTCACAAACCATTCCAAAGCTTGGCCTCTTAAGCTTCAAGGGAATAAGCATAGAAGATATGTGTCTTCATGAAGAAAGTCCATACTAAGAGCATAAAAATGACGCACATGGTCATGAGGGTCACCATTTCCATCATACTTGTCATATTTAGGAACCTCAATATCCTTAGGAAACGGGACCATGTATAGATCTTTATCAAAAGGAAGAGCACAAATTGATTGTACAAAAGAGACCTTTGGAAGCTCTCTTTCTAATGCCATTTGGGTAAGGTGTTGATTTGTCCAACGTAATTCTTCTTGAAGGACTTCCAATTCAGTTGGTACTCTTTGTTGGACAATTTGTCTGACATCATACCCGGGAGGAAGCTTGTATCCTCTAGAAGTCATATATTGAAAATATTGATCACCATTACGCTCTAAAAGCTTATGCATCATTCGTTGGAAATCCACATCTTGTTCACATCTCATAAGATCCTCACTAGAAATCTCATCATTAGCCTCTGCCTCATGTTGAGAGGGAGGAGGTCTAGGGGGTGAAGAAGGCATAGCAAAAGTTGGCCTTGGAGGAGATCTTGGTGGCGTGTTGTTGTCATTGTTTCCATTGTTAAAAAGAGGTCTATGCTCATGATTACTAGTCTCAGGTTGCTCATGAAATGTCCCTCTATAAGCCATGCGCCTAGTAGCATCCATCTTTTGTTGATTGTGTTCTTTGTCTAAGCACGCTTGATTATCCTTACGCTCAAAGTGTTCTTGCAAGAGTTGAAACTTTTCTTGTTCAGTCAAAGTGAGTGAGACACTGTCTGTGTTTTTGGGGGTCTTGAATGCGGAAAAGAGGAAACCTCCTTTATACCATGGTGTAGCCTTAGAATTCTCAGATTGGTCAGAACTAGAACTATTGTTGCTAATGGGTGCTTTTGAACGTCTAGTTGGAGAAGGTAACTGTGTATAATTGAACGGAGGATGACTCTCCTGCTCAAATTGAGACCGAGTTGTAACCGGCATGAAAAGAGATGTTGGTTGACTAATAGAATGAGGCAAAGTTTCTCAGATTTGAGATAAGAAAAGCTAATAAAGATCACTTGTCAAAGTAGAACAAATAGAGAGATGGCTCGTCAAAAGTGCTCAAGCACTTACAACAATCAATTGACTAAAGCCAAGCAACGAGCAAGAAGCTCAATAAGCAAGTAGCTAGAGAGGTAACCGTGATGCGACAAGTGATCAAGAGTAGCATTTGTTAAGCTCAAATCCAATAGTTTTAGCTCATTTGTTTCAGTCTAGAACAAATCTAAGCATGTAAGTAACAAACCAGTTTCAAGTAAGAACAGAAAAGGACACTCTATAGCTGGTTAAAGTGCAAGTTTAGCAACTCTAAATTGTAGCAATGATAGGACAGTAGAAATGACTCAGGATTCTTGGTTGAGGGTATGAAAGGATACTTCAATATCATATGACTCTTGACCAGTGAACGTGAAAAACTCAGTTTTGAAGCGCTTGGACCAAATTTGTAGATTGAACAGTGCAATTTTTCAGTTTGACAAGTAGTAGCAGCAGATAAAAGACAGGTTTGCAAACAGTGTAGGATCAAACATGTCATAGAACACTTGA
>BSBK01003318.1:1455000-1627500 GCA_027943335.1 Chamaecyparis obtusa | reverse complement strand
TGGGAAAAAAAATTTGGACACCTATGTGTATTGTGAGAATTAAGACTATACCCTAACAACTAGGTACTCAAATGTGTATAATTATTTTATTTTTTTTAATATTTCAAAATTATTTATTTAAAATTAATTTATTTAAATAAATTAAGGAAATAATATAGGAGGAATATAAGAGAATAAACACATCATTTACGGGAGGATAAAAAATATATATAAGATTAGAGTGTATATTTATATGTAAATGCAAGGAGAAATTATAGGAGAAAAATAAGGAAGAAAGGAGAAAATAAGGAGAAATTATAGGAGAAAAAGAAATAAGTTAAAAGTTGAACATTACTATGCATAGAAATCTAACTTCATAACATAAGAAAGTAATAACCAGCAAAGGTATAAAAATTTAAAAGGAACAAAAGAAAAAAGGGGGCAGGCTTAAACATAAAAGAGAAGAATATGGAACCAATACTATTAAGGTTGGAAATTATTTAATAAAAATATATGAATGCATAAGAAATTAGTATTATTATAAAAGAAAATTCATTTTAAATATCAATTATTAAAATGTATAGATATAAATGATGTATTGTAAATATATATATTTATGACTATATATAATTAATAAATAAGAGAAATAAGAGAAGTCGGTTAATAAATAATTAAAGAAAAAATTAATTAATAAGTAATCATGATAATGAGAGTTATCCTACATTATTGGTAGTTTTTGAAACTTGTAGTATAAGAATAAAATTTGTGGAATATGAAATACATTATTGTTATAGAGTGAATTTATATCATATAGTTAAATATTGAACAACTTAAATATATTAATAAATAAGTGATTAATTGTTTATATATATATATATATATATATATATAGAGAGAGAGAGAGAGAGAGTTATGTATTTTCATGATTATAAATATGAAGTTATTTAATAATATAACTTTTATGATCATAGGATTTGAATATATATTATCATTTAAAATAATAATAAAATTAGATAAATATTAAAATTGGATATTGTGTTCATTTATGGCTTGTCTGAGTTGCACTGGAACTGTCTGAATGTTGGTAGGATCTCTTTAATTGGTCATAGATGTCCTTTAATTAGTTGTAGGCATTGTTTTACCTATCATAGGCATCATTGTTCCTAATTGTAGGCATTGTTTCATCTCCAGTTTTCCAAATGCATGTTTTTGAGATGCGTAGGGGGCCACCAAAGCCTGTTAGGGTTTGTAACTTGAACTCTGATGGTTGTTTGTTCTTATTTACATCTTGTGTAATATATTTTGATGCTTTCCTTGTGTATATGTACCTTGATGATTAGGTTAGGGTTTAGGATCTTCCTATGGACAAATGGCCACAAAAGGGTTCCTAAACCTATGGTTTGGATTTCTTGATGAGGTTTGTGCTAACTAATAATCATGGATAGCATGTTGATTAGGGTAAACTAGGTGCTCTAGGTGAGAGATTCACCATAGGTGTTAGGACCTAGAAGTGGACCCTAGAGGATCCTATTTAGTAGAGACCAGGGCCCTGAGTAGGTTGACTCTACATGTGAGTTTGTAATCAAGTGAAAACATTAATAAAATGAATTGAGTTTTTGGGGTTTGGGTCATCATACTAAACAAGATAATAAGGATGCTATTATGACCGCATATTCCCTAGTGGAGTACCAGGGTCATGAGAAATCAGTGAGAAGGTTTGGGTTCACCTAGTTGGTTATGATCACTAGATTGGATCCCAACCTGGAAGGGCTATGTGATGACACTCACATAGTCAGTAACCTAGAGCCCTTACTCTTGATAGAATGTTTCCTTTGGTAGTACCTCTATACATTATGTTACCTCTTATGTCCTTGTGTTTTTTTTTGGAAGGGGAACCTCCATGGCTTTATATTACCTTAGAGATTTTGTCGACCTTGGTTCTGTCTCCTAGCTTGAGGGAGTGGACCTTTGTGGTTCTACATGGTTGGGTGGAAAATGTGTTATTTGTGGTTCATGTATGGCTCTGTTTGGATCCTTGCTTGGTAGCTATTGAAACCTATCTCTTCGTATCATGTAATCAAAATGTTATAAATGTAATGATTCAATGTAAACCTTTGTAATAGAATATACTAACAGATGTGAACTCCTAAAGGGATACTTGATATAATAAGTAATTTATTAAAAAGCAATATAAAAGGTAGAAGGGTATCTCTGGGTGAAAAGAAAGGGAAAGGAAGGCATGTTGTATTATTGCAAAGAGTTTAAAGATGTAGTTTCATCTATAATGCTCTTAAATGTATTCTCCTATGTGTATGATGAGAGGATAATAAAGCTAGATTTAAATCTCCTCCCTTAAATAAATGTATAAAGTGTTATAAATGATATATTTTTGGTAGATAGAATTGTGACAGAAATGATTCAGTGGATGGTTTATGGTTAGTTTAAACACATGCAATTAAGGTTGAAGACTTTACCCTATTTCTATATGAATGTGTAGATGAAAATGTATCATGTAAAGTAAGAGTATATTCATGTTCTAAATCGAAAGAAAAGTGTGTTGTAAATGCATGTAATGGGAAGGAAGATTACATGTGAAGTTGTTTTCAAAAGCCTTACAATATGATCTTGTACCATGTCTCTTTCAGAAAATGATATGTGATTAAGTTATAGAAAATACTAGGAGAATTGTTTTGCCTAAGTTTTGGATCAATAGTGAAAGTCATTTGATAATGGAATGTAGGAATTAAAGGAAATCAAATTGTTATTTAATTTTGAGTTCATGGTTTAACTTTTACACTTAGAGTTAATAAGTAAATGGTTATGAAAGATTAGAATTCTAGAAGTATCATTAGGAACCTAAAAGGACTCAATTAACTTAGTGATAGATGCACTTTGGTATTTAAATTAGTTTCAGAAAAAAAATAGTCGCATTAATTGGAAATGTTAGACCATGTCTTTCTGGGTTCCTTGTCGGGGCATGACATCTGGTATCCGAGCCCTAGGTTTCCACACTGGGAACTCTGGGACTCATAGTTGGCCTATACATAACACTTAATGTTTTGAGTGCTTCCTTTAGATATTTTTTTATAAAACTTGAATCTTAGATAAGAAATCTATGTTTTATGTGTTCATGCTATATTTTCTTATAAAATACACCTATTCTATAAGGATTGATTTATCATATATCAATTACTTGTGTTTTTACATTCTTGGATCTCGATGGTTCAAGTAGATGTTTTATTAAAATGGTAATGAAGTCCTGAAGCTTGGATACCATCTTCTTATTCATAAAATTTCTGATATTCATAGAAAAATCTCCAAAGTATTGAGGAAAGTTGTAGTTAACCCTATCCCCTAATTCTGAATGTTGTCAAATGGGTTCTAAATGGATTTTAAATGTTCCATACTTTACTTTTATGTTATTTTCATGTGACTTTACAAGTGTGTTGGTACAAGAAGTAAAGATATTTTTAAGATGATAGTATCCATAGTTATCAATAGCTTAGAGCTAGAAAACGTGTACTTCTCCCCTAAGGACTTAAGAATTTAAGTAAATATAGTTCTTAGATGATGATATAACATGTTTTAATCTAATCAATGATAACATTATGAAATGTTTTGTCATGCGCCATAATTGATGTGTGTCCAAATATATTATTTCTTTAAATACATTATGGATATATAAAATTTACAATATATTTTATCCGATTCCTTATATATGTTTCAAATAAACAATTATGTAAAAATAGCTAATTCTCATATATTACCAAATAGTACTAATAAATTATATATATTATTAATAATAATATATTTAAGTAAAAATTAAATATATTGTTATATTATTAATCATATTAATAATTAAATATGGATTAGAATAACTATACCATATATATATATTAAATAAATATCCTTATCTAACACTCAATATAAATTATTATAATGAAATATGTTTACAGAGGGAATTCCACGTAGATAGTAACCCATCCCTTTTTTTAAAAAGGTACGTAAAGACATTCTCTCTTGAGTTTATGTTCTTAAAATATAAGACTTGTATGATTAAGAGTAATAAGAATAAGACACTTATATATGAACCAAATTTGGTCATTTAATAACTTATGGCATATTGTAATATTGTTGAAATGTGATGACTTAAATATAATGGTAAATTAGTAATTACTATTATTAGTAATTAATAAGATATATAAATGTAATTAGTGAGGAAATAATGATGTGTGTGTTATATAATTGAAAAATATAATGATATAAATTAAATAATAAGTAATCATAATAATAAGAATTATATTACATCAATGTATAGATTGTTAATAGAAATAAGACAAACGCTTAAGGATTAATACTATATTCTTAGGTCTAAGAATCAAATTACAAATTGTAAGAGTCTGATTCTTACCTCTTATTAATGGTCAAATATGATGAGTGTGTGGAAGGGAGAGGTGGATTAATTTCGGGAACATAATGGTTGTCCCAATACTATGGTTATGCCTTGAGGGAGACCGCTTGTAGTTTATTTTATGTGCCCATGGAACAATAAATCTACCATCTCATGATGTTTTATTAGGAATGTAAGAAGGGATTCATACAACCTATATGAGGAGATCATTCAAACAACAAATCTGGGATACTTAGTGAATTACTTGTTGATTTGCATTTCATTACATCTATACTTATATTTGAGATATAAAAGATTTAATATATACTAAGTCAACTCCTTAATCACTCTCTAATACAACTAAGGGGATACGGAGTTTGTGGAAGGGAGAGGTGGATTAATTTTGGTCACATGACGATTACTCCCAACATTTGGGTTAGGCCTTGAGGGAGCCCACTTGTAGACTATTTCATGTGACCTTGGCATAGTAAGTCTTGCATCCTTCTTAGGCTTGTGATTTGGAGTGAAGTAAGAACTTAGGACTTAAGTATGCATTACAAATCATGGATTATTCTTTATATAATTTGATTTAACGCATAACGTTATATTTTAACCATTGGGGAATGGCATTATCCTAGTAGGGAATGTTACAAATTTCTATTTCCATGTACAGTCCAAACCTTAATTGAAAATTTTAGAGAAAATTAAGGCCCTATTAGGGGTTATTACGTGATCCTCTCCTTGTTCCTCTCCTTGTTCCTCTCCTAGTAGGAACTCAAAAGAAAAGGTTTAATAATGTTTTTTTTTTCCCTCCTAAAATCTAAAAGGGATAAATTCCTTAGATAAAACAACGTATTTTTGGTATGAATGAGCTTATAAAGGTCTATGTCTTCAAGTTTTTGTTAAAGAAGGAAACTTTTTATTCATTTACTAACCATTTCATTTAAGACAAGTCAAAGTTAAGATAATTTATGTGAGTAAGTCATAAGGAATGGTATGTACAATATTTACTAATGATTAAAACTACCATGACGGGAATATTAATAAATAGGCCCTTTTGTTAGATGCCTTGTGAGACGCTCAGATAAGCATTATGAAACCTATGCTTGATCTATGTTCTAAGTTAATATGATTTTGTTATCTAATCATAATATCTAATGAATAGTCTAGTACTTTTGGACTTTAGAGAGTAAGTCAAATTTAAGAGGGGGAGGATGTAATTCCCCTTAACCCTCACAAGTATTTTGGAGAACTAGGATGATGAGGTACCCTTTGATTATGTTTGGACAATATGTTCATCTTTATGTATTCTAATTGATTATTATTTTTAAGAATTTAAATAGTGTTTTTCTCATCAGTAATGATGATGCACTCCCTTTTTACTATATTAATTGATTATGATTATTTTGGGATAACAGTACTACCCCAATCATGCTTCAGTAGGAAATCATTTGATGTACCTGTAGAATGAGGGAAGGTAGTCATAGTCACTTATGCGGGAGATCTACATGATGACACACTCCTCCTACCTTGAATGTTATTATGTGTGTGTGTGTGTGTGGGTGCACACATATATGCCTATGTATATATATAGAATGTGTATGTATATTCTTATGTAGTAATCATATTACAAACATTTATATTGTGTGTGTAAATATGTATGTTGTTTATGTAAGAAAGCTTGGGTGTGCTTATGACATTAAATAGAATATTTATATACACCTACTATGCTTGGTTGAAAAGAATATATATATATATATATATAAGAGGTAAAATAAGAAGCACAAAGGAATAAATAAATAAAATTAATAAACAGCCTAATTCTAAGGGGCTCGAACCTAAGACTTTTTAGGAGTGACACTTTTTAGTTACCATTGCGCTATGAGAATTACTTGTTACCTCTAACTATTACCATACTTAACAACTAAGTTAGTTATTTGAATTTATAAAATTAAATAGGAAAAATACTTTATCATTCTCAGCAAGCTAATAAAATAATTAGAGGGTAAGTTTTAGGAAGGAAAAGATTAATGTTTGGAAGTTTACATAATTGATGTAGCCAAGGATAGTGGATCCAATTAACGATAGTCCAACCCTTGAATCCAATAGCAATAACACCACAGAATTTCAACTCACAACAAAGTTATAATCAGAAACAACTCTTTATTATCAATAATTGAGCTTAGAGTCAACATGTTGGGTTGTAAGGCCTTCTCGGTTATGGCCAACTTCATCAAAATTACAAAAAGATCAACAAGGGTCCTAGCTATTCCAACTCTGCAACATGTCAAAAACTGGTAGAACACAAAGGCATATCTAAACTTGAGCTCACAAGCCACCAAGCAATCTCCTTGTCTCCAAGCACTCAAACTATTAGTTTTGTTATTACAAATATCATAAATACTATCTGATCTACTATCGCTTAGGAACTTCTTCCCCTGCTTCTTTATGTGTCTCTCTAAACACTACCCACACCCTCCTTATATACTATTCAGCCACAAGTCTTCTTACAATAATAATTAATTATTAAACATCAGTCAGCTCTCAAATAACCTTTACTTTATTTATTTCTTCATGTCATCCTTCAAATAGTCATCATATCCACATAAAAGAATGCAACAAACCAGATTTAGGTCCCCACACATCCAATGGTTAATCCATAACTCAAGGATCATGACCCAAATTAAATACACCAATCATCCAAGCTGATTCATCCAAACAAACAAGTCAGTCAGCAAGAATACCGAGTGCCATCAATATAACACCGAGACCCAATTGGTAACTAAACATTGAAATTCATAACCAAGAAACAAATACACCAAGCCACTAAGACCATTGGTGAAGCCAAGAAGACTCCCAACTGAGAACCATCATGGAGTGACCACCAGCAATTGAGCTCCATCGGTGAAGCTAAAAAATCTTACAATTGAGAACTAACACAAAGAAACCTAGAATCTCAGGTCTCCAACCAAGATACCACATAAATCAAAAACCAAACACAAACATATTTTTGGTTTATACAAGATTTCTAACTACCCTAGGATGCTCCTACATCAGAGACCCCAGGTGTGAAAAGATGTTCTTAGAAGCTCAATGAACATCTTTCAGGATTCAACACAAAAATACTGAACTATTTCTTGATATAAATGTCCTCTAAGTTCACAACACATTTTCATTGGTCCCATTTATGTTTTCTTTGTCTCTTCAAATCCTCCCTCACTATGCTGCAGGTTTGTCTTCCATTCTGATCAAAAATCCTTTTAGAATCCTTTAATTCACCCTTACTACCGAAACTCAGGTTCTTCTTACCGAGTATTGTATCCCGCAAAGGCATCAGGGAAAACTTTCTTCCATACTTCTCAATGGCAAATATATTCTTAACACAATCATGTATAGCCTTACAATCATACTACCAAGGTCTACCAAGTAATATGTGACAAGAACTCATCTCCACAATATCACATAACACCTGATCAACATACTCTCCAATCTATAAATCAACAAAAAATTGTTTCCTTTCCTCCTGAGAATATTCATTTTGTACCCAACTAATCTTATAAGGATAAGGATGTCTCAACCTCTTCAAAACAAGTTTCTCAACTATCTCCTCAGCAACAAGGTTATCAGTACTACCACTATCCACAATCACATTCCAAATTTTACCTCCTGACTTGCACCGAGTTCTGAACAAATTCCTCCTCTAACAAGGTTCCACCTTAGTACCGAGCAATGTTCTTTAAACTAGGAAGTTTTCTAACTCCACTTTGGGTTCATTCTATATGTTCTTATTCACCACAGCATTCCTACTATTATCAAGCTTTTTATCTACATGGGAACATTCAAATGATTGATTTCCTTCTTAATCACAATTATAATAAGTACCCTTGAATCCACCTCTGCCCGTTCTTCTCCTCGGCTCAACTAGTTTTGGTTCATCTTCAACTTCTGGTTTGTCTTTCACCAACTGTTCTTGCTTTTCCTTCCCTTGGTAATTACCATGATTTCTTATTTTCAGCTTCTCTTCTACATCTTCAACATACCAATCTCATCTTGGATATTAAATTTCAAACCATTAACATACCTCACCACCTTTTCTTTGGATAGTTCTCTATGCCCAGACTGAATTGTTAACTTATAAACCTCCTCGGTATAATCTTCCATAGTCATTTCCTTATGTTTCAAATTCTAAAATTTCTTAAACAACTCAAGTTCATAGTCGGCAGGGATGAACTTAGCTTTCAATTTTTCCACCATCAACCTCCACTGATTGATTTTAATCTCACCTTCTTCCTCTCTGACTTTCTACAATTCTTTCCACCATAATGCAGCATGTCCTTTCAATTTTTTCTATGCCAACCTCGCTCTAAGAGGATTTGCAATGTCTTCTAACTCAAATTAATCTTCCAAATCACTAATCCAATCAATCAGGTCATCGGGTTTTAATGTACCTAAGAAATTAGAAACCTCCATTCGGTAAGATGTACTCAACCAAGCTCTAGGTCTTTGCAACTGATCAGTTATGTCTCCACCAGATCTATCCATCCAGTCAGCTCTACCATCACCACTAGATCCAGCAGCTTTAAAGTCTTTAGCATCTTCCTCATAACCATCATCAGTTCTAAGATTCCTCAGAATACCAATAATAGCCCTCATAATCTTGGTGACCATTTCATTTTTCATTGACATTATCTTAGATCTGACATCTGATTTCAATTTTTTTTCTATCCTCATTTCCACAACATCATAGAGATCTTCAATCACCTTAGGGTCTAATCTTCTTGGAGGAATCTCCAAAGATTTTCAAAATCCCTCTACAACAAACCCTAAGTTGGACACCTTGTGACAACTTTTGAACTATCTGCAAGCCATATCACAACCTTCTACCTTGCATGAATAATTAGATAGGATTTCACAAGTACAAGAACATAGATCTGCAACACAAATCTCTAAAGGAAACTTAACTTTCACACGGATCAACCCAATCAAGCTTTGGCTCAACAATATCAACTTCCTCCCAACAAGATCAAACTCCAGCTCTAATACCACCTGACAGAGTTAAGGATGGTGGATCCAATTAAGGATAGTCAAATGATTGCAGCCAATATCAACAACACCGTGGAATTTTAACTCACAACAAATTTATAATCAGAAATAACTCTTTATTATCAATAACTGAGCTTATAGTCAACATGTCGGGTGGTAAGGCCTTCCTGGTTATGGCCAATTTCATCAGAATTACAAAAATATCAACAAGGGTCCTAGCTAGTCCAGCTCTGCAACATGTCAGAAACTGGTAGAACACAAAGGCAGATCTAAACTTGAGCTCACAAGACACAAAGCAATCTCCTTGTCTCCAAGCACTCAAACTACTAGCTTTGCTATTACAAATATCAAAAATATTATTTGATCTACTATCCCTTGAGAACTTCTTCCCCTGCTTATTTCTATGTCTCTCTAAATACCACACACACCCTCTTTATATGCAATTCAACCACAAGTCAGCTTACAACAATAATTAATTACAAAACATCAGTCGGCTCTCAAATAGCCTTTACAATATTTATTTCTTCATGACAGCCTTCAAACAGTCATCAGATCCACATAGAAGAATGAAACACGCTACATTTAGGTCCCCACATGTCCAATAGTAAATCCATAACTCAAGGTGCATGACCCAAATTAAATGTACCAGTCATCCAAGTTGATTCATCCAAACAAACAAGTTGGTCAGCAAAACTACTGAGTGTCAACAATATAACATCGAGACCCAGTTGGCAACTAAGCACCGAAATCCATAACTGAGAAAAAAATACACCAAGCCACTGAGTCTATTAGTGAAGCCAAGAAGACTCCCAACCGAGAACCATCGTCGAGTGACCACCAGCAACCAAGCTCCATCGGTGAAGCCAAACAAGCTTACAACCAAAAACTAACACAAAGAGACCAAGAATCTTAGGTCTTCGATCAAGATACCACATAAATCCAAAACCAAACACAAACATATTTTGGGGTTATACAATATTGCCAACTACCCCAAGATGCTCCTGCATCATTAATTAATTAATTAATATTATTTATTAAATAAACTATTACCAACCATAGTGGTTGGAACAGTCACTTCATGTTAAGTAACTCCTCCAACCAAAGCGTTTGCTTATAAATGAGGAAATGGAAAACTCTAGATGGGGGAGAGAAAAAGATAGGGGGAAAGGGAAGGATTTTAAAAAGAGGAATTTAGGAGAGATTTAGGAATTTATAAATTAATTTTTAAAGAGGGAGAGAGTAGGAATTCTACTCAAATTCCTATGAGAAAATTGGTGAGGAGAGAATAATAACATTGAGAATTCTTGTGAGAGATCTGGTAGTGAAGGATCAAAGGAGGGCATGCATGAAGGGGTAGAGCGCGTTGGAGACTAGAGGGATTCATCAAATATCAAAGGGCTTCATTCACAAGACTCCAAGTAGGATCTAGAACTAGGAAAGAATCCCCTTTACCTGTGTGTGTAATATATTCACCTATGTGAATATGAATTTTATATGTGTGTGTGAGCACTATATTAAATATTTAATTATGTACTAAATAAGAATGTTACATAGTGTGTGTTATATGGATATGTGATGGGAAAATATTTTTGAACACCTTTATGTATTGTGATAATTAAGACTATACTCTAACAATTAGGTATGCAAATGTGTGTATTATTATTTAATATTTTTTTAATATTTAAAAATTATTTATTTAAAATTAATATATTTAAATAAATTAAGGAAACAATATAGGAGGAATATAAGAGAATAAACACATCATATATGGGAGGACAAAAATAAATATAAGATTAGAGTGTATATTTATATGTAAATGCAAGAAGAAATTATATGAGAAAAATAAGGAAGAAAGATAGGAGAAAAATAAGGAGAAATTATAAGAGAGAGAAAAAAGATCAAAAGAAATAAGTTAAAAGTGGAACAAAACTATGCATAGAAATCTAGCTTTATAACATAAGAAAGTAATAACCAAATGTTTAAAAATTTAGAAGGAAAAAAAGAAAAATGGGGGGCATGCTTAAACAGAAAAGAGAAGAATATGGAACCAATACTATTAAGGTGGGAAATCTATTTAATAAAAATATATGAATGCATATGAAATGAGTAATATTATAAAAGAAAATTTATTTTACATATTAATTATTAAAATTTATAGATATAAATGATGTATTGTAAATATCTATATTTATGACTATATATAATTAATAAATAATCAAAATAAGAGAAACTGGTTAATAAATAACTAAAGAAAAAAATTAATTAATAAGTAATCATGATAATGAAAGTTATATTACATTATTGGTATTTTGTAAACTTGCGCGTATAAGAATAAAATTTGTGGAATATGAAATACACTATTGTTATAGAGTAAATTTATATCATATAGTTAAGTATGAAATAGCTTAAATATATTAATAAATAAGTGATTAATTGGTTATAAAAATATATAAATAATTAATGTAGTATATAGAGAGAGTTATGTATTTTCATGATTATAAATATGAAGTTATTTAACAATATAACTCTTATGATCATAGGATTTGTCATTTAAAAAAAAAAATTTGGATTAATATTAAAATTGGGTATTGTATTCATTTATGGCTTATTTGAGTTGCATTGGTGTTGTCCTAATGTTGGTAGGATCTCTTTAATTGGTCATAGATTCCCTTTAATCAGTTGTAGGTGTTGTTTTACTTATCATAGGCATCATTTTTCCTGATTGCAGGTATTATTTCATCTTCCAGTTTGTCAAATGTATATTTTTTAGATGTGTAGGGGGCCACCAAAGCCTGTTAGAGTTTGTAACTTGAACTCTGATGGTTGTTTGTTTGTATTTACATCTTGTGTAATACATGTTGATTATTTCCTTGTGTATAGGTACCTATATAATTAGGTTAGGGTTTAGGATCTTCCTATGGACAGAGGGTCACAAGAGGGTTCCTAAACCTATGCTTTGGATTTATTAATGAGGTTTGTGTTAACCAAGAATCTTGGATAGCATGTTGAGAAGGGTAAACTAGGTTATCTAGGTGAATGCTTCACCATAGGTGTTATGACCCATAAGTGGACCCTAGAGGGTCCTATGTAGTAGAGATTAGGGCGCTAAATAGGCTAGCTCTACATGTGATATTTTAATCAATTAAAAACATTAATAAAATGAATTGGGCTTTGGGGGTTTGGGTCATTACACTAAAAAAGATAATAAGGATGGTGTTATGACTACATATGCCTTTTTGGAGTACTAGAGTCATGTGTAATCAATGAGAAGGCTTGGGTGTGCCTGGTTGGCCATGATCACTAGGCTGGATCCCAACATGGAAGAGCTATGTGATGACACTCACCTAGTCAGTAGCCTAGAGCCCTTACTCTTGATAGAATATTTCCTTTTGTAGTACCTTTATACATTATGTTACCTCTTATGTCCTTTTGTTTGTTTTGGGAAGGGGTACCTCCATGGCTTTAGATTTCCTTAGAGCTTGTGTGGACCTTGGTTTTGTCTCCTAGCTCAAGGGAGTGGACCTTTATGGTTCTACATGGTTTGGTGTAAAATATTATTGAGGTGTTGTTCATGGTTAATGGATGGCTCTATTTTGGATCCTTGCTTGGTAGCTATTGAAACCTACCTATTTGTATCATGTACTTTAAATGTTACAAATGTAATGATTATGTGTAAACCTTTTTAATACAATATACTAACGGATGTGAACTCCTAAAGGGATACTTGATATAATAAGTAATTTATTGAAAAGAAATGTAAAGATTAGAAGGGTATCTCCAAGTGAAAAGAAAGGGAAAGGAAAGCATGTTGTATTATTGCAAAGAGTTTAAATATGTAATTTCATTTGCAGTGCTCTTAAATGTATTCTCCTATGTGTATGATGAGAGGATAATAAAGCTAGATTTAAATCTCGTCCCATGACTAAATGTATAAAGTGTTATAAATGATATTTTTTTGGTAGATAGACTTGTGATAGAAATGATTTAGTGTATGGTTTATGGTTAGTAACAACATATGTAATTAAGGTTGAATACTTTACCATGTTTCTATATGACTGTGTAGTTCAAAATGTATCATGTAAAGTGAGCGTATATTCATATTCTAAATGGAAATCAAAGTGTGTTGTAAATGCATGTAATGGGAAGGAAGATTAGATTTGAAGTTATTTTGAAAAGTCTTATAATGTGATCTTGTACCCTGTCTCTTTCAGAAAATGCTATGTGATTAAGTTATGGAAAAGACTAGGAGAATTATTTTTCCTTAGTTTTGGATCAATAGTGAAATTCATTTGATAATGGAATGTAGGAATTAAAGGAAATCAAATTTCTATTTAATTTGGAGTTCATGGTTTAACTTTTACACTTAGAGTTAATAAGTAAATGGTTAAGAAAGATTAGAGTTCTAGAAGTGTCATTAGAGAACCTGAAGGTACTTTATTAACTTAGTGATAGATGCACTTTGGAATTTAAATTAGTTTCAAAAAAAAATGGTTGCATTAATTGTAAATGTAAGACCTTGTCCTTCTAGGTTCCTTGGTGGGGCATGACAAAAATAGTTTAGTCATAAATTTGGTTGCATTGTAAATGACTACAAATAAACTACTAATAGTCACATGAATAAGTTTATTCATTTATATGAAATATTTAGTAGTTTATTTAGTCACATATTATTGTGTGTGTACTAGTGTCCTCCAGTGCCAAATCTAACTATTGTCAAACTAAGATAGTAAACAACATTCTTTCGAGTCTCCTTCAAGATGGTACATGTTCCTTCTTGTCCTTTTTTCAATTGCAATCACATCTCTAGATCTCTTCTAAATATCACATCCTTTGTTCTTGAAAATAACATCATATCCATTCTCACACATATGTTCAACATTTAAAAGATTGTGATATAAACCCTTCACATAATAGACTGTCAGTATTATTCTTTCCATCAAAATTAATATATCCTCTACCAAAAATGTAAGAAATCTTATCATCACCAAATCTAACAAGACCACTATCATACTTTTCAAGTGACACAAATTTACTCTTATCTCTAGTCATATGATGAGAACAGTCATTGTCAATCCGCCATTCATTTTTGTTCCTTCTAACATACAAAATAGTTTCAACATCATCGTCAACTTCAGCACAAATGTTAGAAATATCAATTTCCAATTTCTTATCTTCTTCATCACAAAACAAACAATATTCTTCTTTTGATGCATCATCTAAAATACTAGCATCTTCATTCACATAGTAATCCTTCTTATTGAACTTCTTAAACTTTTGTCTAGGATCCTTCTTTGGACATCTAGTAGCCAAATGATCAATTTTTCAACATCTAAAACATTTCAGGGGTAACATACCTTTGTACTTGTATAGTCATACGTATGGATTGTGGAAATCTAATAGAATCCAAAAACTAATATAGTCATACGTATGGATTGTGGAAATCTAATAGATTTGACCTTTGTACTTGTCGATACTTTTCTTTAGTCTTCTTGTAAAGTTTGCTTCAAATTCTTTTTCATCATCAATATGAGGACTGTCATCTGATTTAGTTTCCTTAAAAGCTATCTTAGATCTACTTTTATCTCTTACAAACTTCCTTATATCTCAAATTTGGTTAGGGTTCCAAACAAAAAATTTTAAGTAAACTTCTTCAGATTAGACACCTCCTCAATCACCGAGATCTTATAACTGTAACTATCTTGTAATGTCATCAAGATCTTTTCCATGAAATCTTCATCAGTAATTGTGTAACCTTGATTCTTGACTTCATTCACAACATTCTCAACTCTTTAAAAATATATTTTAATATCTTCACCATCTTCCATTCTCATATTCTCATTGTCTCTTAGTTGTTAACTTCTTTGATAACTTCATTCTATCATTTTCTTCATAAATATCTTTTATCTTTTACCAAACTTCATAAGTAGTCTTCAAAGAAATAACCTTAGCTAATTCAGTTTTTGATAAAGAGATAATGATAGCATGCCTCTCTTTTTCATTCTTTTCATATGCATATATTTCATCTTGAGTGTTAAGGCCATTATGAGGAAACACGTACTTTGTCTCCACATGCTTCCAAGTCTTGTAGCCAACTGAAACCAAATAACCTTTCATCGGATCTTTCCATGAAATTATAGTCTGGTCTATCTAACATAGGAATGTTCAATTTGTGCACCATTAGATCTACCTCAAGTAGTTAAGCTCTTCAACAAGGAATAAAGCTCTGATACCAATTGTTCAACAGGCTGAATAACTAGGGGGGGATGAATCAATTGTTCCCACACACTTTATAAAACTTTTTCTCTATTGGTAAACTATTAAACAATTACAATAACAACTTTTGATCTTTCGGTTAAGAACATTAAACATTCACAGTACATATAAACATGAAATCATAGAAACATGAACATAGAGAACACCAAGATTTATGTGGAAACCCAAACTGGAAAAAACCATGAAGAAACTAATTCTTATAAAATGAACACCTATTAGGGTGACACCGGTTAAGGTGGTTTTTACAAAGTCTCACTGTTAGTTTTCTCACTGCAGGTTGGCTCACTATCAATCAACTCACTACCTGTCAAACTAACTACCCTCAAATAGGCTCACTTCCAGTACAAATAGGCTCACTACCAGAATATATGAAAAGAGATTAAATCCACCACTGATATCATTGTCCCTAACACTCTACAATATAGGAATGATGTATCAGTATGCTATCGATTGCATCCATGCACACAATCACCAACACATAAATCTCCTGAAAATAGATTCACAATAACTTTGCATATAAGAAATGCATAAGCCACATAAAAAACTAAAATGCTCGTTCTTCTTATAGTTCTTGATGTCATCAACCATGTTGGCCAAAAAAATTTGAAATAGGTCACACCAAGACATTATTGTGGTGGTAATGAATGAAATTTGAACCACCTCAACCAATACAACTCACCTCATGCATGCCAACATGAACACCATCTCTAAATCCATTAGTTCCAACAGACATGATGACCACATTACGTAATAACTATTGGGATCAAAACACAAATGAACATGCTCCAAATAGGATTGACCCCAAACAAATGATCCACCATATGTTGTACACAAAGTAGAACCACCACCTAAAAGGATAATGATAAATATTTGAAGCACATCATTTGGTGAACACTTCTACCTTGACACACATACTATTAGTACAACTATTGATACCACCAAGACTATCAGTACACATCAACCAATACAACCAAAACATGAAAATGCATTGGATATGTTGACATCAATGACAACCATTAATGACAACAATATAAATAGCATCAAATTCACATTCTAACACATACGTCCTCATTGTATATTATGTAGTATTTTATTTAATGACCCCTAAGGAGATAATGCTTTCTTTAGGATTGATCATGTTTTGATTCTTAAGGATGCATTGCTTTCCTTAGGAATAATCATGTTTTTGATCCCTGAGACAATGATTTCCTTAGGACTCATCACCTTTTTAGATCCCTATGGAGATATTTATTTCCATAGGAGTGATCCCATAAGCTTCCCCTAAGCGTAGACTTTTTAAGATGCCCCTGAGGGAAAAAAAAATTAAGCTACCCTTGAGTGCAAAAAATTTCAAGTTTCCCTTGTGCGCAAACTTTTTAAGGTAGAATTGACTAGCATAATGAAGCTTACTAAACCATCAATTATACTTCTCTTTTTTGTTAGTATTATTATAACTGGAATAATACATATTTCTATCATTTCTTTGTCCTCCTCTTCTTCTCCCATGAATCACCTAGCATAACACAAATTTATAGCATGTTGGATTCATGGTCTCTCGCTCTTTCTTTCCATAGCTCTCATAGTTATGTTAGTGGGTTAGATCATGGAATTTTGTCTTTGTTTATTCTCTTTCCCTTTCCATGTGGTCACTTATGCTCTTGCAATAGCTTTCTAAATATGATATTAGTAGTTGAGGCACTTCTCAATCAAGGTTTCTTCTACTAGTTGATTTGGAGTTTTATTTTGGTATTAAACTCTCTTTTGTTTGTGTCTTTGTCTTTTGTTTATTTTTGTCTTTTTATTTATTTTTTTGTGCCCTTGTGCATGGATGTCTAATTTGATATCCTTCATTTTTTGTCTTGCATCCTTAAACTTATTGATGTCTTATCTCTTCTTAGTTTCTCCATAATCATCTCTCTTGTTTCCTCTCTCTTCCTCTTCTCTCTCATCTTGCTTTATCATGATCATGAGGTTGTCTCATACTCCCACTAAATTGGGGGATAAATTTACCATTCAAATGTATAAGAACCTAATTAGTCTACAATTTAAGGTTTATTTGGCACCTACCTTAGTGTGTTTTCTAGAACAGGACCTCGTATGGCACCTAATAGACACATAAATTCAAAAATGGGTCCTCTTACATCTTAGTCTTGTTCAAAATTGAGGTTGTCCCTTATTTATAAGTGTACTCCTCTATCTTTCCTCCAATCCCATAATTCATTTCATCACCTAATCCCTATATTACCATTTATGGCATTTATATACTATAATGGCCTCTAAACTAGCTATACCCTATTTTCCTGCATCCTTTCATTACTCAGGACCCATGATCCTGATTTTGGCCCTAAATGGTGGGTATATAATGGCTCAATTATTCTATACCTAGGTATAGAGAATTTTGGCCATCCTATAGCCCAAATATTTAGCCCAAACTTGAATTGGGTCCTCCTCTCGGCAATTCAATGGAAGATTAGAACTTACAGTTAGCCTAGTTGAGTTTTAAACCTAAAAATGTCGTTAAAGGTATATAAACACTCTATCTCTCATCATTTTGGGAATCCATTATCATGGTCAAGATATCAAGTGCAAGGAATAAAATCAAGTTCAAGAGTTATCAATAAATTAAGCATTCAAGTTGTTTCTCTCCGTAGACCTAGCTTATTTCCCAATTGGAAGTCAAGCAAATGATTTCTATCAAGGAGATACACCTACCTCTCTAGGTCTTCTTCTTTCTCCCTCAATCAAATATTATAGAAAATTACAATTTCCATTTGTGAGATTTTTGTCTTTCATGATTTTCTTTTGGATTTTTGTGTTAATTCAAATCTATTGCATTGACATATTTGATCACATTCAAAGAAGCATTTTCATTGCCAATGTATGATATACTTTATTTATTTGATCCAACCTCTGCTAAATGATAGCACACTTTCCTTTATTTCATTCCATTTAATGTTTGATTTATAAATAGAGGTTTGAATAAGACAAAAACCTTTATCCAACCTTCTTCTATATTTTTGTGTGTCTAGGAATGGGTTATAGAACTACCAAAACTTTTCCATGAAGATCAGGAACAATTGAAGCATCCCTATAAGTTTCAAGTAGAAACCCAAGGTATAGAATGGCTCAGTCACCTTATACTTGTGTATAGAAAAACTTAGTTTTTGTGTATCCCTTCGATACAACTCAAATTTGACAAGTAGACAGGTTTTAGCTTTAAGATCTCAAAACAACAATTACAGGTATTTTTGGGATTATGTCTGTCTATTATTCAAATCTAAAGTTTTATCTCTCCTATTTTTATTCTAAGTGCACATAAATATTTCCTAATCTACATTTCTTGTCTCATTATCATTTCTCATTTCAATTTTACATATTCAGTGAAGGATCACTACCCCATTTAGCACTTGGAACATCACTTGAGCCTATTGGGGCATCTTTCTTCCAAATGTGCAATCAAGTGAAAAGGAGAAGTGATGTATCTTTGTATTAATCCTCTTTTCATATTGTATAATATGTATGTATATATATGTATCTATGTATATGTATGCGTGTGTAGATACACACACACAAATATATATATATACACACATCTGTAAATACATGCATATATATATATATGTATGTATGTATGTATGTATGTATGTATGTATGTATGTATGTATGTATGTATGTATGTATGTGTATATGTATATATATATATATATATATATATATGTATGTATGTATGTATGTATGTATGTATGTATGTATGTATGTATCTATATCTATAAATATATCTATAGATACACAAACATATATATACATATATGAGTATATATACATACATACATATATATGTATGTATGTATGTATTTGTGTGTGTATGTATCTATTGCAATGTTATTCTTGTGCCTTCTTTTTGTATAGCTTGATGCATTATTGTTATCGACTCTCATTTTTCTACCTCTGGGGCTTGTGTTTGAATCTTGGAGGGATTCAGATGTGGTAGCAAGAGTAACTCCTCTTGTTAGTGCAGGTAAGGATTTACTTATTTATATTTTCCATTTTTCTAGTTAGCTCGTTTATTTGAGTGGAAATTTTTTCTTGAGAAGGGGGCTCAAAAATTTATCTCTACATTGGAGTTTTTATGGTGTTCTTGCATTCTATGTTTGTCTTTTGGAATATTTCAACCTTCAATTTGTGAATAAATTTCTTATATCTTTCTCTCTATTGTACTTCTATTGAGTTTGGACATTTAACTGGACTTGCAGGAATGATACTATTCTCTTTTACTAACATTCTTGAGCATAAAAATTTATAATCACCGCATCATGGAAAGGATCATTCAATCTCAAGAATTTACATGTTTATATTTTAGAATGGATCATTTGATCCTATTCATTTATCTTTTGTTGTTTATATAAGTGTGTATCATTTGATCCTATTCCTTTATCATTGTTTTTTATATAAGTGTGGATCGTTCAATCCTATACTTTTATTGTTGTTGTTTATATAAGTTTGGAACATTCATTCATGTAATTTTATCTTGTTGTACATAAAAAATGGATCATCAAATCCTAAGTTATTTATCTTGTTGTCTATATGGATCTTTTGATTTTAAGTATTCATTTTTACTATTATGATAAAGAAAGAATAGATCATATGATAGCATTAAACTTTACAGATCATGATAGGAAAAGAATGATTGATTGTGAGCATTCATATTGTTGTTTCAAAAAAGGAAGAACCATTTGATTATATGTTTTAATTTTATTTTTTTATTGAGGTTGAACCTTCCAGTTTCATGCTTTCATAGCTCTAAATCTAAGAAAGACTAGTCATCCATAATCAAAAGAAGGGTTTATTTTCCCATCAATTCAAGCCTACATTCTTCATGGTTATTGCATGATATTCTTTGTGCATTATAGTGTATGAGAGTATATAAATCTGGTTGCTAAGTGATGCATCTATAAAACCTTTATTGGTTAATTGATTGAAGTAAATAGATTATCTAGCTTCTTTCCTTTAGGGCTTATCTAATGGGGAGAATTCTTCATCTATGTATTGTGGAGATAGCAATATACCAACTACATATTTTTTCACTTGAATAATTATAATGGATTTATTTAAACCTTGGGGTGGAGGAATGTGTATTGGTCAAGGTTTTGTGATAACATGAATCTCTTAAGAAAAATGAGGCCATCAAGATGTGGATATCTTATTAAAGGGCCTACATGACTCATAACGAGTTTGGTGGTGACATTGAATACACAAGGAATTGTATGTGTACTTTAAAACCTTGGCCAAGGTGGTAGTATGATACAGGTAGTATTTTTTAGTCACTATAATTAGTAGTGTGATTTTTACCTAGGAAGGTTACCCTAGTAGGTGAAGATTTCTATAGGTTGGTTGGCTATGACAGTTGTGGGTTCTACAGTAAGTCTCAGGTGGCAATAAAATTGAAGGTGTGTTCTCATACCCTTGGGAAGGGCCAGGCCACTTCCATGTGGAAGTTGTGTGGGAGACCATTAGGTCATGATCATAAGATCAAAGGTTGGGTGGATAAAACCCCACATAATACTCTTTCACCCTAGGAGGTCAAAAACTTCAAGAAGTTCAGTAGAGAATGAACCTTCAAGTTTAGGTTTTTTTGAATCATTCCTTGGTAGTTAATTCTATTATTTTCAATTCATATAAATTCAATGTTAGTATCTTTCATATGAATGTTAATGTTACATTTCGTATTGATTTCCTTATGTTGTTATAGTAACAGAAGAAACTAGATAAAAATCATATTCACATGAATTCAATTGTTGACCTAATCTTAATTAGTTAATGGAAGTTCTCATTCATATTCATAAGAAATGAAAAGCATTTATTTCAGTTATGATGTTAAATCATTTTCCTTTCCTCATAAGAGAAATTATATTTTTCCTATTATTTAGGATCGTTTAGTTGGTATGTTACACCCTAAAATTATTGTGGACCTTTTCTTTAGGGACAAAAAATATGAATAAGTTAAGTTTCCTTAACCCATTCACATTTTTGGTCCCTAAAAATGAGCCCCTGGATTTACTACCCACAAGAAATGGTTTTAGTATCACAAATGCATAGGAAGTGAACTTATGGGATCATTTTTAGGGACCAAATACAAGGATAGATTAAGTAAATTTAACACATACATATTTTTGACACTGGAGTCATTTCTTGCAATAATTAAATCTACGAGCTCATCTTTAGTGACCAAAAAACATGAATGAGTTAAGGAAACTTAAAACATTCACATACTTTGTCCCTAAACTTTGGTATTAGAACTTTAGGTGAAGAGAGGTTGGATAGATAGGAGGGGAAGAGACAGTGGAAGAGATAGTGGAGAGAGGGAGAGGGAGATGAAGAGGGTCGATACTAGAGAGAGAGAGAGAGAAAGAGAAATAAGACTATCTAAACATATCTTTAATCTTTCAAGTACATCACAAAGACAAAGGATTAAAATTTTCAAAATAGGGCATAACTGCAACATTAGCTTAATAGTCTTATCATTCTAGTAAGAAAAATACTCCTATGGTTTCTTTCACAACCAATAAGAGCTATTAAGAAGGCCTAGTTACCATTGGCCTTGGTTGTATAAGTTTTGAAATATGTGATGAAGATGGGACCTAATTAGGTAGCTACAAAAACTAGAGATTGTGGTACCAAATTTACTTTGTTAAGCACAAATTTTACTTCTTCATGAAAAGTTGACCATTGTTATCTTCACTCATACAATTTTACATGACATGGATAGATTTTTTCTGCATGAACCTATTTAAATGACATAGAGAGAGGAAGAGAGAGGGAGGGAGACAAACATGCTAGCTAACAAGGAAGGGAGAGAGAGGGAGAGATACTTAAACATTATGAAAACTAGGAATGTCTTATTGCTTCAATGGTATCATCATGACATTATGAGGAATGTTCAAATCCAACATTAACAAATTCTAATGCAAATATTTTTATTTTTCATAAGACAAAGGTTGATTTATAACCTTTCAAAATCCCACTCCCACATACTTCTAAAACATATTCAAAATTAAAGATGGCTTGTTTATATTTCTCCATAGTTTTCAGGTTTCTTGGGAGGCGATAACCTATAATAACAGAAAATATTTTCTTGATTATCTTTTGTAGAAAATTTATATGGTGGTTATCATCGTTTCCAAACCTTACACCTAAATTTGGTAAGATTTTCAATTAGAGAGAGAGAGAGAGGATAATTAGGGCTTAGAATAGATAGAGATAGTGATGGGGAAGGAAGATGAGACAGAGGGAACAAAGAGAGGGTGAGACATGCATATAAAGACATATATGCATAAATCTATATAAATATATACATATTATATATGTAACAATATATACATACTGAGAGGGGAAGGGTGAGTCAGTAACCCTAAAAACTTTTTGATCTTTATCCTTAAGATAATGTCTTTCATTAATTGATTGTCATATTATCATTTCCATTCATTCATAACATAACTGAAATATGAAATGCTTATCATCTAATAGGTAAATATTCATGAAAATTCATACAATTGACACATGTATTTTGGCATCGCATAAACCCTTTTTAGAAGGTAAAAACTATGGTGGGGATGACACCCACAATACTTCACTACTACAATAATAAAGTTTGCATGTTAGGGATTACAAGTTTTTATCACTTCTAATGATCTTACCCTATTAGGAGTAACAATTAAGACCTGTTAAGATCTACCTTGTTAGAGGATTTAAGTAACATTTTTAAGTGTGCACTCGGTTAAGAGATTTACAAAAGATAGTTAGGCCTAATCTGTTAAGATATTTTGTTTACCACAATTGTTAGAAAGTAATAGTAAATTGACCTGGATGTAGCAACTGACTTTGCTGAATTTTAGATCTATTTAGCCCTTAATTAATATCACCTTTTTGTGATAGATTTTTCCTCCAAATACTACTCGGTAGCCTCTGGTATGATTATAATTTGATCCTTGAATACTCTGTCAAAACCTTAACATCATAACCCTATCTAATCTTCAGATGTCCCTATATGCGGCTACTTCTCATGTGTGTTAATAAAAACTGACATCTTGACAATTCTTATATCATAAAGATTTGACCTAATTAGGGTTATGGAATCATCTAGAAAACATTAGATCTATGACCCATATGAATTACCTAAATTGATACTACATAGGGATCATCACCAATCAATTCTTACATCTCCACTAAATATTTACCTCGATTTATGTAAACCATTTTCTAGCTCGATATAAACCGTTTACCTTTTTTCTATGTCATTCCAAACTTCTATGTTATTCATGTATTACTCAGTAAATAATGCACTATTGTCTTAGTAAAATGTTGATGCTTGATAAATATGAATGCTCGGTTATAATTATACTCGGTGTGCTTGGTAATCATCTGGCTCAGTGTCTATGCTCCGTCAAGACTGTGCTCAATTAACTTGTCATTCTACTTGTGCTCTGTTCAGTTACTATACTTAGTGTTTTGACCGACTAGTCTGTTTGCATCCTTTACCAACTATATGTGTGACACTAATGACAAATCATAATGTAATTATGTGTAACATTCTCTCCCTTTATCATTAGATACAAAAACACATATGTATGCCATCATCAAAATCTTCTCCAAAATTCAAAAACTTGTATAGTTCAAAAATTTTGTGTAGACTCCCCTTGTCTATATCCCCTCAATAAACATATTATATACATATAGTTTTCCCCCTTTTTTATAATAATTCAAAAATGTATACTTACAGCTTGTCAAAAATGTTCTAGTGGGTTTTCTTAAGGTTGGCAAGAGGTTTTCCCATTCCTCTTTCAGACTCTCTAGAGTAATTTGTTCTAGGCCTACCTGGACATGCATATCAAAAATATGATCTACCACTGATAATTTGGGGGTGGAAACTAACTCCTTTACCTTTTTAACATGCCTTTGCATCACCTCTATGTGTGGTAATAACTCAACATGCAACTTGGTTATTTGATCCTTTATTTTGTCCTCTTCTCTTATCAATTCAGCACTTAACCCCTGTATATGTTTAACCTTTTCATAATGCAGTTTGAATGCATGGGGTTTGGTTATCAAGATTTCAGCACTTTTTTGCATGTCTTCATCTAACTTCTTCAATTTTGCATTTATTTCTGCAATAATTATATGGTGCAAATCTTCTTCAAAATAGTAAGGATATTTTGAATAATACCTTCGATTTTAATTATTGTTTCAGATAGTTTCACTTTGTGAATTGCCACTACTTGGCTGATCTTCTTTGTGATCTTGTACTAAATCTTTTTTTGCTCTTTCTTCAATATTTTTCTCAGCATTGGTTGTAGGAGAATTGATGTTCTCGGTAAGGACTGCAAGTTGGTCAATGATGGGAGTATTGTCATCAACATTGACATTAGGGACAACTTGCATCAATATTTATTTTGCATCCTCTAGCACCTGTTTATGTTTTCTTTCTTGCCTCAACTTCTCCTGAGCTTCTTTCCAGGTGTAGATTTCTGCATACCTCCTAAGAGCTTCAGGGTCTAATTGTCTCAGGTCACATGTAGGTATCTCTATCACTTCATCAAGTGTGACCAGACCTTTACCATGTTTCTTCTTCTTCTTTTCTTGTCTGTTTCATGTTGGTGATTGGCCATAGGGAACTAGAGCCTTTTTCTCTAGATTTTACTTTTTTTGCTCAGTTGATAAACTCTCTTCTTCCCCTTTGCAATTCCCTCGGTGTGAGGTCCTAGGGCTTGTGGCCTTGTTTTTGTAGTAGAATCATCTACTTTGGTTTCATCTTGATTTTCTTTATCATCAGCCTCTATATGTGTAGCTTCTTTTTATGCTTCCTCATGCTTGTCTTCAATAGTATCCATTTGTTTCTCAGGTGGTGTGTGCTCATTTTTCTCCTTGGTGGCAATATCAATGGCTTGTACTAAGATAGGAAAATTACCTGGTATGAGTGCTCTAGCTAAATCGGTAGATTCTTCTTTGTTCTTGGTAGTAGCATTGATATCTTCATCTTCTTTAGCTTGATCATTTGGATCTCCTTCTTTGATATCCTCAATCAATACTTCTTATTCCCCGATTATCTTTAACATCTCTAGAGTATCTTCTTTTTTGGTGTGCAGCAAGATAAAAATATTCAGCATAAGTGTTATCTTCTAGTTGCTCGGTGTCTGAGATGTGTATTGGATCTTCAACTGGCCTTTGTGTTGTAGCAACATCATCATCTATTTGTACACCTTTTCCTCTTCTTGTTACACTTTTCTTGGGAATAACTGCAAGTGCAGTTTTCTCTGCTTCATCTCTTTATCTCAAGATTTTAGTCCATATCTCCTTGCTTTCTTCATCAACTTCTTGAAGTTTTCCTTGTAGAATATTTAATGTCCTTCCTTTCATCAAAAATTTATTTGCATATGTTTTCATCATTTCTTCAATCTCTTGGATAGATAGATTTGGCATTGCCAAAATCAATGACCTTTCTCTCATTTTCTTGTCGGTGTTCAAAGCATAAGTCCACCTTGCTAATATTTTATCATACAATTCCTTGGGAATAATCTTTGAAAATTCAACTAGAAATCTCTTAAATTTAATCATCATGTTGATCATGGCCTCTTCCAGTTTATCTTGATCCTCTATGTTCATGTTTGAATATCTATGACTTTTAGGATGACCTAGTCCTCCTTTTTCTTTTATGCCCTCTGCAATCTCATCAATAGTTTATGCTTTATTTACTACTACTTTAAATTGACTTGTGTCTTCTTCATCAGAATCTACATCATCTTTATTTCTTATCAATTTTATTCTCTTCTTTGGTACCTCGGTAGACGCTTGTTTACTTCTCATCTTCTGGTAAGTCTTTGTCGGTGTAGGCCTTGTTATTTTTGCCACTCCTCTTCTCTAAGGTGGGGAAACACCTGTAGAGGAACTTGTCCTTACTCGTGTAGGAGTATCTGTATGTTTTCTCTTTCCTTTCATTGCTTTTGGTGGCTTTGGCTCTATTTCCTTTTCTAACTTGGTCTCCTCTTCATCTTCACTATTACTGATTAATTTATGTTCCTTGGTTGCCTCTTCATTCGACTTCTCAACGTCTTCCTCTCCAAAAAAAAATTAAGTGTGTCGATCATTTTCTTTTTTTTGCTTCCAATTTTAACTCCAACCAATTCCATTCTAATTCTTTGATTTTCCTCTTCATAAGTTCCAAATCTTGTTTCATTTATATCGTTAGGCTCTACTAGAAGTGCCTTTATTGACCTAGTAGCTCAGTCAATGTCTATTGCATATTCCATCGGTGGAATCCATGCATTCCTTGGTTCAACTACCTTTATTAGGGTTGAGTCAGTTTCCACTAGGAAACATATTCCATCTTTGTATTTCTCAACTAACTGTGCAAGAATTCTACTCCTTTTGTGCATTTTATCCTTGAATTTGGTAAAAATAGTCATCCATGACTGGCTCAAAATTATTGCCCAAACTACTTATGAAATCATCGATTTGAATGATAACTGGCTTATTTACATCCCACTGTACATTACCAATTGAGGGAAATGAGTTCTACAAGTAGAAAAATGTACATACCAATAGGGATCCAAACTTACAGGTGTTGGATTTTGCAACTCATATTTTTCTCATGTTCTCCTCCAGTTGCCTCAACATCAACTCAGCTAGGTCAAGTTGAAGACCTTTCTTCATAATTTTTTAAGTAACATCAATAGCTCCGCAAGGAACATTGTTCGATCTACTAGATTGAAATAATTTTTATGCAATCACATATGCTTTGAATCTAGTCTCAAGGTCATGAATTGTGTTTATCCTCATTCCTCTATTGTCCCATTTGGCTCTAGTCAACTTCTCAACCTTGATCTTTGGTGGGTGCCTTAGGAATTTTTTCCTTGTCACATACAGGGTTTCTTGTGACCATGTGAATCACATCCTTGGTGATATTTAGTGGTTCATCTAACCACATAGTGCCATCGTTTACTCTTCTCAAAACAATCTTAATCCACTCAGTCTTAAATACCTCTGAGAAATGAAGTGCATTTGTCAAACCTTTTATTTATAGATGTTTGTCCTCATATTTCAGTTTCTCATCTATGCATTGCTCTTGATAGGTGGATTGAAGCTCAAAATGACCTATCTCACTGATCTTGTAGTGAATATACCATTGAATATCCTTCACTAATAGAACCCTAGGTGGTATAGATGAAAATGCACCTTTTTCATCGATCTGTGATGCGACCTCAGGATGAGGCTTATAGTTTGGTTCCTCATATGTTTCTCTCTTGATTAATGTGACTTTCTTCTCCTTATTAGCCTTTGATTGAATGGGTTTTATAGTGGAAGTCATTGTTGATAACAAATTAGGGCTTTGTAAAAAATTTGTTCAAATTGCTCAATTTCACTTTAAACTTACTTGAATAAATTCCAAACACTCTATGAAATGCACAAATCATTGTAATAGCTCAGAATCTGGTTGCTCAAATTTTTCTCCTTTTCATTCTAGTTCTCTCTTCGAATGCAATGTGAAAAATGAGTTGGATCATCGCGTATTTATACCCAAAAACCCTTTTTGGCATAAATATGTTGCATTAAATGCTTCACCATCCACTACTAGTTAAAGATCGTACACTCAATTATCCCCTTTATATACTTCATCTTGGTTAACACTACCAACGCTAGGTTGACTACGCAACTTGGTTAGCTTTACCATTTTCACTGACTAGCAATCTCTTACTCGATCTAACTTTACTGACTATGCTCATTTCAAGTTCATAACATATAACGACCTAGTGCATCTTAATTCATGAAGATATGGTATTCATGCAATAGATATAAGGAATTGTTGTAAGGTATAACTAATTAAAATTCAGTTCTCATACTTACTTGATAGACTTAAGTAGAAGTGGTGAAATCACCTAATCCAAAGGACGAGGTGTCACTGACTGTTGTGCTTGTTCCTCCATTGTATTATGTTGATCTTCTCCACATTTGACTCATATGCCTTCTAATTCCATTAATAGTATTCTCATTCATATCAACATTTAGTTTTGGTGCTCGGTCTCTGCGATCTTTACTTAAGTGACCGACCTTGTGACAGTGCAAACATGTCATTCCAAAATTTGTCCAATTTCTAGATTTACCTCTCTAGTGTAGTCTCATACAATTTGCAAAAATATGACCATATATTCCACATGTTGTACAATTAACCCAAGTGTTGTAATACCAAGTGTAACAATTACCTTGTCTTCTCAATTGATAGGTATTGTTTTGTCTCTTGGTTTCCAAACTTGTTTCAGTTGTGCCCTTCATTCTTGTGATATATGACCATTCTTGTTGTAAGTACGACAATGTTTTTCCATATAGTACCTCTTAGGTGATTGTTCACTTTTATCTACATTCATATGCTTGATATACATACTTGTTGCAATAACCATCAAATTTAGGAATGGTGTTAGGAGACCTTTAGCTTTACTTCTGCAGATATTTGTTGTGTGATTTGGTTTTCCATAGTGTTGGCATGAGAGATTATTTGGTCTTGGATTTTCATAGGCATTCATTTGCTCTGCTTGGTTTGATGACTCTCCTTGCTCGGTATAACCTAATCCAGTGGTGTTGTACAGTCTTCTTTGACTCATTAATAATTCATCCATCATTTTGGTAATTTCCTCAACTTTCTTTATTATTTAATTGTGTTGCTGCATTTTTAATTCATTTTTTAGACTTTCATTCTCTTCCCTTAATTCACCAATGTCTTCCAATTTCTTAGCAATCTCATTGTTCACCTGATTGACTTCTTGACTCATGACAACCATCTGATTGAAAATTTCAAAGTGATGCTCGATCAGCCTTAGTATTTCTTATTCTTTTTCTTTGAATTTTTTAGTCATTTCTCTTATGTCTTCAATAGCCATGTTCCTTTCTTGTTCAGCTTGTCTTGTGTTGTTGATAACTTCAATCATTCTTTCCATTTGATTTTCTTGTCTAATTTATCGTGTTTTCAGTTGTTTAGTGAGGTGTTGATTCTTTTTAGACATATCTGAGATAGTTCCTTCATATGCATCAGATATACTTTTGAATCCTTCAGATAATTCTTCTATCTCTTCTTCCTGATACTCAATATCATTTTGTCAAAATGTTAATTCCTTTCTTTTGTTCAATGACCCTCTCAACTTTTCCTTGACATCCTTAAGCTATTCCAAGAGAATATGCATCTCCAATTTCTGATTTTCAATTATCTTATCAAGCTTATACCTTTCCATCTCTAAGGATCTTTCCTCTTCACTAAGTAAACTTCTTAAACAAGAGAACTAGCTCTAATACCAATTGTTGGGATAATAGAAAGGTGAGTTACTGATAGGGGAGGGGTGAATTAGTAACCTTGAAAACTTTTTGATCTTTATCCTTAAGATAATGTCTTGCATTAACCAATTGTCATATTATTATTTCTATTCATTCATAACATAACTAAAATATGAAATACTTCTAATCTAATAAGTAAACATTCATGAAACTTCATACACTTGACACATGTATTTTGGAATCGCGAAAACCCTTGTTAGAAGGTAAAAACTATGGTGGGGATGACACCCACAAAGCTTCACTACTGCAATAATAAATTTTGCATCTTAGGGCTTACAATTTTTTATCACTTTTGATGATCTTACCCAGTTAGGAGTAACAATTAAGACCTATTAAGATCTACCTTGTTAGAGGATTTAAGAAACATTGTTAAGTGTGAAATCGGTTAAGAGATTAACAAAAGATGGTTAGGTCTACTCTGTTAAGAGATTTTGTCTACCATAATTGTTAGAAAGTAACGGTAAATTGATCTAGATGTAGCAACTTACTTTTTTGAATTTTCGATATGCTTATCCCTTAACTGATATCACTTTTCTGTGATAGATTTGTCCTCTAAATACTACTTGGTATCCTCTGGTATAATTCTGATTTGATCCTTGGATACTCTATCAAAACCTTAACATTGTAAACCTGTCTAATCTTTAGATGTCCCTGTAGGCAGCTACTTCTCATGTGTGTTAATACAAACTCACATCTTGACAATTCTTATATCATAAAGATTTGACTTAATTAGGGTTATGGAATCATCTAGAAAACATTAGATCTACGATCCATATGAATGATCTAAATCAATACTGCATAGGGATCATCACCAATCAATTGTTACATCTCCAATAAATATTTACCTTAATTTATGTAAACCATTTTCTTGCTCGATATAAACCGTTTGCCTTTTTTTTTGTCATTCCAAACTTCTTTGTTATTCTTGTATTACTCAGTAAATACTTCATTCCTATCTCGTTAAAATGTTGATGCTCGGTAAATATGAATTCTTGGTTATAATTTTACTCGGTGTACTCGGTAATCATCTTGCTCGGTGTCTGTACTCGGTTAACTTGTCATTTTGCTTGTGCTCTGCTTGGTTACTATACTTAATATTTTGACCGACTAGTCTATTTGCATCCTTTACCGACTATATGTGTGACACTAATGAAAACAAATAATGTAATTATGTATAACAAAATACCTTGTCACTTCAATAGTGTCATCATGACATTATGAAGAACATTAAAATACAGTGTTAACAAATTCTAACACAAATATATTTCTTGTTCATCAAAGGAAAACTAATTTGAAACCTTGCAAAAGCTCACACCCGCATCCTTGCACATCATAGTCATATGTTTTTCCCTTGAATATTCCATGTATATATTTCTCAATAGTTTTCAATTTTCTTGGGGGTCGGTGACCTACAGTAACAAAAAACATTTTCTTATCTTTTCCAAGAAAAATATATGGTTTTCATCCTTATCAAGCCTTGCAGCTAAATCTGGTAAGAGTGTCAATCTGTGAGGGGGCGAAAGAGGGGAGAGAGGACAAGGAAGAGATCCAATGACATTATGATTAATATTGTATCACTTCAATGGTGCCACCGCAACATTATGAAGAATATTCAAATCCAATGCTAACAAATTATAACAAGTTTTTGTAAATGAAAACTTAAATGTTCTTAGGTGTAAAAGGTTATTTTTGTTGGTTAGTGATTCATACATAGATTTATGATGGGAATAAATTGTAAACTTACAATTTGTTGTATATTATACACAGGTAAGGGAACTCGGAGAAAAAAATTGAGAGGGGGAGAGAGGGAGAGAGGTGGAGAGAGAAAAAAATAGAAAGCGGAAAGTCATAGGGAGAGGGAGAAGAGAGGGAAAGAGGGGGAAAGAGAGAGGTGGGGATGAGAGGTACACATAATTAGATATTTCCACTTCTTGGATCCAAAGATTTAGTATATCAATAAAATTTGACCTTTGTAGAAGCTTTTTTGAATAAGTATTTCAATGAAATACTTAAAGTGACCTTTCCTAAATAGACCCTCTTATGTTTGAAGCTTATGCATATAGTTGTCACTTGAGATAGACACCTCATTTTTCCTTGATCCTAATAGTTTTTGAACTCCAAGAGACTCATACATTAATAACAAAATGACTTCTGGAGTAATGTGAACAAATTGGTCCTTCACCCCTCCCACTTTCTCATGGCATAAAGAATAATAATAATAATATTGGGAATCTAGAGAGAGAAAGAGAGAAAGGTAAATGTAGGGTAGAAATAGGGGGAGGGAGAGGGAGAGGGAGAGGGAGAAATGGAGAGAGAGGGGGGGGTAGTGGGAGGATTTTGAGAGAGTTCAAGGAACTAGATCACTAATAGTAATGGCAAAGGGAGATGGAGAGAGAGAGAGGGGGGGTAGTGGGAGGATTTTGAGAGAGTTCAAGGAACTAGATCACTAATAGTAATGGCGAATATATTTCTAAAGCTTTGTTATGACTTTTAAATTTTCATAGAGGGGTTTTACCTTTGGAATGTCCATTTCTCCAAGTGTGCTACTAATAAACAAATCAATTCCACTTGTATTTCCTTTCGTGTAAGAAAGTGATAGTGCAAAAATCCCTTCTAAAGCCCACAAATTGTGCCCTATTAGCTTGTGTGACTTTCCCATAGAAGCAGACACAAGTTTGGCTTTGTACCTACTTACTATGGATCCCAAATCACTAACTACAATCAAATTCATTGCACACAATGTTGAGGGAATGTAATCAAGTATCCATTCATTCCACTTGTCCCATAGAATACTTTCCCTTGAGAACACGAATAGATGCAGATTTAAATGATTCACTTCCATCATTCTTCATGTTGTTAAATGATATTTATTGGGACATGGAAATTGCATTTCCATTGGGGGTTGTGATTTTGGACATATATAAATACATAAATATAGATTATACATATATGCATACTTATATTATACATACACACACACATGTGCGCACACATACACACACATATTTGTATGACTTTATGTCGAATAAATGGGTACAAGTTTAGGGACATACTTAGACTTGGATGACAATTTTTTGGCTTGGGAGCTTCATTTCCCTCCTTTTGGTGTGCTTTAATTTCCTTCCAATTTGGTTTCTCAACTTTATCATCATCAAGTTTACACATTATCAAGTGGGCATTTGTAAAATTACCACTATAATTTCACACGTCTCTTGATCCTTCTAACCTTTTTTTTTTAATTATTTGAACAACATTACCATATTAATCTTTAATTTCTTTTACTAATGCCTCCAGACTTCTCAGAGACAAACATGTACCATTTTTACTAAATTTTTGCCTACTTGTCTAAATTTGAAATAAACTATTTATTATTGTTCTACACTTCATTCTTTAGAATTTCAAAAATAAAAACAATTTTTGCTTAGTTTGGTAAAAGTTATTTGAAGCATATGAATAGATATCTGATTTTCAAGATTGAGTACACTTTGAAAAATCATTAAAAATATCTCAACAAAAATACACTTTTAGAACTCGCACTTAATTATTTTTCTATAAAAGGGTTTTTCAAAATACAAAATGCAACTCTATCTTTTTTTAAGTGCACGTCAGACACTATGTTATGTTTTGCTAAGAAAAATGGGAATAGTTTTGGTGCGTGTAGGATCTAACCCCCTTAATCTTATTCATTTTTAAAAAAACTTTAGTTTAGAAACTAGATTCAAAGTACTAAAATTTATGTTCTTCTGATATCTCCAATTTTGAGTGCATGAGCCTAAGATTGCTCCTCCAAGTTCTAGTTTAGCTTATTTCATAAAACAAAAAAATGGTCACTTATAGCTCCCTTTTTGTTTACCATCTTGGTGCACATGCCCCCTATCCTTTTGCCTTTTTCCTCTTTTTTTCACAATTATTGAATCTATGTTCTATCATACTCCCATAAAAGTTTCCTACAAAAAGATTAACCATAATAGTGCAATAGTTAATATCTTTGTGTTTATCGAGAGGGATGAATGAATAAAATATCTTAATAATGTCCACAAGGCCAAAGAAACTTATGGAACCTAAGAGAAACACACATCCCACAACCACAAAAGCTTTACAAATTTTATAATTTCCTCTCAAGATCATATCTCCTGCAATAATTTTTTATGATGAAATTTTTTATTTTGTCCAACCCTGCCTCCTCAAAAGATGTACTTAAATTATCAATTTTTAAGGTATATTTGTAGCTAGCACAATGTCTCTATATCCTAAGCACTCCATAACTTAATTCTATTCTATCTCCACAGTTCACTTTTGCAAAATCTACATTTTTTTCCCACTCTTTAGGTACTACTTGTATGCCAATTTCACATCTAAGATGATGAGGGTTAGTCCCTTTTTGGACTATGAAAATTTTTTACTTTCCACCTAATATTCACTCTTATGTAGTATTTTTCTCATGGTCGCCCATGGGGCTTAATTCTTTGATATAGTAAGCTTTTTTTTGCCCTATTTGTTTTGTCCACGTTTCATTCCTAAAATCCTCTCTCAATCTTTATTTCCTCATTCTCATTTTATTTCATCAATGTGTTATTTCTTCTAGTTTGTTATTCCTCCATATTATCTTAGCTAATGGTTCTCCATATTGTGGACATTTTTCAAGTAACTTGATAAGAACCATCATCAATGCCTCCAAGGAGAAAGTACCTATTTTAGCCAATAAAATATCATACGAAAAAGAAATCTGAATTTTAAGATTCCTTATGATTAGATGCTTCTAGAATTTTTCTACATGTCCCCACTTCTAATCCAACATGCCACTACCCCAAATTCTACACCCTTAGAAATCACCTGAATAACTAGTAAGACGTTCTTTTGGTTTTTCAATCCCATAACTTTGCATTTCAACATCTATTTTTAAGGAGTGTGCCACTTTTTGACTTCAAATTATTTTTTCTATACATGTTTTCCTATTGAGTTTATTGTAGAAACAAGTCCAAAGTATTTGTATTCATCCACTATTTCCAAAAATTTTCCTTCAAAGAAAGAGTTAGTTTGTTTCTTTTCTTTTTATGGCACTAAGAAGAACATTATTTTGGTTTTGCTAGTGTTACACTCATTTTCATCTCAACCTACTAAAAATGGGTTTCAAAGGAGAAAGTGTTTTCTCAAACTATGAGTTGATTTAGCAATTAATGTGAGATCATATGCATATGAGAGTAACTTTATTATGTACTTGGATAGCTGAATACCCTCTCCACAAACCTAGTGAATCCATTATTCCAACTTCTCAATGTATAAATCCAAACAATCTTTTGAAAAATGAACAATCTTGTTTGTTGCTAATATCATTGTCAAGGCACTATGACATCCCCTCAATGGTTTTGATTCTAGCCCTAACTTGATCATAAATCCTATGAACAATCATTTTAAACACATTTGGAACTCTCTTCCATCATATTTCACATTTTTCCCCATTCTATTGTGTCAAATTCTTTTTGAAGTCTACAAAATAGAAAAAAGCATCAACACCTTTGATGTTCCATATCTTTTCGATAAAGAAATTGGGGGTAACACAAAGATTAATAATGGAGTTTTTTTATCTAAAACCACCCTATTGCTCTTATTTTCTTCTTTTTCAACCCAAGTTCTATTTCTATGTTCAATCTTGTTTCCAAAATGTTTTCAAATAAGGGATTAAACATAACAGTATGGTATTTTAATGGGTGACTAGTGTCACCACTTTTATAGAAAGACATAACAACATTAGTCATCTAAAATTTTGAAAAGACCTCTTGAATAACATTGTTGAAGATGTTGGGGCAGCTAAGGGAAACCTGGGGTTGGCTGGGTGTGGGGGAGTGTTAAAAAATCATTTTGGCCAATGTCTTGTTGTGGTGGCACATCCCATGGGAAACCAGACCAACCACTATGTGGAGGCGGTGGTGGCCCTTCAGGATACTAGAATGGCTAAGGATATGGGCATTTCCAATATATGGTTGGAGGGTGATTCAAAAAATATCATCAATTATTTGAAAGGGATTTCAAATTCTTCTTGGACTATAGATTATATAATTCAAAAGACAGTTGACATCGTTAGCACTATAGATAATTATTTTATATCTCATGTGTATAGAGAGTCCAATATGGTCGTTGACTCCTTAGTTAATGTGGTTGTTAGTCTTAATAGTAAGATGAGGTGGTAGGGTGATATGGCCCTCCCTACAAAGGTCATATCAAGCATTAATTATGATTTGATCTGTTGGCTTGCCTTTGGCACCCAACCTTTAAAAAAATTTTAAAAAATGAACCCTGTGGAGAAATTTCCCCAAATTTCCCATCTTTACCATGGTCTTTACTAATAATGTTTCTGTAAAGTTATGATGAAAAGGGCAGCATCATGGGAAGTTATTGAACTTGAACCTTGAACCTCAAAGTTCAAAGTTCAAATTCGCAGGTGCAATATGCATTGTCGATCTTGAACCTTGAACTGCAAGTTCAAAGTTCAAGATTCAATATTCAAGATGCATGGCTCTTTTCTACAAGTCTGTCGGCTGGAGGGAAGGAGATCTTTTTATGAGATTTTAGCAGAGGGATGAGAGGGAAATGACATTTTATTTTGCAGGCTTTTTAAGTGTGGCAAGGATATAAATGACTCATTGGTCATTTTATCAAATTTTTAAGAATAAAAGGAGAATATGTTTATTTAATCTGTAGGTTTTAAATGTGTGTTTCCTGATTGAAATAAATATGTTGGTGATTCCAATCATTTTTAAATGTTGTCTTGCCCATTTTGTCAAGTTCATGTGTAAATCATGAAGTCAGTTGGCTTTATGCTTCATATACGTAAGATGAAATGTTAAATATTTCTTTATTTCTCTGTGTTGGGAAGGTTCAATCGGTGGTCTGTTGGCCATTCTTTTGTTCATTTCTCATTCTTTAAATTACAATCGCATTTACTTCATGTTAATGGGTAAATGTTGTTATTCCTTTGTGTCTTCTGGTTAAAGACATAACCCATGTTTATTCATCATAAATCTAACAAAGGGAGTTGTACCTTCAATTAAAATTTAGAGAGTGCTTGCACATTTCATTGCAAGTAGCTCAATTGTTAGTTCCAGTTTGTCTTTCAGTTTTTGCCATTTTAGAGTCATTTGTGAAGGTTGTTTAAGAAGACAAATCTGTTTACTAACAGATTTTTGGCGACTCTGTTGGGGAAGCCGGAAACAAAGATTTAGTGCCCGACTTTTGGTTGGTCAATTTTCAATTTATCTATGTGTGCAAGAGATTGGCGACTCTATGAAAATGACCATGTCTGATAGAAAGGTCGCAAAGAAAAGACCTGACCCTACCATCTTGGAGATCATCCAGATCAATGACAAAGTGCTGCAAGATTTCTGGGAGCACTACAAAGAGAGTATTTCACATGCTATGAAAATAAATCTCAGCCTTGAAGATGATCATACTTCTACCCTGTTATGGAGGAGCTTGTGTCACAGGTTCCACAAACTAAAATACCTAGAAGAGTATAAGAAAAGAGTGCAGCGGCTTGGAAAGAACTAGAGGTGGATGACATTGAAGCTCTAGTTATTCAGGCTTCATCCCTCTCATACAGCTATCTTGTTATGGGTGAGCAAGAAGTTCAGCAAGAAATTTCAGAGCCTCACGAAAAGAATGAATGGGTGAGTCCAAATGAACAAGGTATGGAAAACCCAATGAATCTGGAAGAAAATATTATGCATGATTCCACTTTTCTGCCTGAATTTTAGGGTTTTACTTTTGAAAATCTAAAGGATCACCCTGCTGCTATGAATATAGAGAATGCAAAATTTCATATTCATATGCAACCTGAATATGAGGTTTTTAATTTTATGCCTGAGATTGATGGTCCTATCCTTGAATCTTTCACTTTTCAAGATGAAGACACTCCATGTTTTTCTAATAAAGCATATGATGAGGACATCGCATATTCATGCTCAAGGAAGGTGTCCTTTAATTTTACAAACTCACTAGGAGAGGGAGACTCTGGAGTAAATGCAAAACAAGATAACGTTGGCTCATCATAAGCATTGCAGCCTCAAACATCGTCAGGAAGCCAAGAAGATACTTTTCCTTGCATAAGTCAAATTACAAAAGATCTCTCTTTTTCTTCTCAGCCATGTATGGTGCAGCCTCATGAAGACCAAGCATCAGCAAGGTTGGAGCTTCCACTCATGCAATCTAAAAATGAGAATCCTTTGGAATTGATAGCAGCAACAAAAGATGGGTTGTATGCAACACGTTATGATGAGGATGTTGAGAGGCTACAACCTCAATCATCAGCATTACGCTCGGGTGTTGATTCTTCGAACGAGGAAAAGATTGTTGAAGAATTCCTATTAGCAATCAAATTTGAAAATTCCAAAGGTAAAAATTTAAATGTTGATCTAATTGATACATTTGCCTTGGATAAGGTATTTTTTGAGGTAGTTGCAAAGAAATTTGATGAGGCCTATCGATTCCATGATGATCCTATGTTGGAAGAGGCATATCTCTGCTTTAAGCATACCTGGAATGTTGAAAATCTCTCATGATTGGAATTTTGTGAAGACAAATTGGTTGACTGTCATGTTTCTTTCATTTGAAATGTGTGAGCCAAAAAAATTTCAGCCACCAATTGAAGATGGTTTCCAGAGTTCCTTATCGGAAACTCAGGTAAGGGTAGTAACCTATGACGAGGTATGGTTGATTGGACATCGATATTGGTTCAATAATTTTTTGCACTCAATCAGTCAGATTCACAACTACCAAGAGTTTACCATGTGGAAGTTGCATCAAGTTATCTCATCCAGGAGTTTCCCATTATTCCAGAAGGGATCTTTCTTCTCATAGCCAATGAATGGCTTCATGTAAATTTTCTCAATTCTGATCCTGTGGTGAGTTCTTCTCACCTGTATATACTTGTAAATAGATTTCTACTCCTTGAGTTTTTGGTGGTGTTTAGTGTAGTTGGTTTTTTTTAGTTGTTGGTAGTTTAGGTGTTTTTGGGTTTTCCCCTACTTTTTGCCTCTCTGCAAGTAGCTCCTCATTGTTTCCTGCCCTATGACTTTGTTTCCCAATGGATGAGCATTGGTCTTATACCAGAGATTGCTAGATTCTTCATGTCCCTCACAACCCACATCCCCATTCAAAGCAAGCTATTGGCTTGCCTTTGGCACCCAACCTTTAAAGTTTTAAAAAAAATGAACCCTGTGGAGAAATTTTCCCAAAGTTCTCATCTTTACCATGGTCTTTACTAATAATATTTCTGTAAAGTTATGATGAAAAGGGCAGTGTCACTGTAAGTTATTGAACTTATACCTTGAACCTCAAAGTTCAAAGTTCAAATTCCCAGGTGCAATATGCATTGTCGATCTTGAACCTTGAACCGCAAGTTCAAAGTTCAAGATTCAATATTCAAGATGCATGGTTCTTTTCTGCAAGTCTGTCGGCTGGAGGGAAGGAGATATTTTTATGAGATTTTAGCAGAGCGATGAGAGGGAAATGATATTTTATTTCGCAGGCTTGTTAAGTGTGGCAGGGATATAAATGACCCGTTGGTCATTTTATCAAATTTTTAAGAATAAAAGGAGAATATGTTTATTTAATTTGTAGGTTTTAAATGTATGTTTCCTGATTGAAATAAATCTGTTGGTGATTCCAATCATTTTTAAATGTTTTCTTGCTCATTTTGTCAAGTTCAAGTGTAAATCATGAAGTCAGTTGGCTTTATGCTTCATATACATAAGATGAAATGTTAAATCTTTCTTTATTTCTCTATGTTGGGAAGGTTCAATCGATGGTTTGTTGGCCATTCTTTTGTTCATTTCTCATTCTTTAAATTGTAATCACATTTACTTCATGTTAATGGGTAAATTTTGTTATGTCTTTGTGCCTTCTGGTTAAAGACATAACCCGTGTTTATTTATCGTAAATCTAATGAAGGGAGTTGTACCTTCACATTAAAATTCAGAGAGTGCTTGCACATTTCATTGCAAATAGCTCAACTGTTACTTCCAGTTTGTCTTTCAGTTTTTGTCATTTTAGAGTCATTTGTGAAGGTTGTTCAAGAAGGAAAAATTGTTTACTAACATGATCAACGGTAAAGAAGGAAAAATTCCCAATGATGTCGATGGTACATAGAGGTGATGCTCTTATAATTATGAGGTATTTGAAGGATTACAAGGATGGGATGTGTATTGATTTCCCCTCTAGTTTGCATGCTTTGTGGGTGATTTTAATCACTCTTTCCTTCATTTACATTCACAACCATTTCTTTGTTCGCAATTGTTTCCTTGTGTGATTTACGGTGTGTGACTTGTAGTGTATTAGCATGGGTGGCCAATGAAAATGCAGGGATTCATCCAACTGTGAGAAGTGGCGTAGAAGAACCAGGGTTTGGGAGATTTTGCAAAAGGGTGGTCTTACGCCATTCATGGAGAGGTTTCATGGGGGAAATCCTAAAGTTACCAAGATTTTTCTTAGCAACTAGAACGAGGGTTCTCTTGAGGTCTTTGGAAGGAGGTTTACTATCACGGAGGACCTCATCTCCCAATTCACAGGGATTCCTATAGTGGGGAAGAAGTTATATAGGGACAACAATATTTATGAGGCCATTGTTGAGGTGTTTACTAAAGAGGACGATGAGCGGGATGCCCCAGTTAAAGATGGTAAGACTTACTTCTCCAGTGCTATCAAGAAACTTTGGACGTTTGTTTTGTGTGCTATTGTCTACTATGTCACTCTGGATGGGAGATTTTCTTGAGTTTGTAACCATCATATTTTTTATTTTGAATCACTTCAAGCATGCTATCAAGATTTCCATTCCTTTTTACCAGTATACGTCCATGAATGCCAGTATTCATGGGATTAGGGATGGGGTGGTTACTAATTCTCTGATGCATGAGAGTTTGATGCTCCTAATTTATGAATATTTTAAATCCCAATCCATTAGAAAACAAATTTTGGAGAAGGGTGAGTTTGAGACATAGGATGATGACTATGTTTCCCAGCATGCTTTCTCTGAAACAGAGGATAGTGAAGATATGCACTATGAGGACCTTCAGGCCACCACTACCAAAGGAAAAGGCAAGGGTTCTTCCTCTAAACGAAAATCTGATAAGGAAGAAAGTAAAAAATGTAAGATCACTAAAATGGTCATCTCTTCTAACAAGGAGTACAATGAAGAGGAAGATGACATGGATACGGATAAAGAGGAGCTTGAAAGTTGCAGGAAAACTAAGACCTTTCCCTCCCCTGTTAAGAAGAACAAGAAATGGAAGAAGGTTGTCTCTAAGACTCCCAACAGGGATGAGGAGAAGGTTTCTAATCAGTCTCACTTGGATCCAGCCATGGGGTCTATGATGGATCATCCTTCCAATCCCCATGTTGAGGATTCCCCTGCTATGCTGAAGAAAACTGTATGGAGAAATATTAATGTGAGCACTGTGAAGTTGGGTATTGCCAAAGATAATATAAAGTTGGTTGTGAAGGGTGAGGGGTTTAGTAATGTTGATCTCAAAGAGCTTATTGACCCCTCTATGTTAATTCTCAGTGATTCCAACAAAGAACCTCAGATGGATGTGTTGCTTACTGCTAGGAGTAGCTTGTTGGATAATTCCAGGGCCATTAAGGGGCTTTTTCATGAGATTAATGATATTAATGGTAGATCCTTTGAGAGTACGGATAATAGTAAGGACTATGGTGATGGGATGAGGGCTGGTGTGGGTATGGGTTATGTGATGGAAATTGTTGCCTTTCATAGGTTGGAGGCTAAAATTATGGACTTGGACAGCAAGGTTACTAAATTAGAAGACACTCTTAAAGGCATTGTTGATTAGAGCTTCAAAATCTTGAAGGCCTCTAATGATCATATTAAAATTCTTCTTAGCAAGATGGAATGTTCCTCGAAGGATAAGGGCATTATTAAGATAGAAGATGATAAGGAGGAACAAGATGACAACCAAGGTGGCACGGGTAAAAAAACGAGATCCAGCACTAGGAAGATGGCCTTTGCTACCACCTATGAGGTCAAGCAACTCAAGCAAGAGGTCAAGAGGATGGATAGGCTCGAGCTTCAGACTGACGAGCTCCTAAAGAATATGGGATAGTGGGTTGATGCTTGTTGGGTTCTGTGCTTTTTTTTGGTCTTTTATGTTCTGGTTCCTATCCTTTTTTTGTTCTCTTTATGGTTGGTTTTCTTTTATCAGTTGGCCTTGTTCTGTTTTGGACCTGTCTTATATTTTGGGTTGTAATGGTTTAAATCTTTAGCTTCATTTTGTACATGGTTTTAGGACCCCTTCAGAACCTATTTTACCTTAATCAAAAACATTGTTGAAGATGCAAAAAGGGAATGCAATGAGTGGGAAAGGGAGTAGGGGGCATGCAGGGGGGATTTCAAATGGGAAGGAAAATGGGGATGAGCAAGAGGATGAAGATGAGGATGGTAGATCTTCTCTTGTTGTTTATTTGTTCACATATGAAGGCGTATGCCTTGGTTTTTTGCAGTATGTGTCAGATCTTTTCCAGCATAAGGAGTGGTCTACTAAGGGGTGTTCCTTTCCGTTTTAGTCATTCCTCGTGGGTTGTCTTTGAAGGATGTATCTTGCCTGGGTGTGGTGGTATGTTGTAGTTGCATGTCTCTATCTTGTCGTCATGTTTGAGGGAGTCATTTTATTTGTGTGGTGTCTTCTTTCTCGAGTGGGATGGATTGTAGTAGCCACTTGTTTGTGCTCTACTCTATTGATTGGTGGAGATAGTTTGATCATGTGTGCTATTCCCAATTCTTGGGCATTTCTTGTGTCTGAGGTTGGTTATTGCTGCTCTTAGCCACTTTGTTTGTTTCATCTATATGTTTTGGTTGGTAAGATCTGTTGGGCCTTTGACCCCCAATGGTTTTTGGATGTCGCAAGGGCATGCCCCCTCTACTCTAGTTATTGCAGCTTATGTACTACCTATTGGAGTTGTTTTGGAGTTTTTCTTGGTTGATAAGATATGTGGGAGGTATGTGGCTTGGATTCTTGAGTTGTGGAAGATGTTGACATGTCTTCCTATGTTGACTTGACCTAGATGGTACCTTAGCTCACCAAAGAGTTGGGTTTTGTTATGTTGGATTTTATTGTGTCGATTTGGAGACAGATTGTGTCTCGGGTGCATGGTATTGGGATCTTTGTCTTAATCTTGTAGATATCTTTATTTTTGTTTGGTCTTTGCATTGTCAAGCTCTGAAGGTGGCATGGAGGGTTCTTTGGGGTTCTCCCCCATTTTGGAGCAAGATCTTTGCAGTCTTTGGTCCTAGACTGTTGGAAGACCCTTTTGTAAGAGCTTGGTGGTTGCAAGGTGGTTGTGTCCTTTGCATAGTGGTTATGGGAAGAGTGATTTCAAAGTTTTGGGAGTTGCTAGTGAGGTTGTCACTAGTGTCATTGTGCTTGGTATGGCAATGGTGTCTATGGGCATTGAGTGGGGGATTTGGCTTCCTTTTTTCTTTTTGGACTTTTATAACCAACATGTCCTAGGGGTTTTGAAAGTTGTGGAGTTTTTTTCTATGTATGTGGTTGTTATGCCCTACATACCCGTCCCAACATTTTTTAGCAAAATTTTGGGTCCCCCTTTTTCTTTTATTTTCTTTCCTTTTTGTTTCTTTGTTTATTTTGTCTAGTTTCCCTTTCGGTACTTTGTAGTCTAAGAGTTTGAAGTATTTTCTCTCTTTGCCTTGTTTTTGGCTAGATCCTCGAGCCTTGAGGTTTCATAATGTTCTTCGAGTCATTTAGCTCTTTGTAGTGTTTGGATCTCGTAGCCCCAATTTTTGGTGTGTAGAACCCACTTGTCAACAACTAAGGATAGGGTGCATTTAATGCACTTATCTTGACATGTTATAAAAGGTCTTTTGTAGCTCATTTTATTCACCCAGTGATTGAAAGCGAATTGTGAGCTCTGAGTGCGACTAAACTTCCCAACAACCTAGATTGTTGACATTTTTTAAGTTGTTATTGCATTCTTAGTTGCTTTGAGGTGGATTTCTGCATTTTCTCATACGAATTTCAAGCATGTAAGGATTTCTTCATTGCCTTCTTGAAGTTTTTGTGTTTTTTTTCAAGTTGTTCTTTTTTTTCTTTTCTATAGTTTAGGGTTTCTGCCATTAGTTTAGAAATAAGTGGTTTTCAAATGAAATTAGTGCCCTAGTCATGTTAGGGTTCTTCAATTTTGTGTTTTTAAGCTTTCTCTTTCCCTGGAATTACAATGTGGTATGTTTTGGTGTGAGAATTTTGCAGAATTCAACAATATAGAGCTTTTAGGTGTTCTTCTTGTTTTCCATATGTCGTACAATGTTAACTTAAGGAACACCCCTCTAGAGCTTGACAAGTGCATTAATTTGTAGGGTTTTCCCCTCTCCTTTGATTGAAATTACTTTGTGCAAAGCGCCTCATGAGTCAAGCCACTCTTTTGGAGTGTTTCCAGTCATTTTCGATGAGTTTGGTTCTAAATGCATCATTAATTCATCGGCCTCCAAAACTCTTGGCCTAGTATCCTTGCTATGCTCATCTCCAAATTTTAATTCCCCAATCTAGATTCTCAAACATTTCATTTTTTAAGTCCCCCATTTGAGAACCAGCCTTGGTTCGATATTGCAACCTAAGGTAGAAATAATCATGACTTAATCAATACCAGAACTATGGGTCATGAATCCTTACCTCTAGACTACCTTATCTCACTAGGAAATAGTTTCCTAGATCCCCGATCCAGGGTTCTTAGTCCCCTCTCCTGTAATCTAATGTTGATACCAAGGAGTGTCTTTGGACTTTGCGTCTTGAGGATCCCTTCTCGACCATCCCTTATTCTTAATGGAAACTTGCACCGAGATGTCTAAACCCAAAATTTAGAAGTCTGGTCACCGAAGTATTAGTATAGAAGAATAAAGTGTTTTCATGAGGTATTGAAAAGTCTTCTTGTTTTTGTGGGACCCAGATAGATACAATGGAAGCTCCAGCGCAAGCACCTGAATCAAACCCAAAATTAGTACCATCGGCTCCTAGCAAGAAGACCAAGGTAGAGTTACTTCTTGAAAATACCACGTTTACCATGATGTATGTGTACCAAGGACATGTTTGGATCTCCAAGCTGGAGAATAAACTTCAAAATATTATAGACACTTAGCTCAACGATCTCGATTTGAAAGCTATCAAAACCGGCACAAAGAACCCACCAGCAGGGTCCCACTTCTATAAGGAATTGCACATTTTTGTGTTCATTCGCACAACTTCCTTCCCACAATCATTCTAGTCCCCTAAGTTACTCGTGACCCTTTCTCACAAGTACTATGGTCCTAAAAGAAAGTGCATAAATGTATAGAACAAGGAGATTGTGAATTTCACTCCTAATGCAATCCACATCATCCTTCGGTTCCCAGAGAGACACGAACCCACAGTAATCAGTGAGGAGGCACTAGTCTAGTTTTCACGACAAGAGGCCGCAAACAAGCATTTTCTGAATGAGAACCCACTCATTCACCCAAGGAAGGATGGGGTCAACATGTTAAACACAATCCTACACTTTGACTTCCACCAATCAAGGCCATCATCACCATGTTATGTTGCATCTTCAGGAAGTTGGATGCAAAAGAATTATTAGGCTTGGATGTATGATTTCATAGCTGGCATATGTAGTGGCTCTATGAATTTTGACTAGGAACAGATTATATCAAATGGGTTGAACAAGCAGCTTCTGGCAGTTGCCAACTCCCAATAATTTTGCATGAATTCATACGTCATCTAGCTGGTGGCTAAAGCATTACCAGGAAGGCCTAGAAACCTGAGGTATGCAAGGAGACAATCCAAACAATGCCCTCCCTTGGAATTTTTACCCTTGGCTGCATTTTGACCAGTTCGCAACCAATTTTCACCGTGCCAATTATGTGTTCATTTATTATAGGATAAAAAAGTTGACTGGAGATGTCGGATTCTAGCTCTCCAAGGATGCAATGACGTTGATAGAAGGATGGGGGTGCGGGTTCACCAAATTTCGAACATGTACATATTTGCGGATAGCAAGTTTTACTGAAAAGCCTTGCCTCCAACCCTAACATTGTACAAACAGGGTAGTTTTGCTTGAGTTTTGAAAACAAATCCTACACACACAGACTTTGATGACCCAAAAGCATAAGCCTGGAGTCAATTTCCCCTTCTCCCTTAGGCATTACAAGTGTGTATCCACCACCGCTACTAAGGAAGCAATTTTTTAGCTGAGGAGCTTAAACCTTCAAGAGTTTGACTATGAGTGGGATCTCTACAACCCAAAGAGAAGAATAAAAAGTATTCTTCCCAACGCCTACCCTGCACATAAGCCCACAATCAAAGACTTTTGGGCAGATTTGCAGGATGATTTTGACAAGGGGTGACGTCAGTTTTATAGGATGACCACCCCTCAAATGCGAGATTTTGGACTCCATGACATTCCAAAGGATTTTGAAAATAAAGAGGACATTTTGGACATGGTCTATGAGGCCAAAGAAATAAGTTAGCAGCATCTTTCCCCAGTCTGATGGGTCATTGCCTGCAACCATGAATTTTTTATCACCATCTCCCCAAGAGTTCACAGAAGTTCAAGATACGAAGCAAGAAGTCACTGAAGAAATATGAGCAGAGGAAAGAGAAAAAAAATGAGGTAAATCCTCTAAGCAAGCAGATGCCTTGGAAGGCGCTCCCCTAACAATTGTAATGCAGGAGTGAGGGAAGAAGATGCGCCAATCAAAGAAATTGGCATCTTTGGTTGATTAAGGGGTGACATTTGGGATTTTTGTCGTGCCCCTGGCATCTGATGCTCCCCCAAGAACAACAATTGGCATGGGTGCCCTGGGAGAACAGGTTCCTAGTGGACTGGTCCCCACAATGACTGCCCTGGTTGGCAAAGGTCTGTCTTCCTGACCAAAAATAAGGCTAATAAATGTCAATGAGGACAATGAAGAGATCCCATCTGATGATGACTCCCCACTTATCCATTCTCGGATGAGGATCTCTGGAGCCCAACCACCTCTAAAGAAGACAAGTACCCGCCTCCCAAACCTCCCATCACAAGTTTCTTTCTCAAATACCCAAGCTCCTCTTTGTCACCACCACAAGTTCCACCTACAAAGGAGTCGGTCCTTTAGTAGGTACAGGACTATACAAAGCTCGACCCTCCAGAGGTTAGAGATATAAACATGTTGCTCAACACAAAAGAACAAGTTGCCCTCTTCTGAGAAATAGAAGCAGAGAAAAAGAGACAAGAAGAGGAGCAAGCCCAAAGAGAGGAAGAAGAGGAGTCTCTTCAAAAGGCCAAGGAACAATAAGAGGTCGAAGAGAGAGAATGGGCCAAGGCAAAAGAGATACACCTCTAGAATGAATAAATAGCTCTAAAACACAAGGCCCAACTGCTCAAAGAAAAAGAGGTGGCATGGAAGGTCGAAGAGAAGAAAAGAGAAAAAGACAAGAGATTGCACCTCGAAGAAGAAAAGAGAAAAATGGCTAAGCAAGAAGCCCTGTAGAAGCAAGAAGCAGAAAGAAAACAACAAGAGGATGCTCGTCGAAAGGCCATGGAGGCCATAGAAAAGAGATTGTGAGAAGAGATCACAAAGAAAGAGGAACTTAGGAGGCAACAGGAAGAATATGAAAAATAGAGAACAGAGGAACAAGTCACTGAGCAAGCGAACACTTGGGGACAACAATAAACCCACAGTCAAACAACTAGACTCCTCTATAGAAAACTCCCCCTCAACAACCAGTGACAAAGACTCCTGGGAATCCTCCTCCTAAACAAACAAAAAGGCAAGGAGGACCAATGTCTACCTCCAAGGACACCATGGCAACAAAGCTTCATGTCTCGGCCTCAACACAATGGTTGGAGTCTAGATTCAAAAGAAAGAAGCCCTTGATGCATCAAAAAGCCTCCCTTCAGTATATCATGGTTGGACTCACGCCCCAGAAGAAGGTGAAGAAAGAAAAGAATATTTTTACCACCAAAAGAAATCAGAAAGGAGAAATGGTGGTTGAGGTTGTCATTGCACCTCCAAACAGGGACTAGTCAGAGGTCACCTTTGTGGATTTCTAAACTAGCCAAATCAATCTGGGGAAACGGTCTAAGTGGGAGAACTCAAAAACCTCGATGATGTCACAAGCACAATGCGCAAGTGGGTCGAGAAAGAGTATAAAACAAAGTAGATGTTGAAGGCCAAATGTGCCTAATACAAGGAAGTTTTGTGAGAGTTGGCTTCTCCAATTTCCTCCCAAGATCCTGAAGCATTTCCTCCCAAGATCAAAGCATTTACTCTTTGATGGTTGGTACTAAGGAGCAAATGGAAGGAAAATTTGGTTCCTTCCGCAATTTTGATGAACGGGTCATGGATGAGTATAGAATTAATTTTGGAAAAATATGAGATGTAGAAGACCGCCTCAAAGATGAAGGAATGTGCATACCAAGCAAGGTCAACCTTGCAAGAGGCCAAGCCTTGGGTGCAATGGATCAAGAAGTCGTACGAGGAGTCCATTGATGAGTGCATCAAAAGGTTCAAGCGATATAAAGCATCCACCCCAGGGTGATTGATGTCTGGGATCTCCATTCTTTAATTCTTTAATACTTTAAAATTAAAGGGACTTCAAAATTTTGAATCCCCATATTTTACCAACCTATAGTATTCTTAATTCTTCCATTCTTTTATTCTTTCAGATGTCATCATCAGGGCTTGCTTACCAGCGCAGACATCCACCCGCTTCCATTTATACCCATACAGTGCAAACAATGTCTGTGACATGGAAGGTACAGGTATGAGTGTTAGATTGAATTGATAGGCAAGATGGGCACTCTGTAGACTTTTCCTATCCTGCTAGTTGAGCGTTGTTCCTGTATTTAAGGCAGAGTACAAGAAGATGGTGACGGGATAGACTATCGATTCGGTATTAATGAGACAAGTCTACGGTTCAAAAGAAGTACCAAGTATGCGAGGAGACTTGCACGCCATCAGTATACTTCCTCGGAATCTAAACCTCTAGGTTCTCTTCTTCTTTCTCCTTTTTGAGGACTTGTAAATAATTGTACAAGGGTAAAATCCCTATAAATGTATCATTTTGGGTCATTGTTAGGGTCCGCAAAGTTGATGATTTTGAGGCACCAAATATAGTAATAGACTAGTTTTATCTTTTTGAACTATTTTCTCTTAGTGTTAGCTCAATTTTATGTTCCCCTAGAGTGATGTATGCAAACCAATGATGGTTGGAGAATATTATCTTTAACCAAAGCAAGACCAATGGTTTCCTTCCTATTTTGAGCATGATTTGGTCATTGGTAAAATGTGTATCATCTTCATTTAATGTTGTCCTTTACTCTAGAATGCTTGAATGATATATGTGGTTTAATGTGAAATGGATGTGGCTTCTTTAACATATAATGGTTGATGATCACATATGTTATTGGTCTACTACTTTGTTCTTGCGTAAAGTTGATGGATTGAAATGGTGAAGTGAATATAGGTAGATTTTAATGGTTCTCTAACTTTGTTCCATCTTTTCTTTTTTATTTTTAACCTGCTCTAGCACTCTCTTTCAGGGATACAAGTATTTGAAAACTTCTCAAAACCAACATGCCCCTTGAACAAACAATCACATGTCCAACTAAGTTGAGCCAACACCATCGTGACCTGACATCCAGGTACTTGGGAGGATAAGAACTCTGGTTCTTTCCCCTCTTTTAGGTGGAGTTGGCTGACAAACACACCTGTCTCATCTCTTTGTTGGCTCGTGCACAAAAGTCACATCAATAGTGGTGTCAGTTGTTGTTGCCTTCGGTTTGTTGGTGCAACTCCTCTTTCTAAATTTGTGTTTGGTTAAGGGAGATTTTATCTCTTCTTGGCTTGGCCCTTCCTGCCCTTTGTGATGCGCGGTTTTGGAATACTCTGTTGGCAAAAATATTCTTTTCCACCCAAAAAGAAAAGAATATTTTTGGAAAGCTTGTAAGGGACTTGGGAAGACCACCCAATGGGAAGGAAATCTTATCCCTAGGAGCTTGTGGGAAGAAGTGTAGAGGTCTTTTTAGTGGGGGCTCTTCATTTTGGAGAGTTTGAACACCTACTCTCTAACTTAGAGACTAGACTAGTTTTGGTGAAGCTTGGAAAAGAGGAGAAGCTTGGATAAGAAGGATTCTCACATCAATACTTGCCATTTGCTTTGGATCTAGGTTGGTGGCTCCAACTTGTTTTGTTAATCTCTTGTTTTAATCTTAGATAGTCCTAAAGTTTAGGGAAAGATTTTAACCCATTAATTATATTAGTGTACTTGCAATTAGAGTATGAATTTTTTTAAATGGATTGAGATTAAGATTAAGCTAGTTAACCTTAGAACTTTGTTGGGCTTCTCATCAAGCAAGGGGTGAGCGTAAACGATAACCCCTCGCCATGCTTCCCCTCGATCGAAAGTAAACCATCTCTCTCTCAGATTTAACTGTTCAACTTAAGTCAACTATTAACCTTAAACTTAAACTTATAACTATTAAAAAAATTTAAAAAAATTGGTGTGTTTTTGCTCATAGAAATATGGGCATGACATTTACTTGGTGACTAGCCTCTCATGAATGGCCCTTGTTTGGCCCTTGGGGCTTTGGTGGAGGTAGCTTTTCTTTGGTTGTGTTGCAAGGTTTTGGTTAACCCTATTCTATCTTTGATGATGGTTGTTATGTCCGAAAGACTTCTTTTCTTGGGGTTCCAGTCTCTTCTTTGGGATTGTGGTTTGGTGTTTCTTGCATACTTGGAGGCATTGATTTTTTGCCAGTGGAGTTTGGTATTTCTTGCATGCTTGGACATGTTGATGTGCTACCAAAGGGGTTTGGTGTTTCTTACGTCTATAGTATTGATTCTCTATGGATTTACCTTGGCTTCTATCAAGATAGATTGGACATCTATGTTAATGGAAGGAATGCTCTCGTGGTGACCAAAGGTGTGGTGTTCTTTGCTCTAATTGATGGAAAGTTGATGCTCCAAATCTCTCTTTGTCATGAGCCTGAAGACGATGCCTACATTGGTTCCTGGGTTGAGTTTCTTTGCCCTTTGTAGTTAATACCAAGTTTATTTTTCTTTTTGTGTTTTTTTGTTCAGACTATCCATCTTAGCCAGTATGGACAGTTGTCTTGTTTCTTCTGGTGGCCAGTTGATTGCTAATAGTTTTCAAGGGCACGTTCTAGTCTTTGGTTATTTTTGGTGGATGTGTGTAGCTAACTTTGGGGCGTTTTCTGTTGGTCATGGTAAGGACTTGGCGCACTCAATGTGTTTCTTCCTCTTTTGCAACTCCTATAGAGGTGGAAGAGTCTCCTATGGAGGTGTGGACTTGCTTCGCGAAGGAGGAGGCTTGTAACTTTGGGTGGTCTTCTCCTTTCTATGGTTGCTTGGATGTGAGATGGATTTGTGGTTGGCTCTCCAATTTGATAATCTCTTCCTTTTTTGTTCCTATTGAGGTGGGCTTCTTGTCTATTGCCATGGAAAGGAGTTTTGCAAACGAGGGGTGGTGTTCTGGTTGGAGGGGTATTATTTTCTACTACATGGCGATTTTTTTTACAATTTTGTTACCCTTTGTGAATGCTTGGGAGAGCCTTTCAAAATCCCTTAGTTATTTTGCCCCATTTGTTGTTTGTTGTCTATAGTTAATGGCTTCTTTTGGCCACTGTGTTGGAAGTGGCTAGTCATGGCCCTTTGTTCTGTAAGAGGCCTTTTAAGGAAGGCGGCTAATCTTCTAACAATGTGCCCTTGACTTGTAACAGTCAAGACCCTTTGTAATGTGTTGTTGATCTCTCCACAACCTTTGTGTTATATTTATGTAAAGGTCAACCCCCTCTTTTGACTACTAATTAATATGAAAAACATTGTTGAAGATGTACTTGATACAAATACCCCCATTTTGAATGTTTTGCTTGCAACCATCAATATTTTATGCTTTGCCTCTCCCCAACTTTTTTTTATATCCCGGCTGATATATTTGGTGAAAAATCCTCTCGAATTACATAATTGAAAATTCTTTTGATGTGAGGGACACATGTCCCAACTCCCTATTTTAGAAATTCATCTTAAAACCAATCTATGTCGTACACCAACCAAATTCTTTATTCCTTGTTTGGTATCTTCCCCACATAAGGAAATCAGAGACAAACCCTTGCAAACCATCAAGATCTCCATATTGCAAGTTTAAGCTTCCTCTTAGCCCACTTTCTGAAAATAGCAACATTACGTACATACCCTAGATTACCAATAGGAGTGTTCTTCAACTTCCCAGACTATCTATCCATTAAAATATCAGGCGTTTTAAGCATCCATTCCAAGCCCCTCAACCACCAAAAGCGAGACAGGAGGAAGAACACGATATGAGTTACCTCTGGCGGTGTTCATACCACAAGAATCGAAGAAGCAACCAAACACGACCCTCAAACTAGGCAAAGCAAGGGACAGAATAATCATCATGTCAAGGCCTAACAGAACAGCCTTTTTGAAAGAGAACACTAGAAGACAGTCTCTTGACAGCCACCTCATCGTGACTATTCTCCCTCGCCTCATCAACTGCTCTGCACTCGAACCACCAAACACATTGTTCACCACCTTTAAGGTAACCAACCACCCCTAACAAAGCCCTCATGCCAGCTGCATTGGCACTCCCCGGGCGCAAAACCACTGGGGAACAAGAAGCCCTTACCAGCTCTTCAACCGAAAAGCAAGTGCCAATCTAAGACAGCCTCTCTCGAGAATGCCGCTAACACGATTCCACCATAGGACAAGGCCATGTAAGAGATGCTAGAGTCGCCTTCAAAGGATTATGCCAGGGCTCATGGCCAGAGCTTGCAGACTAACAGGTATCCAAACGAATGTCAACTAAGCAGACATTATCATCATCGTCAAACATTCATCTCCATTCATTTGAAGAATTAGCATTGATCTCCCCATCTTCCTCGCCTTCCTCACAATCGCCTTTGCTTTCGGCCTGTTCAAAACCAGTTTTTCTTCACCCTTTGATGTACCTCTTTAAATTTGCTTTTGGGTTTCCTATTATAATACATTATCAAATTCGATCAAAATGCAAATCTACAAAATGTTATATGCAATTGTTCGCCTAAGATTATCAATAAATAAAATAATTATTCCAATCATCCATAATCAAAGGGGTTTGTTTTACGGTACATTTGCCAATGCATGAAGTACATTCGCTAATTTGATATTTGCAATGTTCAGCCACTTTGACGTGAGAATGTTGCTTGAAATGTCAAAATGTGTAAGCTAATAAAGTATATATTAGCCATGTCTGTTCCTTGGCACTCATATTTTCTTAGAAAATGATTGCCACCTGTCTTAAAAGGAAAAACTGACATAAACATATCGACGATCATTTTTCATGTTCTTGTAAGAAATAACTTCACAACAATTGAAGATCGGAAATCATCCAATCCAGAAACATCCTTCCACTATTCTGTCTAAAATTTTTTACCATTTTACACGTGAATATAATTATTGAAAGAGACTGAAGATTAGATCCAAAGAAATGAATCTAAAGTCTATCAAAATGGCTCCATCAAGCAGCAAATTACTCAGAACAAATAATCCAAGTCACCCCAGTCTGCTGTTGATTGACCAATTTTTCATTACTTAATCCAATTTGACGCTGGAATAGAGAAGAGTATCGCGGGTAAGAGGCATATTGAAAAGATAGTAAGCCTGTTACACGAAACAGCATAAAAATTAATATTATAGCACTTATATAAAGCTTTTTGACACATACCAAGTGCAATAATAGACAACACGGTATATTACTATATTTCTTCAAATTGGTTGTAGTCACCCTAAACACAACCAAAAAATAGAATTTGAAATCTACTGCCTTTTCAGGGAATAATTTGTAGTTCTATGGTAAATACATTAATTATATTGAAAGTTGTTACCAACATGTGTAATAAGGAAAACATATATCCTGCCAGAGCAATGAGCAAGAACTTACCCCACCAAGTGTTGTTACAAGTAGAATAAACGCCATAGACCAAGCAACAGCTCTTCTTATAAGTTTTGCTTGAATGTCTGCAAAACTTGGTGCCCCAGGTTTGGAAGAGTCCAATTCACTCAACAAGCGGGAACTCCTTGAAGTCAACTTGATATCAAACATTTCTTTAAAAGAAGGAACCACATTATCGTTGATTGCAACAATCCCAACAATTTGGCCTGCCACATTATTTAAATTTCACACTTAACTGATTTATACAGTAAATAGAATGCTAATGTATAGATCATAGGTAGCAAAACATTCAATGGTCACCAGTACACACAGGCCAAGGTTCAAAGCATACTGACCACCATACGATAATTGCAATGAATTGAAAAGTTTTGCTGCCACATTTAGGAAGAGTTCCAGTCCTTCACGAGGGATGTTATTGTGACCATAATGTTCTTGCAAAGCCTGCATTGAAATTCATTTAAACCAGCTTTATACAAAATGGATTAGATTAAAATTTTCAGTTATTTCATTGATCCCTATGAATTGATTATTACTTAAATAGAATTCACCTGTTCAGCAACATTAAAAATGCCTTGGTGACCTTAGACCAACATACAGATTGTTGGAGGTTCATTTGTTATCACTAGATTAGCGTTATGAAAATGGAAAGGTACCTATGTGGCTCTTCTCGAAAGTTTCAAACTGAGATATTGTATATTTATCTGTGGCTTTTTAGGCGACTTGTTCTAGAGACAGTACAAATGATAAATGATTCAATACCTCAACACCTGCAAAAGAGCCCAGTAAGAGTTCTGCTGTATCTAGAGAGTTCTCTGCAAGATTCTCATGCATTGCAGCTACCCTTCTGATGTTCTGGTATAGAGAAACAAGTTCTTTTGCAAATATTTGATCTGCTCCCTGTCAAACACATTTCATAAATAAAATTGATCACTTGAAATATTGCAAAGCAGATAATGGAAATCTTTTTTTCTATTACTGTGGAGTTTTTTCTAGTTTTACTTTTTCAATTCTCTTACCTTACCACTACACTAGACTAGAGATGAAATTTAACCAGACCTTTAAAAGGTTGAATGTCAAAATAGACTCCTTGGATAAAGGAATACTCAGATTTCCCTGCAATGGTTTCTGTCCTCCAGAGTAGAATCCTCCAAGCCAAAGCGCCTGGATAATATATTATATGAACCAACAGCTGATGTACATTTGCATCATAAAAGCATTAAATTGAAAGCAGAGATATCTAAAGCCTTGCTCAAAAAACTTACAAGATCCGAAAGTTCTTTTTCAATAGAATGGAGATCATTTCCATCATCTGCAGCTCCCTTCAAAGAGACAAGCATGACCTCATCCTCTACAACAAGCAATCAACATAGACTAAAGTTCAGGCAGTGGGCACAAATTTCATAATCCAGATATGTTACAAGGAAAAAAAAATTGAAGTTGGCTCTCTTTAAAGTATGTGTCAATTTCAAACCAGGAAAGTCAAAAGCAGTGTCACTAGATTCAGAAACTAGGTGTCTGTAGCTGTATGATTCTAATCCAAATTTTGAAAAGTCTAATCCACTCAATGTTTCTGCATCAACAAAACAAGAAATATTATATTCAAGATTGTAAAAACTTTTGTTGCAAATAGGCCAAGCAGCACTCAAAATATTAAGTCAGTTTGCAACCTTGACTGATTCCTCTGGCTTCCAACAGAAGAACAGCATGTGGGCGTTTGAATGGATTAGGTGTAAGAAGTGCATCTAGCTGAAGGTATATCGGGTCCATCCATCAGCAAAAAAAACACAAGGGAACAAAACTGTAAATCTAATAGCAATAAACCTGAACAAAAAACACTTTGAAAGTCCTGATATGACCTTAGAAGAAGACAGAGAGAGTGAAGCAGAAGGTGCAAAACCAAGAAGCACTGACATAGTGGCTGCAACATCTGATTGAGTCATATAAGCTTCCTGCAAAATGTCCATCAAGATAAACAGTTACGAATACCCAAATACCAAATGAAAAACATGAAGACAAATCTATATAGGGAAGAAACAGGGCAGTCAGGGAGAAGAGAACTGGAAATAATTATAACAAGATTATGGTGATAACAATTTTCCATCATCCAGCTATTTGAAGTTTGCTCACTTATTAATCATTCTTAAAATTACAATTTATCACATTTGCAACAATCAAAAGTTTGGAATGTTAACAAAGCTCTGAGCAAGAATAGATTGGAAGTGGCAACGCTAACTCAGAAGGTTATTCAAATGATGGTACTGGGTGGGGTTAAGGAAGAAAAATGGATCATCAAAGCAAAGAATCCAGATTTATAGGTAGGCAATCCAGCTGAATACAATATATTATATAATAATAGATAAAAAGAAAGTTCTGTACCTGAAATTTGTCCTGGTTTGAGTACTGGGAAGTTTGAAATTTTCATAAATAAGTTTCCTACTTAAATTTGGCTAAGTATTTCTTGCCAGAGAAATCAGAACTTTGTTAAATGTCTCAAAGTCTCACGTTTCCCTTTCAAATTCTTGTTATTGATCTTCAAATTTCAGCCAATCTAGAAGGGGAGGCGAAAAAGAGTTTGGCTATTTATGGGACTGCCTCAATCCAGTATTTAATATTTTCAACCTTCAAAAAAACCTTGAAAATATTGGATGTGTGTTATCTTATTTGGGGTGTTTGTGGTGTGTGCAAGGTTTTTCTGCTACCAAAAGCCCTAGAAGAATGCCCATTGCCTTGGTGGTGTGTGCTTGTGCAATGCAGCATAAGATGGGAAATGGAATTGCTGCAATTATGTTTGGGACAAAGGAGCAAGTGAGATCAGGTCTACAAGAAGGATTAGAGGGGAGATAACAAGAATGGAGGCTTTGGCAAAACAGATTTGGCAATAGAATGCTCTAGGAAAGAGTAATATTAAGATGGAGATCCTGAGGTGAAGAAATAGATGTAGATCACAAAGGGAGCTTCAACAGTAGAGGACCTTTATATTTCATCCACGAAGGAAAGTAGTTTGATGATGGAAAGGTGCAAAACCTAGCAAAAGCTCCTAAGGACAAAAACTTTGTATGGTAATGGTGTACAGGGTGAATCAAATGTGTGTGAATGAGCTTCTAGATGACCCAATAGGATATTTACATTTCAGGGCTGATTTTACTATTGGAGGGCTTTTTTAATGGCTTTAGGGTCACATCTTAACATGTGTCAAAGACAACACTGTTTTCACGTGTCTTTTTGGATATTTGATCTGAAACTTATGAGATCATTTTAGGGATTAAATAAGGCTCAACTGTGATTGCAAAACATATCAATGATAGGTTTAGGCCAAGGAATTGCAAAAATGAGTCCTAAAACATATCTATGGAGATGAACACCAAAATGTGTCGAGAAACATAAGCCTCAGGTGAAGACTATAAAGCAGGCAATTTCCAACCATAAATTTAACTCAAGATCCCTAATATAATTGATAAATCTCTTCTATCCACTTCAATTCGGCAAAGAAATTGAGCTCTGACGCTCTAGATGGTCAACGTATCAAAAATATTAAAATTTACATCTCATCATACTTGCTCTCATTCTTCAAATTGATTCCCTGCTTGCCCTTACCTTTATTTTAATCCACACACAATTCAAAGAGTTGTACCATCTAGATTTTCCACCTTTTTCTTGTATGCATACTACAAACACACTTGCCCACTTGCTTCCCCAAAATCCACTACAAACTACAATTCAAAGGAGTGAAACCACCAACATCAAATTTTAGAAGGAATCTCCAACATGAAGCTTGGTCCTGTAGATTTGAAAGATATTCAAGGATGACTTCAACAAAGACAGAAATTATAATTCAACAAAGTTGTATGGTAGAGGACTTGTATAGCTTGCAAAATTTCTTTCTTCCATCCAAAGCCTACACCTTGTGCGTGGTACCAAAAACTTCAACCCAAATTCCAACAATGTTAAACTTCAACCGCTGAGGTGGTGGCTATATTGGAGTCTAACTTTTTGATGAATTTTGTGGGCTTCTGTTGTGTGTCATCATTTTGCTAACCTGGCTAAAAATATACAAAAAATTTCTAGCTAAATTCTTTTTTAAAACATCTCTGCAATTATTTTAATCCATTACCGAGCGGATTGAATTGAACATCTAGAAGATTACATCCTGGGTCATGTGTCATGTTGCTAACCTGGCTAAAACAATAAAAGGAATTTCTAGCTAAATTCTTTTTAGAAACATCTCTGCAATTATCTCAATCCATTACCGAGTGGATTGAATAGCTCATCTAGATAATTACATCCTTGGTACCAATGATACTGGGTTCAAATATTTGGTGGGCTTAAAAGTACACCAAGCTCAATCTAGAGAAAAACAAAGTTTAGACCCAACCTGACAATTAAAACATTTGCAGTCCAGGATTGACATTGTCTTGCATATTGAACCCAGATAGCAAATCAAGTTCCAAATTTGGGCCAATATCGATTGACTTCGCCATAGTTTGAATCCAAACTTGAGGTTTGAAATCCAAGTTGACTTCAGCTTTAGACTCTGACAAACTTAACCTTAGTTGGACACTTGACTTCAAGGAATTCAACAACTCTCAAAAGGCTAATGCTGTGGGTCTTTTGAACCTAACCATACATATAATTATGTTAAAATTTGATATTGAATCTACTCCACATCAAAGCACTTGGAAACAAAAATTGGCAAAAAGAGGTAAGATGTACTAGCAAATGTGATTCTCTATCTTATATGGGTTACCTAGAGCTTCATTGTTGCTCCTTCCTAAAAACATGTGATGTTGGAGTTCAGAAAATTGATGCTGCAACAGGAATGAATACTCATCGAGGACCTCCAACATCACAGACGATGCAAGGAAGCAGCACTTGGAACCTCAATGGGCATTTGGCAAAATCTAACAACTCGTGCCATCCTTGAATAATCAAACATTAATTCAATGCAAACTAAATACATAGAAAGAAGAGCTCTAAGGAGTATATCAGATCAAAAGGATATCATTAATATTAGAACTTCCACTAATAGTCCAAGACCCAACTTCACATTAAATTATTAACAGAAAAATTCGAACTTAAACAAAAGTTATTAGCCAACTTATCTTGTGGGGTGTCATGACCTTTTCACACCACTGCCCCATTGCAAATGGGGACCCCCTCTTTTCGAATTGGCAGTCAATAGTTGTTTAGTTTTAGTCATGGTGCCGCAACATTTTCCAACTCTTGAAGGTTGATAAGGTGAAAATTTTGGGCAAGTTTTGTTAATATTTGTGGCCTTTTCGGAAAGATCAAATGCTGAAAATAATAATAAATAATGTATCTCATAAATATTGTTTTAAACTCTAAAGAAATATCCTTATTTTTGGCAAGAGGGATGACTTGCTAATTATATTTAATGTTGATGAGGAGAGACGAATTGGTTGTTGGTCATTATATTTTAATAAGGACTGACCTGCTGCTAGAATAAACATCATTTATTATTAGCAAGTCGGCTACCTTGCAAGTTGAGAAGTCACCCCTTAATTCATATAAATATGGAGTTATGTTGTGAATCAAGGCAAGCATCAAAAACATAACATGCCTGCCTAATTCGCACCATAACAAGCAGACAATCAGACTCCTTAAATCTGATCCATAGCAATCTCAATTCGCCCTAAAAGTCAGTCATTTCAAGAGGGAGTATAGCAGACCTGAAGTGAATTATGGTAGACCTGAAGCGAATTATAGCAGACTTGAGGAGAGAAATATAGCAGACTTGAGGAGCGAAATATAGCAGATTTTAAGCAGACATAAAAGTTGAATTACAGCAGCTTGAAGGCATCATCAAGGAGACTCTACTGCAGACTTCCTAACCGGGTATTATCTATTCTTTTATTTATCTATATTTTGTATAGGGCCTAAATCTTAGTTTTGAAAGATCATCTATAGATTGAAATTTCTTGTCAAAGTCTGAAATATTAACAAGTTTAAGATGCAAGTCAGGTTTAGTTGAAAGTCAGGGTCCTAGTTGCAAGTCATTCTCCATACTTAGTTGAAATCTGATCTCAAATGGAGAAGGAAAACTTGGGCAAACATGAGGAGTTGGATTGAGTGTGATGAAAATTTATGATTTGAACATGTTGAGCTCCCAACACTCTGTAGAATTTTGGAGATGAACTCAATGTTGGAGCCCAAGCAACATCAGATTTCCGACCTCCTAGGGGCTCCAAAGCCCAAGAGAACCCTGATTTCCACTCTCTTGTTGGGGCTCTAAACTTTGCAAACCTTGACATGATGTTTCCAAATTGGCAAAATAAGGCAATTGCTCTAGGAAAACACTTGAAGGGGGATGATCTAGTTGCTGTTGGAAACGATTGTCAAATGCTTAAGTCTCTTAATTTGATCATCCCACTTTAGACAACAAGCAAATCTCGGCGAACATGCACAAAATTCCAAAACAATTATGAAAACAATGTGCAATTTCAACTTAGAACATCAATAGAAAGTTAGAAATTTGAAATATTTGTCAACACCTTGCAATATTTTGAGAGGCCAAACTAGGGAGGAGCCCAAGCAAGGTCAGATTTCCGACCATGCTTGGCTCCTCCCTAGTTTGGCCTCTCAAAATATTGCAAGGTGTTGACAAGGTCAGATTTCCAACCTGCTTTAGGCTCCAAGCCTGACAACCTATCAAATTCAGCCCAGCCTTTGGATGAAATCAGAACGATGTATGACAATATTTGACTTTGCTATGGTGAAAAACAAGATAAGGGTCTATTGTCAAGCAAGTATAAACTCAGAATTTCAAACATTACGAAAATCTCTGATCTGATATCAAGCAACACGCAAGTTTCGATCAAGTGATGAACCCAATGCTTAGTAAATTTTAAAAGTTGGTCTTGGGTTGGAGCCCAAAGACATGCACACTTCCACTCAAATTTTGGGATGGAACCCAAGCAAGGTTGGATTTCCAACCTCCTTGGGGCTCCAAGCCCAAGCAAGGTTGGATTTTCAACCTCCTTGGGGCCCCAAGCCCAACGATAGCCTGATTTCTGCCCAATTTCTTGGGTTCGATTGTAAGAAATTTCAAAAATTTGATTGTTATTGAAGCAAAATGATAAGTCTCCAAATCCGGTCGGCCAAAGGGGAGTTAAACGAATTACAAATTCAGTGAACTGCAAATTAACTAAACCAAGATCAGGTTGGCCATTATTCGTTCCCCAATAGTCATGAAATTTGAGTTGGATGCTTACATTAAAACGGTCGAGCGCGCCATTTCAACCACAATGCAATTCAATTCAAAGCAATTAATTCATAAGCAGAGCAGACATAGAAGGATGAAAATCAGAGAAGAGGAAGAAATAAGAGCATTTGTTAGCACTCAAGGAGATCAAACTTGCTGGAAGATAGAGGCCAGAGCTTGAAGACATAGAACCCTCTCAATCACAGACTGAAAAGGGTGTGAATTAATGCAGACCTGAACCTTTGAACGGCCCCAAACTTTTCCATAATTGCAATCAGGTTTGAGTTCGAGGTGAATTTGGCCATGATAAAGTTCCAAATCAATTAGCAGATGCATGGCATGTATTCAAGTAGCAATCAGAGTTCACGATCAGAATTGAGATTAAAATCAGAATTTAGTTTTAGGAAATGCATGTTTCTAAAAATATTCTAAAGGATAGGAAATCCTAAAATCTTTCATATAGAATCTCAAATCTTGCATCTTAAGTTCTTGGGGGTAGAATTGAATAAGCATTCAAAGATCATTCAGGCTAGAAGGATAAGGATGTGAGGGATTTCATTTCATCTTTTAGGACTAAGAATTGTAACTCTTAAACATAGAGTCTTTTCCATGATAACTATTGGTAATAGAAGCATTTTTCTTGCAAGGTAAGGATGTGGGAAGCAAGGACGGGATCAAATTCAAGGAAAGATAGGCAAGCACAAATCTAGTATTTCTTAAAGGAGATGATTCCAGAGACCAAGTTCAATTCAAAATGGAAGAAGATTGGCGCTACCAACCTTGGACCTTTCAACATGGAGCGGATTAGAGAACGAATGCACAAGAGCAATGCCTCAAAATTGGCAAAGAGGATGGTGAGGAATGGGATTGTACAAAGCGGTGGCCTTCTTCCCAACAATGCAATGCACTGAACTAATGGTGGAGTGTGCCAAACACTATGACCCACAAACAAGAGCAATCTATCATGGTGCAAAGAAGAAATTGTTAGTATCACTTACAGAAGTAGAGATAAGAGAAGCATTCAACATTCTTGATCACAAAGTTAGTGTTTACAAGATAAAAGAAGAGACCTTGAAGTACTACAATGACAAGCCTAACGCTTGCATAGGCATAATCACTAATAATTGGTTGTTAGGACAAAGGAAGCATCATTCCAAGATGTAATATTCTCAATCAATCGTAGCTAAGATTTTTCATAATTTTCTTGATCGGCTGAAGATGTTCTTAATGAAGTTACTGTTGCATAGGTATTTGTTCTCACAGTTAGGATGTAAATATTTCTTTCCAGATATTTACTGTTGCAGATATTTGGTTCTCATGAGTTTACTGTTGCAGATATTTCTTTCCACTAACTCAACTAGTAGTTGACTGTCACTATTGTAGGTAGATGCCTGTCCCATTTTGAGGTATACGTTTGTGGTAGAGTGTTCAAACAAATAATATATATATATCCAAAACAACAACAACTTCAAACAGGCACGTACTGAGCAATATATTTGGCAAAAATAATGACAGAAGACTTCTACAGAATAATAAGACTATTTGAGTTGCCAGAACATTCACGCAAATACACATATACACAGGTGTGAGAACCAAGGATAAGGATGTGACTTCGTATGCACCTGGTGGCCAATCGCCTGAGGTGTGGGATGTCACATTCGGTCTCTGTCTGCCTTCCCGAACTGGTGGACTGCTGAATCCTTCCACGCGAACTGGACCAGAATGTTGGGAGCGGGCTGTGTAATCCAAGGGCGAGCTCGAACCAGTTCGTTGTGTCCACAGACGTGTAGCAGGGAGGCACGCGATAGGTATTCAGTAGCTATCGTTCTCACTGTAAATGCCGCAGTGAAAATACTGTCTGTGCGTAGTGTCAATGACTGTAGGTGTGAGACGGCTGTGGGGTCTCTGTGTAGCTCAAGCCATTCACCGAAGACTACTCCTGCATAATATCCCGTGGTCTTCTACTTAAGGGAGGCTGGAAGAAGACATACACTTGTTTGCCGAGCCTGGACTGACCACCAAACTTCCCAAGCTGACTGCGTGTTGGATGTGCGGGTACAATGCTTGGTGCTGATTCGCAGCTGGCAATGTCTGCAAGAAACGGTGATAACAACTGCTTGTATCCCTAGGATGATACCTGTCTGGGCTTTAAACTTTTAAACAGTCTCCAAGAACAAACGTGGACTTCTCCTCTATTTCTAAATATTTTATTTTATTTCTTTGACTACCTTCAAAACTTACTGAATCTCCTTGTAAATAATATTGAAGCTGGAATAACTATCTTACCACAATTGCTTGATGCTCAGCTTGTGAAATCTGAATGATCTCACCAAGATAGAGATGCTGGGTTTGCGTCCAACGTCTCGAGACTTTCTCCAAGGGGTTCTGTCCTTGAGAAATTACCAGTCACAATGTAACCAGATTATCTTTCCTTTGTTTTTTATATATATTTCATGGTGTTTTTCCCAAGGTGTACTATTCCTTTTTATAACCTCGAAGTGAGTGCAAGTACAAAAAGCTAAGCCATGCGGGATAAAAGCTCACTTAAGTCACTTTTATAACTTAAAGTGACTTTATAATAAGTCATAAAGTGACTTTATAACACACTTTATTAAATAAAGTGATTCTGACTATATAAACTGAGCTCCGAATATAAATATTCACCCGTGCAACAATGTGACTGGTTGACATCCTCCGAAAAGCGGCCATTAGTCCATCCGGATGGATAGATAGACTAATCAGGCATCTAAATAGCCTAGTGCCAAGAAGGGGACATTACAGTCCTCCCTTCCTGGGATGCTTGCCCTCAAGCAATCTCAAAGTTGGGTGCTGCAGGATCAACTCACCCTCCCAAGTGGCATCCTCGTAAGGTAAGTCCCTCCACCAAATCAGATACTCACGAACACTCCTATTCCACAGCTTCCTCTCTCTAACCTCCATGACCTCTGCTAGAACTAAAGTCAATTTACCCTCCTCATCCAATGTGGGTAATCCGTCTGAGACCACTATCTGCTGCCCTATTGCCTTCTTGAGGCAAGAAACGTGGAAAACATTGTGGATCCTGCTGTCTGATGGAAGCTCTAGCTCGTAGGCTACCTCACCAACTCTCCTCAAGATGCGGAAGGGGTCATAAAATCTAGGTTTGAGCTTCTCTGATCCGCTCCGCTTCAGGGAGCTCTGTCTATAGGGTTGTAAGCGAAGGTAAACCATGTCTCCTATCTCAAAGCTCCGCTTTGTCCTGTGCCGATCAGCATACAGCTTCTGCTGATTCTATGCCCTCTGGATGTTCTCTCTAAGAGATCTAAGGATATCCTGGTGATCCTGCAACCAATCCCTCACAATCGGCGCCCTGTTGTCCTGTAGAGCCAAATCTATAAAAGAAAGTGGCTCGCTGCCATAGAGAGCTCAAAATGGCAACATGCCAATCATCATGTGATATGTGGAGTTGTAGCAGAATTGAGCGAATTTGCTATCAACAGCGATAGCAAAGAAGTGAGCGAATTTGGTGAGTTTGTCGACCACCACATAAATGTTGTCCCTGCCTTGCACTCTCGGCAAACCTGTGATAAAATCCATCGATATGCCCTCCCATTTCTGAGCTGGGATGGGGAGGGGCTACAATAATCCTGCTGGATGCTCGTGCTCTAACTTGTTCTGCTGACAAGTCTAGCACTCTCTAACATGCTAGAGTACATCATCCTTGAGGCCCTTCCAAGAGAACCTCTCTCTGACTTGCCTGTGAGTCTTGAAGAATCCCGGATGTCCAGCTGTGGGCGCATCATGAACAGCCCTCAATATCTTAGCCTTAAGCTGAGAACCAGGCACTAGGTAGATCCGGTCCTTATAAAGTAAAATGTCATCAACCACTCTGTACACATGTTAAAACTTAAAAGGCTATGAATCATATCCATGCAACCTGTTAAAGTTTGGGATCAGATTGTATAACTTTTAGTTTTCTTTATTTTGTATCTTAACTAGTAAAGAGCTTTTCTTCTTCTCAGGTATGCAGCGAATAAAAGACTTTGAAATTCACAAATGATATTTCACTTTAATAATGCACAATGAGAGTGTGGAAGTATTATAAAACAAATGCTGATAGATGTATTTCCAGATTTACTTGCTGATATAATATGAGAAGACTTGCATTCTATGTTGTATATCCTTACCTTTCATCAATCCGCAAACACCCTTATATAGGTTGGAGCCATGTCACTATAGAGTCATGTCCCCTTGAGGGGACATGATAATGTCATGTCTCCAACCGATGCAACTTAAATCATATCAGTCACAAATATGCACTGCCCGATCAAATGATACTGATTGGTCTTAGTAATAGCTTTAATCATAACTGATGCTTGTTACAATCTTAGTAGTACCGATTGGTAACTACCCATAATACTATTAGTTATCGGAAGTTTATAATATCATCCACTATTATGATCGTGTTCGGATATTATGAACATATCGGGTTTTTCATAAAGGCATGAGTAATATGCATGATTTTATATGTGATGTTTATTGATCAGAATATTATTATCGTGAAGAAAGATCAGAATTTCATAAAAAGAATAAATATATGAATATACGTATATATATGAATAAATATATAAGAATAATACTCATTATTTTATATATATATATATCAACACTTGATCTATCTTCATAATATTAATATTCTTTGTATTTTTTATCTAATCGAAGCTACAAACATCAACACTCCCTCTTAGCTAGGGAAGATAAAGATCAAAATGTCAATCCCAATAAGTCCATTAATTTTGGAATAGAGAAGATATCACCTCGTTGTGATATCAAAGATATGGTCTTGCCAAGAATATCAAGTCTCATGATATTCACCATAACTCAAAAAGTATTTTAGATATCACCTCAATATGATATGAGAGATATGGTCTGACCAAGAATATCAAGTCTCATGATATTCACCATAACTCAAAAAGCATTTTAGATATCACCTCAATATGATATCAGAGATACGGTCTGACCAAGAATATCAAGTCTCATGATATTCACCATAACTCAAACATGTCCTATAGGTAATGTGCACATGTACCCTCAATAATACTTGCCATAGGAACATTTATCATCTATCATGATCTATTTCAGCCATCACAAGATGTCTATCACAATAGAAGGCCATGGTCTGTTTAAAGAACTAATCCACCATGCAAGATATCATCTATTATGATCTGTTTCAGCCATCACAAGATGTCTATCATGATAGAAGATCAAGTTATTGTAAGATCGTCACCTTCCAATAACTTTAACAAATAGAAGTGATAATCATTTGGAAGTTGTCACTTCCTCATGATTTACACAGGGCCCAAAGGTATTCATGATTCATACTCCTCTGACTGTTATAGTTTCTTTGATCGCAGGAGAACCTATCTCAACATGGACTACTCCCTCTGAATCAATACAACCGAGATTATCAAATGTTGATTGAACCATATCCTCTATCTGCTCCCTCTGAAGCTCAAGTTCTTGTATCAACCTCGTGTCAAACTTCCTTTGCATCTAGTCTCAATCATCAATTTGTTTGCAAGCATCAAGTTCTTTCTCCCTTGAATGTAATTTTCTTGTGCGTCCGTCCTGAAGGTATGTCAAAGAGAGATCACAAATAGCTCACTAAACTATCTCGAACAGAAATACCAATGATAGAAGCATACAAGATTTTACTAACCAATAGTATAGCATGAATTATGAACTCAAAAGATTATGTGCATTAATAAAACATGGAATACTTTTCTTTTATAAATTTCAATTATTTTATTCTGTAAGGTGAGCCCATATAGAAAATATCATACAAATTCACAGAATGATGTCACCGTTCTCGAACATTACCAGAATTCTTTACATGACCTGTCTCAAATATCCAAGAGTTCTATACACCATGATAACCTTCAATCTGATCGGATCTCCCTTCAAGCAGTTAGGCTTTTAAAGAAGGAACCTCCCTCTAATACCATGTTTAAGTTTGGGATCAGATTGTTTGACTTTTAATTTTCTTTATTTTGTATCTTAACTAATATAGATCTTTTCTTCTTTTCAGGTATGCAGCGAATAAAAGACTTTGAAATTCATAAATGATATTTCACTTCAATAATGCACAATGAGAGTGTGGAAGTATTATAAAACAAATGCTGATAGATGTATTTCCAGATTTACTTGCTGATACAATATGAGAAGACTTGCATTCTATGTTGTATATCCTTACCTTTCATCAATCAGCAAATACCCTTATATAGGTTGGAGCCATGTCACTATTGAGTCATGTCTCCTTAGGGGACATGACCCTATAATGTCATGTCTCCAACCGATGCAACTTAAATCATATGAACAGTCACGAATATGCACTGCCCAATCAAATGATACCGATCGGTCTTAGTAATAGCTTTAATCATAACTGATGCTTGTTACCATCTTAGTAGTACTGATTGGTAACTACCCATAATACTATTAGTTATCGGAAGTTTATAATATCATCGACTGTTATGATCATGTTCGGATATTATGAACATATCGGGCTTTTCATAAAGGCATGAGTAATATGCATTATTTTATATGTGATGTTTATTGATCAGAATACTATTATCATGAAGAAAGATCAGAATTTCATAATAAGAATAAATATATGAATATACGTATATATATGAATAAATATATGATAATAATAATACTCATTATTATATACATATTAATATACATACATAAATATATATCAACACTTGATCTATCTTCATAATATTAACATTCTCTGTATTTTTTATCTGATCGAAGCTACAAACATCAACACAACCAAATCCTAACAATTGAATCTCTGTCCTTTCATCCTAGCCCTCCATCTTCCATTTGGAAAATCTATTTAGGAGCACTTACCACACTCATTTCAATCACTCGTCTATATGCTAAGCTTGTATGTTGTTCACTGAGTAACATTTTAGCTTAAAGCATCTACATACTATCACATTTGGAGCAAGTCCGCGCCTTCATAATGGATGGTTTAATGCAGGTTTCATGTTACCACATTGCATTCTTGTCCGTTACCTCCATTATTGCTCTGTCACAAGTGTGCTTTGCTATTTGAGTCTTTGGATTTAATATTGCATTTAACTCTTTGTGGGCAGCTCAATTATGAGATCCACAACAACATTATTATCATTTGTTCACAATAAGGATTTTTCTACAAAGGTTTTCTTCCCAACATACATAAACATTTACAAAATGGCATGCCATTCCTCATGACCATATAGCCAATGCATGCACCCTGGAATTATAGTGAACTGAAGCAAGCAACCTGCTATCTATATCTTATGATTTGAGTTAACTATTACATTAATGCACACAAAACGAGTTTCTCTTGGATAATTCCCACATTTGTGGTGCATAATACATAAATTAAAATTCAAAATCTTATGATAGTGGCTCTAATTATGGAGCCAACAGAATGTATCACATGTTTATAAAATGGATTTCTTGCAGGAAATAAACCAAGAATCTAGGCTTTAGAAGGAGCACATGCACCCATAGCTACACACACTTCAGCTCGAAGCAATGGACACTCGGACCAGTAGAACCTCCACTGAGCTTGTACACACCACTCTCTCCCACATCTACACTAAGCCAGTTCCGAGCTCCAACATCAACACTTTTGAAAAAGCCCTAGGTAAAATAGTCCTGAAGCACTTCAAAGCAATCATTCATAAAGGACACTGGCACACTAAGTTGAAACTAGTGTCCCAAAGGGACTTGAGTGCAGAACATCAGGATATGAGAGCACAGAACAAGACCCTAGGGACTGTCATCCAACCAAAACCTACCGAACCTGTCTGCAGATTTTTAAAACCTCCTCTAGTCAGCTCTCTGGATGTCTTCAGCTTTCTGTAGTCACCTAAATAGACATGCCCTCTCTAAATCTTCCTTATTTATTTGTTGTACTGCAACCTCAATAATTTTCTGTAACCAAAAATCTGAAACAATATGTAAAATAGTTCTGTTAAGATTATTGCATTAGGTTTAGAGATACGACGAAAATTCCATAGTGGTTAGAAGTAGATATACACTAAAACTTAGTCGAGCATCTATTTCTGTTCTCTACTTGGGAACCAGCGTATGGTCTAGCAGCTAGCCATCCTAGTTTACAAATAACTACATTTACATGTAATTTTGGTCATAATTCAAATGCCCGGAGTAACCTAACAAGGCCTTTATTCCACTGCCATTCCCAGAAATACTTTTGGTAAGAAAGGTATCTATTTAACAATACTTTTTTAATTCTAATTAAACCAACGTGATCTTGTTTAAAATACTTAAACATTATATTACCTCTTCTTATTGACAAATATCAAATATTAATCATTAAAGGAAAATATTAAAACATAATAACATTCAAATATTAAACTTTTATTCTCATTCCAGGTATAAATGATAAGGCTGTGCTTCACAGCAAACAAGTATGGTTGAGACCTCCTAAGAGTTTCCTGAAACTCAACAGGGCCTTTATTACACTGCCATTCCCAAGAAATACATTTGGTAAGAAAAGTGTCTATTTAACAATGTTTTTTGTGATCTTGTTTAAAATACCAAAATTATATTACCTCTGCTTAATGACTATTATGAAAAATTATACGACTTCGGCATTGGCTGCTTTGACTGCAATTATATATATCGATACCTCTGAGTATTTAATATTGCGAAATAAAAAGGTCAGAATTTAATAAACTTTCAATACTAATTCATTAAAAATAGTGAAGTTCGTATTCTTTTCCAGATTTCCATTTGCAATTGTTTTCAAATAAACATGCTGGTCTGAAACATTAAAACAGCAAACTCTAGGTATGTGCCTGAATAGAACAAGTGAGTAGAAAAACATATGCAGAAGCAACTGTTTGACAAAATACAGTTAAGGGAAAAGCAAGAATTGTGTTAAACTGGGTTGGGATTTCAGAAAACTCAAAACAATTCTCTGGATTATGACCCAAAACAAGCAAAGCGTACAAGATCAAAACCAAGTAAGACTGATAAAGATTACAGGTTACTTTCAGATTTTGATGTGTTAGGAGTATTAAAACTCTTATAGTTTCCAAGGTACATCACCACTCTATTAAAAGAAAACAAGCTGTACACATGAAGTATATCTTTCAGTTCATAACAAGGAGGTAAGAGAGGAGACTACCAAAACATAAATGGATGTCAAAGAGCTTTTGCATCATCAATGTGTAAGGGAGGAGCTAGACCATGTAAAATTGTAGCGGAGGATCCTTTGCATAATAATGTGTGGTAAAAGATTGGGAAAAACGAGAAACAACATAGATCATGAACACAATGAATGTGCAGGGGCGTAAGCCCATATAATATGAAAAGGTAGCAAAGGAGGGTGGGACTAAAGGATTTGTCAGAGAGCATTTTCCAAATGAAAAGGCAGCATTGGAGCATGAGAATGAAGAACGTGTGGTGGACAAGCCAATAAAAAACTAAGATACAGTAAAGAAGGTTGGGATGAATGAATTTGCGGTGGAGCATGGACATGAAGAACATGTAAGGGACTAAAGCTGTTCAAAATGTGCGTGCTTCATCATTGCATATTAAAAGTGAAGAGATGACAAAAGAAACTTTCAATAGCACAACATAGGATCCTTATGACAATGAAAGTAAGGCTAACCATAGAGACATATAATCCAGAGTGCCAAAAGTACATGAATATCAAAAAACAAACAGTTAGCTTCCCAGATTTAATAAATACAAATATCAAGTATCTAGCAAGATCTTGGAAAACTCCACCGAGATCTTTCCTAAAGGTCTCTGTTATAGGAAAAGTGTAGATTGCAAAAAATCATCCAGCTTTCTGTTTACCTCACAGCTTATAGCTCAACAAGAAAATTTTATTTATTTGCCACAGCAAAACAGGAAATGTGAAATATCAGAATATGGTACTTTCAATTGAAAATATTCTTTAAAAGCCAGCTCAAAAGATGAATTCTTAAAGTATGCTCAAGTCAAAAATATCACAATAGATTGTGGAAATGATGACTTGGTCTTATTCACGAAACACAGGTCCTTGAACTGCCAGAGGAACCGAAATGTCTTACACATCTCTGTATATATATGCATACTACAAATGCACTACCTTCATCACAACTAAAAAGTAAAAACAATTAAATTGTTGACTTCTAATACACAACCCCTTTTGCAAAGAATTCAATGAAGTTGTGCTCGTCTGAGAGAGGTATCACAAAGGAAATACTACATTTCTCCTTATCTTTCATTCAAAATTCTAGCATATAGGCTTCAGGGAAGTCTTCAATGAAATATTTTAGATAATTATTACCTATTTTTAGCAATTCTTCAAGTACCTTCACAAATTCTGTTTCTTTCAAAGGGGTGAGTCCCTTTTCCCATTTAACTTTTTTAGGAAGGTCTGAATGAAAGCCAAATATAAGAGCATGATTAAACCATAACATTTCCTCAACAAGTATTGTGCTTCCCACAGTTCAAACCTCTTTTAAATGCTTGGGAAAATCGTAGAATCCCAAGGTCATAAAGAGCGTTCAGCTAGAGGTCATAAGATGCTTGAACTCTTTAAAACCAGAGTTTCCAGAAACTCCTTTGTTCCTCCTCGGGCGCCTGTATCCCTGTATCCAATTGTACCATACGGCCCGGATACACGTCAAATATTGTACCATATGTGTGCCTAAAAAACTTGATTTTCCAACTGTGCCAAATACTATGTGATATGAGTTTTTAAAGATTCAACGTAACTATTCCCAAATTTAATTTTAAAAAACTTCATTAGTGCATTTTTTTTAAAAAAAATTGGTATAAAGAAGACCTGCACCAAATTTGAAAGACAAATGAAATGTTTTTCTATTTCAGCGACCCATTTTTTTGGGCTATCTTCTAATGCAACTCTACTATTTTTGCATATTGTAAATTGTTAAATTAAGTTATAATTATGTATGTAGTATTTATGTGTCTATATTGCTTTTGAAGTAATGAAAATCTCCTCTAATAACTTAGAAAATTGTGTTAAATATGTGTATGTGTTTTTTATTAATAAAATATCCAGCCGTATCCATATGGGGGGTCTTAAAAAATGGCCGTATCCATAACCAATTACCTATCCATATTTGTATCAGTATCCATGTCCATGCAACTTTGTTTCGAACCACTCCTTGTGCAATGGTTTGGTTCCTCCTCGAGTTAAATATATTTCCTTAATGGGGAACAAGATAAGAGACAAGAATTTTACTCTCTCTTCCACCCATGGGTTGGCCCACATCACCATCTCCAACACAACAAAAATGCTATTGTTTGAAGGGCCTTTCCCTCTCCACTTTTTCCACAACAACTTTAAGCATTTAGTCTTCATTGAAGCAACCAAACTGAAGATCTAGGGGCCTGTCTACTTCTTTGTTTCTATTTATGAATCTTTTTTGGTGACCAAACATTTTTGTAGTTAAGCTCACATTTCTTAGCAGATGGCATTTTCTGCTCCTCACAGATATAAGTGCACCAATTATCTATCCATTATGCATGACATAGGACTCATTTCAAGAGGGTGTCACATCAGTCCAATGATATCTATATTACATGTACAAATGCTTCGTTGCACTCAAGCTATTGCTGTCACTTATTGGCAGGCACCTACTTCCAGCATGAATGATTCTACCCATTCTAATGAATCCAGAATTACCCTATCAAGTGCATAAAGATCACCTCTATTTTCTGAACAAACCCACTATCCTGAAATTAGATTTCTTAATACTCTTCCACATTGATGCTTGCCCATTCCCATGATCATGTCTCTCATCACAAAGGTCCTTCCAACCTTTAAAACAATCATGTCCTCAATCCACTGATCTTTTATACTTGCAGAAGTATACTTACCACCAAGTATTGATGTCCATTATCAGCTGCATGTGATCTTCCATAAAATTCTTGATGGCATGATATAAACCCACATGCACTTTAGCGAGTGAAGAAGGTTTGGATGGCTCCATTGTTGCTTGCTGTGTGAGTAATTTTCAAGGAACCATAACTCCCTAGTAAAGTCACCAAAACAATTTGCACCTTCATTTGTTGTTGAAGCACTCACAGGATGATTTGACTCATGCCCGAAGGAAATTGACAAAACTTGGTAGCAGGTAGAAGAAACCAAACAGACTTGTGGTTTTTCTTCCATTTGAAAGGGAGGAACCTCCTGTTCAATTTTTCGGTATTATTCACTTTTTCCTAGAAGGTGAGAAAAGGGTAAAAAACTTGTGCATGAGCCTACACATGGTGGAAGAGGCAAATTGGAAGTAAGGTTATGGCCAAGAATTGCTCCAAGTACTCAAAAAGAAAATCGAAAATACAATGTTAGTGTCAAAGTCCCTCTTATCAACTGAAATTGCACATAAAGTTTAAAGTCCAGTGCAAAAACTCAACTGGCACCAAGTTCAACAAAGCCAGAACTAAGAAGATGCATATGCAACTAGGAAAGCTTACTATTGAAACCCTCTTGACACATAATCTATGGAATCCCAAAAAATTGCACGAAAGCAATGTTTCTCAAAGTGTCAAAGTCAGGGAAATGTAGGAACATGTGAATCAAATTTCAGGGATGGCAGAAATTTCCCAAATTTTGGGGATGGTAGGGGAACAGCTATTTAAAATTTAAATAATTGAAACAAATTAAAACTTAAAAGCAACTAATTTTAAAAAGTAAATGCAATATGCAAACTTTGCAAAGACAATTCTCCCACTTTTAGCTTTTTAGGTATTTTATTTTTATTTTTATTTTTTCTTTAAATCATCTTTTTCTATTTTTCTTTCACAGCCAAGTTCCAAGACATTGCCAGGACAGTAGAGGAACACTACATGAAACCAATTTTGGATTCGTGAACATTATTCACATGTCCCCTCCCAGTCCCCTAGACATCACCTAGATCTCCAAGGACATGCCTGCAGGAATACAACATTAAATCTAAATAGTATTCATGAACATTTATTCACATAAATCTACCGACAGACCAGCTAATTTCATCATGAATAAAGTAACAATATTTGTTTGAGGTAAAAAGGTAATCTTCACATACAAGGCATATATCAGCAGACCTAAAAATACACATGCAATTGACAATTTCACTTCCATCTATGACATTCTGAACCTATAGGCTCTAAGTACATGGAGATAGCAACACAACTTACAACTGTCCCTTTTTCAGGGCAGAGAAAAATCCATTTGTATTCAGATCTACATCATTTTTTATGGGGAGATATAACTATCTGCAACCACCAACATCTTCAACCACCTCCAAACCACCCATTTAAAATATCCTGTAACCTTTTTGATTTCCCAAACCAATATCATACTTGACCATTAGGAGGACAAGTGGATTTTAAGGAATTTTGTGCAACAATTGTGCATTAAAATCATGCACATAAACTCATGAACCTCCCCTGATTTCAACACCTAGAGAATTACTCAATTTGTTGATGTACCACTTGCAAATGAGATTGATGCACGTATACTCATAAATTATGAATGGTTGCAACTCTTTCAAAGGGACAGAATTTATGAAAGGTTGTGACCTCCTAAATAACAAGATATAAAGAGGAGGTCAATACTTGGGAATTGGGGACAGGAAAAAAGAACGATAAGAACTTCTGATAGGGAATATTTAACAGTTCTGATCTGCAAAAAGAAGAATCAAGAGAAAGCATCCATGACTATCAGCAACTTCAGAACAGCAATCAGGATCAGATCTGTTATTAATCAACAAGCAATTACATTTCTGTTTATTGTAGTATGCAAGTATATGTATATTTAAATATCCACCTGATATATGCAGCGATACAATTCTTTATATACTACTATGGAACAATATATACTTGGCACATAACATTATATATATTGACATAAGTGTTGGCTATTTTTGCCAACACTAGCCCATCACAGATATTCGATCTGAGAGATCCTTTGTGGGCTTAATTTTTGTTTGTCCTTCTCCCCTTGGTTCACCATGTTTGCATTTATATTTAGGAGGAAGCATAAACTTAGAATAAACACTTAGTTGTTTCAAAGGTCTTTTACCATTGGCGTTTGGCACAAGTTCCTGAACAGGCATCAGGTTCCGATGTAGGTTCCAGAACCTCGCAATACTCCCGATGAAAAAACAAATAAGTGTAAGTTGAGAAGCGGCGGAACTTTTCTAAGTTCCAAGACAGTTGTCGAAGCCTGACAGCCTAAGTAGAACCAAGGCATCGACGAAACGGAGGTCAGTCGGCAAAATGGGTTAAGTACAGGAACCACCGAAAATTCTCTATGGTTCGAGAACTCTTGGCGGGCCCCATGATCGGTTCTAGAAGTGTTGTCAAAGCCCAATGGAGAAAGTGGAACTTGCAAACATCGAAGAAAAAGAGTTCATCTCTTGCAAGACAGTGGGCCCGGATTCTTAGGAACATGTCTTTGCCATTTCACAAAAAGATGGTGGGCCCATTTCTTTTCTTTTGCAAAATAGTGATAAGAGTTTAAAATCAAAATGGCCAAGGGACGATGGGCCCATGGGCCACATGTTTTGATTTCATTGGACATTGCGAGTGTGGCAGTTAGTTAAAATACTATCGCTACCTCGCGACGGCTAGTTGATGCAACATGAAAGTGTTCCGAGGCAGCGACAAGGAAAAGAATGAAGTGTAAAAGGCCTTTTCAGAGGAAAAAGATGCAGTTTGGGCCAAAGGCAGCCATGTTCATTCACCAACAGAGGTTTTTTTACCAGCTAGGGTTTTGTATTAAATGCAGAGCAGGTTGAAATAAGTTCTCAGCTACCATCTATCCAATCCTTCATGCAACACATCAACTCTCATAACTCCATATCTCTCTATACATGCAACTTATATATGTCTTTTCTACGCCACAGAGGACATTCTCGACTACAAGGGCATTCATTGTGGCCTCTTTCTGTCACTTCTGACTTCAGTACTTCACGCAGAGATCAGATATATTTTGATCTGATCTGATTCTATCCTTCTGCAGCCTAACCCTGGTTACGGTTTGTACCTCATGTTTCAATCTAAGTTATGTTGGCTTTATAAAAAATGATATTTTCTACATATTCATGGTACTTTCCTGGTTCTATACAATGGCTATGCCCTGCAACTGTGATTTCTTGTTTTACCATACATTAATAGAATCCTCATTTTCTGTCTTGTCTTGCCATTCAGCTATCTTGTGCAGGTTTCTTGCTTGGACTGGAGTGTTTCTTTTTTGTCCTCCAATTTTGTGTGTTGTGTCAAATGTGCTCATGGATGTTGCACTGAGAAAGTTATTTCCTTTGCATCATTGCATTAGTTCTGATTTGCATACGATTCCTTGAAGGGTAGAATAGAGTTAAGGTCTCTGTAAGTCAGGTTTTATTGATGTTATGTGTATTAATAGGCAGGGAGAGTAACCAAAGTTTCAATTTGGTGCATCATATTAGCGATCATAGTTGCAGGAGATATTCTGCATACCTGCGAGTGTATGATTTTATTGGAGACGTTTCTTTCTCAGTTGTCGTCTCTCCTTTATTTCCAGCATTTAGTCTTTCATATGTTCTTTGGCTGAAAGGTATTGAATAGTCAGTTCGATTCATATATCATTTAGTCATTAAGAGCCATATGTTTGCATGGCTAATGGTCATCGAAGAGCCACACGGTTGTGTGGTTGTTAAGTTAGACGGCACTTGTATAGTCACTGCCTTGGGTAACAGCAGGGTCTTCTTACGTTGGCAGTTCATCGTGGTGCGTCTATCCTTGACTCGGTACTGTATGTATTCCACAGGTTCAGCGGTTATGAAAAGATATTGAAGCGTTAACTCACACGACACTTCTTGTATTCCAATTCTTTGGTGTCTATGGTGTATTCCAATTCTGAGATTAGCATTAGTGTTTGAGGTTTTTTTTTTTTTAGTAGTATTCATTGATACAATAGGAGAATTATATGTGAAGTTTATTAGTTGCAAGTTCAATTAGACTCAGAAGTTTTTTGAGTATTGTATTCAGACTATTATCATTATTCAATAAAGTGCTATTTTTGGTGTGGCTGGGTTTTTCCCTTCAAGTTGGAGGGTTTTCCCAGGATAACTTTTGTGCGTTTTGTGTTTTATTTTTTTTGTTCTTTGTATTGTGCTATCTCTGCTATAAAAACCATCATGGTATCAGAGCAGGCTTAATCAAGTTAAGCGATCAGATTCATTTCTGTAACAATTCTGTCTTTTCTTCTTCTCATCTGTATAAGTTTTTTTTGTTATTCGTCAAGATGGTTAACAGTTTGAAGGTTGAAGATAAGCTTGATGGTGCATCAAATTTCACCTCTTGGAAATTCAGAGTTCTTATCTCTCTGGAAGAAAATGGTCTTCTCGATTTTGTGGAGAAGGATGTGTCTCAACCATCTGATGAGCCTGAGAAAACTCAATGGAAGAATAATGGCATTAAGGCTAGGAAGTTTTTGATCGATTATGTGAAGGATCATCTTGCGCCTATCATTTCTAAGATAAAGACAGCTAGAATCATGTTCAAGACTCTTCAAGATCTATATGAGATCAACAATACCAATAGAGCTCTTGCTTTAAGACAACAGCTTCATCATATTAAAATAGCTTAAGGAGAGTCTGTCATTTCCTATTTTATGAAGATTACTGAGTTAAAAGATCAGCTATATGCCATTGGAGATATAGTTGAAGATAGACACCTAGTCATGTTGGCAATGAACGGCCTTCCTCAATCTTGGGAGTCTTTCATCCAAGGCATTTGTAGAAGGTCTGAAATTCCCAAGTTTGATGGTCTTAGAGCTGACTGCTTTCAAGAGGAATCTAGGTTGATATCAAGAGGAAATAGAAAAAGCTCTCATAATGAAGAAAACCACGTTCTTGCTGCTCATACATTCAAGGGTAAAGAAAGAGAAGGGAGAAAAGGATACTTCAAGAGGAATAGAGATAATAATTCTGATTCAGCTCCTGAATCAAAGAAGAAGGATTACTCTCACATCAAATGTTTGAGTTGTGACAAGTATGGTCACTTTGCTTAAGATTGTGTCTAAGGATCTAAACATCATGCTCCTGCTGCAAATGTGTAGGAGATTTCATCTAAAAAGGAGTCCAGTGATAGCTCTCTAAAGCAATGTTCCAACCGATAGCAACACTTGGCTGATTGACAATGGTGCTTCTCATCACATTACAGGCTATCAAGAGCATCTTTCTAATTTAGTAGAAAGAGAAACAAATTCACAAGTGATAATTGGAGATGATGCAAGTTATTTAGTAAAAGGCTCTGGAGCCACTTCTTTTCAACTAGATTCTGGCATTCCTCTTCATCTGAGTGAGGTTTTATTTGTTCCAGGAATCAAAAGAAATCTGATTTCAATTTCACTGGTAGAGGACAAAGGGTATCAAGTTGCATTTTGTGAAGGAAAAGTTCTTGCTTGGCCAAAGAACTCTAGTATCAATTATGCCTGTGTGATTGGTGTTCGTCAAGAGAGTCTTTATAAAGTTTATCTTCGTCCAATTTAAGCATTAGTACATGATTCCATCAATTCAAGTGAGCTTTAGCATAGGAGACCTGGACACTTACACTTCAAAGCTCTTCCATCCATGGAGAAGATAGTTACAGGTCTACCAAAGCTTAGTCACGAGCATGATGGCATTTGCAAAGGATGTGCTTTGGGTAAGAATGTTAAAGTTCTTTTCTAAGTAGTGAAAGTAGATCAAAACGTGTTCTAGACTTGATTCATTCTGATTTATGTGTGTTGAAGTTAGGTAGCTGCCATAGAGATCTTTCATTCCTGTGATGATCTGCAATATGGAACGGCATCCTTCAGTTCTTATCTCCACCCAGCAGAGATATTGTGGGACTCCTATTTATTCTTATTGTATTAGCCTTTTACCATTCGCTAAGTATAAATAGTGACTAGGCATCATAATTATTATCTGGCATCAATTGACATGTCACAGTTTTTCATTCCTTGCTGGCACTGTGCATGAGTCATCATCCATGCTGGCAATATTAGCGGTGGGGATTACTGTTTTTGGCATCGTGTTTATGCTTTTGTTTATTTCTGTTGTACATCGCACATTTGGCATCATGTGTATATGTGGCAGTATATGTGGCATCATGGACATTTGGCATCGTGCATGTGTATCTGTGTTTTCCTTCCCATCGTCATCAAGTCCATTCATAGAGGCATCAATTCCTATATTGATCTTTAACGGCACTCTTTATAGTTGTCGATTCATATTATGTGGCAGTGAATTTATTATTATTATGGTCGATTTATATTATCATGTGTGGCAATGAATTTTTTAACTGTCAAGTATCATCGTGAGTGGAAGTCTCCTATTCTATTGTATCAACTTTTCATTGTTACGAATTATTCATCCTTCTGAGTATGTGTGATGTTTCACGGAGCTCTGCGGATATAGCTTTGTGTTCTCAATTCTTGTATCCTTGATAAGGAGAAACGTCTTCATAGTTAGTTTGATATATGTCAGTTCTTACAGGTGTATCTATATATGCTCTGTTTTGTATATGATCAATAGGTTGGAGACTATTTTGTTTTATGTATATAGTCTGAGATAGATCATATATGTGTATCAAGTTCATACCCTTTTCTCTGTTGGTCATTTTGCTCCTAATCTCTGTGTGATCATTAAACAATCACAGTGGTTCATTTGGTTAAAGTTAAGTCTCAAGCTCATTAACTATCAAGTCGAGACGTCAACAAGGAGCAATTTTGTAATTGACATTGAATATGAATAAAGGTATCATCTTTTGGGTGTGGCTGGGTTTTTCCCTCGAGTGGGAGGGTTTTCCAAGGGTAAATTTGTGACTGGTTTTTTTGTGCTTTGTTCTTAAAGGTTTTGATTATTGCATTTATAATATAATGGTTCAAATACATTAACAATGTGGTCCAATGTCTATGGCTTCTTTGAGTGGATTTTGGTATTATGTTATTTTTATTGATGACTATTCTCAAAAGACATGGATTTATTTCTTTTAATTGAAGGAATCTGAGGTACTTTGTAGATTCAAAGAATTCAAAGCTCAGGTTGAAAATATGTCACGAAAAAGGATCATGGTTTTCAGATCCAATAATGGAGGAGAATAGATTTCAGGAGGCTTTCAAAAAATTTGCATTGAAGCAGGGCTTTAGAGGGAGTTTTGTGTCCCTTACAGCCCACAACAAAATGGAGTTGCTGAAAGGAAAAACAGATCCATAGTTGAGGCAGCCAAAGCAATTATTCGTGATCAAAATTTGCAAACTTTTCTTTGGGCAGAAGCTTTCAGAACTGCTGTTTGTATTCAGAATCGAAGCCCTCATAAAATATTAGAGAACATGACACCTGAGGAAGCCTTCACAGATGTTAAACCAGAAGTTAGTCACTTAAGGATTTTTGGTAGTCACGTTTATATTCATGTACCTAAAGACAAAAGATCTAAACTAGAACCTTCAGGCAAGAAAGGTATATTTGTGGGCTACAGTGAGTCTTCTAAGGCCTACAGGATACATTCCAGGGTAGAAACAAATTGAGATAAGTAGGGATGTATCTTTTGAAAAGGAAGTTGCCTTCAAAAAATCAAAAGGATCTTCCTTAGATATGGACAGCGAAGAACAAGAGACAAATCAAAATTTGGACATTTATCCCGATCATTCTCATGAGATTCATAGGGAGTCCACTGAACCAGAGCAGATTCTTAAATCAGCTGATCACATAGAACCTACTAATGGGTCAAGCAACATTTCTTCAAGTAGAAAAAGACCTCTGTGGGCTAGACAAACAATGCAAGAGGCAGAAAATTATGTAATTCCTTGTGGCACTTTTAGGAAAAGCAAGAGACCGCAGCAATTTTTTAGAATGTGGCATTAATGAGTCATATTATTGAAACAAAACCTTCTAGTTTTGAGGAAGCATCAAATCAACAAGTTTGGAAGGATGTCATGTTAGAAGAATATCAGTCTATCATCAGAAATGATGTGTGGGATGTTGTACCAAGGCCTAAAGTAAAATCACTTGTGTCTTCCAAGTGGCTTTTCAAGATCAAGCATGCAATTGATAGAAGTATTGAGATGTACAAAGCAAGATTTATGGTAAGAGGCTTCTCTCAAAAGGAAGGTATAGATTATGAGAAGACATTTGCTCTTGTAGCTCAGTATACATCTATCAAGACTATCATTACTATTGCTTCAACTAAAGGCTAGAAATTGCATCAAATGGATGTAAAAACTGCTTTCTTAATGGTGTAATAGAAGAAGTATTTATTGAACAGCCAAATGGTTTTGTGATTCATGGGAAAGAGTCTCATGTATGCAGATTGAAAAAGGCGTTGTATGGCCTTAAGCAAGCACCCCATGCATGGTATGAAAGGATTGATCAATACTTGATGAGCTTGGGGTTCTCCAAGAATGATGCAGATTCAAATCTTTACTTCAAAATAGTTAATGATAATGTTTTAATTCTAGTTCTTTATGTTGATGACTTATTTCTTACTGGAGAAGATAGTCTCATTGTTAAATGCAAGAAAGATTTAACCTCTGAATTTGAGATAAAGGATCTTGGTCTCATGCATTACTTTCTAGGACTTGAAGTGTGGCAAAGATCCAATGAGATTATTCTTAGTCAAGGGAAATATACTATAGATATCTTGAAGAGGTTTGGAATGTTGAATTACAAGGCTATGGCTACTCCATGGAAACAAATCTGAAAAAATTAAGAGTTGTTGCAGCTAGTTCTAATTTGGTAGATTCTACTATGTATAGACAGTTGTTTGGTTCTTTGACGTATTTAATAAATACTAGACCTGATATTTGTTATGCAATGAGTGCTCTTAGTCAGTCTATGTGTGAGCCAAGACATATTCGTTTAGTTGCAGCCAAGAATATCTTGAGATACTTGGGTGGCATAGTTGGATTTGGCTTGAGATATGCTTTAGATGTAGATCTGAATTTACAAGGGTATTCTAACTTTGATTGGGCTGGGAGTGTAGCTGATATGAAAAGCACTTCTAGATGTTGTTTCAATTTGGGGCTTGCCATGATTTCCTAGTGTAGCAAGAAGCAGACTTTTATGGCTCAAAGCATTGCTGAAGCTGAATATATTGCAGCATGTGTAGCTGCTCGAGAAGCAATGTGGCTTCGGAAACTTCTTGCAAGATTGTTTGGTCAAGCTTTAGAGCCAACTATGATTCATTGTGATAATCAAAGTTGTGTAAAGCTTTATGTGAATCCAGTATTTCATGATATAACAAAGCATGTGGAGATAAAATATCATTACATCAGAGATATGGTGCTGAGAATAGCTATTGAACTTCAGTATATTTGCACTGATGAATAGACACCCAACATTCTCACCAAGCCTCTCTCCCAAGTGAAGTTTGTGCATTTTCAAGACAAGCTTGGAGTTGTGGAGAATATTGTCCTTGCTGAGAGGGAATCTCGGCATTAGTTGTTTTTTATTATATGATGAAATGCATATTTCTTTGAGAGGGAGAAATATGAGGTGAAAGCCCTTGTGATATATTGTTGGAGTGGGAGAAATATGAGGCGAAAACCCTTGTGAGATGTGCTCTTTCCACACATGGGTGTAGCCATGGTGGATATCATGTTGAGAGATTCTATGATAAGAGCTTGATCATTTGACACATGGGAGTAGCCACAGTTAATGTCATGTGAGTGAGTCCATGACGTTATCACGTTGAGAGATTTCGTGATAAACTTTTGTTTTTCTCACTAATGGGTGTAGCCGTTGTGAGTATCATGTTGAGAGATTATGTGACGTGTATTTGAAAAGATTTCTCCTTTGCTAAGAGGGAGTGTTAGCGATTGTAGCTTCAGGAGATATTTTGCATACCTACGAGTGTATGATTTTGTTGGAGACATTTATTTCAGCTGTCGTCTCTCCTTTATTTCCAGCATTTGGTCTTTCATATGTTCTTTTGTTGAAAGGTATCAAACAATCAATTAGATTCATATATCATATAATGGAGATTTTGCATGTTTTGGCGGAATCACAATCATTGAAGAGTCATATGTTTGCGTGGCTAATGGTCATTGAAGAGCCACATGGTTGCGTGGTTGTTAAGTCAGACAGCACTTGTATAGTCACCGCCTTGGGTAACACCAAGGTCTTCTTACATTAGCAGTTCATCGTGGTGCGTCTATCATTGACTCAATTCCGTATGTATTCTACGGGTTCAACGGTTTTGAAAAGATATTGAGGCATCAGCTCACACGACACTTCTTGTATTCCAATTCTTTGGTGTCTATGGTGTATTCCAATTCTAAGATTAGCGTTAGTGTTTGAGGTTAATTTTTTGTGAGTAGTATTCATTGCTACAATAGGAGAATTATATGTGAAGTTTATTAGTTGCAGGTTCAATTAGACTCATAAGTTTGTTTGAGTATTGTATTCAGACTATTATCATCATTCAATAAAGTGTTATTATTGGTGTGGCTAGGTTTTTCCCTTCAAGTTGGAGGGTTTTCCCAGGATAACATTTGTGCATTTTGTGTTGAGTTTTTTTGTTATTTATATTGCGCTATAGCAAACACATCACCCACCTTTAAGATTATGCGTTCCTTCTCTCTTTTCCCTCAAAACGAGTAGTGAGGTGCATCCTGATTGTAAGGAAGCATGCCTTCTTCATAGATTCAGCCTCACATGCACAAGTCTCACACTTGGAGGTTGTTTCCATGTTTCACAAGGTTGCCTAAGGGTAACACGTCAGGCAAGGGTACAAACTTTTGTGATAACAGCTTTTGGCACGCTTGGTGGGACACAGATTCAATTGTATAAGTCCACTGGTTAGCCAATTTAAATTTATCATTCACTGAGAATTTGGGTGTTTTCTCAATGCCAACAGCCTTTGGAGGCATTCTATCAAACACCATGGCAACTCTGAGTGCAAATCTACTGGTTTCAAGCAGTCCTAGTGCTGGTACATACAAAGATCATTTGTGATCTTTTATGTTTCTTCAAGTTTTCTATGAAATTGTTTATTTGAATTCCTAACCATGGACCCATTTCATAGAAATGCTTATTATTGTCCCCCATATCATGAAAGTAATCTTGTCCCCACACCCTCCTGTTACCAATATCAACATAATCTCAACCTGGTTATGGCCCAATTTCTTATGCAACATCAAACGGCTAGTGTGTCCAATATATTTGTCACTCGCCAACCCCTGTTCCATCTTCCTTGTCTCCAAATGGAATTAGTGAGTTCAAGTCCATGATGTTGGACTTCAAAAAGTAGATGGATAAATTAAATATAATTTAGCAGTTGGACCTCGAGAGGCAGTGTGATAAAATCAGTAGGCAGCAAGAGCTTGATATGCAACAAGAGGAGACGGCATATCAAGCCTATCTCTAGGAACAACAAGAGATGGAGGCCCAACAACAAAGACAGATTGAGGAGATTGCAAAAAAGGTAGCTACAGAAGAAGAGAAACAAATGAGGCTCAAGCTTGCTCAAATGCAAGCATTTGAAGCACAAAAGGCTCCTAGGTGCAAAATTGTCAGCTTCAGACCGAGTGAGCCTTCCCCATTACAAGAATCTACACAAGAGCCTAAGGCCTCATTTCTCCCAAGCTCGTCATTCCAAGATTTAGACAACGCCCTCCATCACAAGAGCCTACTACTACAATTCCTCCACTCCTTGTGCAAGAAACTTCACCCACTCAGCTCTCTATGCTTGATACTATTTCTCTCTTTAAAGGTGGACCAGTTGTATGGACTGTTGATGGTCCTAATATGTCATTGTGAGAGGAAAAGACAAAGCCAAAGCTGTCATGGGAGGAGTTGCAGCCTACTATTCATAAACCTAATGTTTGTGAAAAAGAGGAGGAAACAGAGGAGTTGCAAGAGGATATTGAGAAGGATTTACCCATTCAAGCCTCTTTGCAAATGAAGATTGAACAAAAAGAAGAGGATCTAGTCCTCATATTCGAAGAGCTTCCCTCTTTTGTAGAGGAAGAAGAAGACAACAAAGTTGCTCTTGCCCTTGAGTAACAAATCTTGGCTTTTGAGCCTTTACCAGAATCAGAGGGCCTGCTACAAGAAGAGGAACCAAATTAGTTGTTGCAGCAGAAAATCCTCTATGATATGGAGAATGAGGAAGGGGATCCCAAGAATAGCTCTGTCCTTGAGGAACAAGATGCTAATAACCATGACGTTGCCCCTCAACCTATGCATATTATTGCAGCAAAGCAAACTGAATTTGATGAAGAGCTGAAAATCTTTTGTTCATCCATAGACATCAAGCCATCTTCTCCTTCATCATAAGATCATGAGTTGCAATAGCAACATGTGGAGATCCACATCATACCAAAGGCACTATAAATGGCTCGTAAGCAACATGAGGAAGAGATGCAAGAGTTCATCTCTTCACAAAAAGAAGAGTCACATCCAATCCAGCAAGATACTAATGTTGCAGAGTATAACAACAAGGTCAAGACTGATTGCTTAGACCTAGTGCCATCAAGAGGATGCCCCATAAGACATTTAGCTCTGCAAGGAATCCGCAAGTTGCCCCCGGTCATGCTTGTTTCAGAGCATGAGGGAGTGACGCAAACCAAGGCAGGGAGGATCCAATTAAGGACAATCCAACCTTGCAACTTCAAAACAACACAGTGGAAAACACAACCCAACAATTGTTTCAAATCAGATTTCCATTAATATGCCCGACTGCAAGGCCTTCCGGGTTAGGGCCAATTACAATCAGAAACAATTCTGCAAGATCATCAAGATCCAATACAACTCTTAGCTAGTTCAGTCCTGAAAACTATCAGCAACTGATGGAAACCCTAAGGCAGATCTAAACTTGAGCTTGCAAGCCTCCAAGCAATCTCCTTGTCTCCAAGTAAACAACCACTAGCTTTGCTATTACAACTATCAGATAACAATCTAATCTGCAAGATCTCACAGGATCTTTTCCACAACTTCACTTATCTACTACCCTCAGATCTACTTTCATGATCTCTCTAAGTCATGTCCTAAAACATCTACCCAAACACCCCTTAAATACTAATCATCAACCACAAGTCGGCTAGATGAAACCCTTAACTCCTATAAACAAATATTCAATGCAATACAAGTCGGCTTCCAAATAGCCTTACAAACATTTAATTCAACCTGTCGGCCTATCACAACAGCTACCAACAATAAATGCACCAAGTCAGCCCAATAAATCACACAAAACTCCAGTCGGTAAACCAGAACTACCGAGTGCCAGAGAAACAACCGAGCACCAGTGAAACAACCGACCACGCTAAGCAACACCAAGCAACGCAAGCATGACCGAGCACCAGAGGTTCCACCGAGTCCCTTCAGCAACCGAGCTTCCTTCAATAACTGAGACCATCGATTAAGGCTGCAACCAAGTAACACCGGCCAAATAACACACCACCATGCAGATTCACCGAGGACCAAGAATGCCCCTGCATCAGACACCCCAGGTTCGAAAAGATGTTCATATGTGAGAAGAACATCTTCCAGGATTCAGCACATAAATCCCGAACTAGTTCTTCACATACAAGTCCTCCAACTTTTCAACTTGCATACTCTTCCACTTCAGCTTTCTCTGTCTTTTCAACTCTTTCCTTGACAACACACAGGTCTGTTCTCCAAATTGATCATTCATTTTCTCAGGATCCACCAACTCAACTCGGCTACCGATACTCAGGCTTCTCCTACCGAGCATTATATCCAACAAAGGCATCAAGGAAAACTTCCTGTCATCCTTCTCAACAGTAAACACATTCTTTACACAATCATACATAGCTCTGCAATCAAATTGCCAAGGTCTACCGAGCAATATATGACAATTGTTCATCTTCACAATGTCACATAACACAAGATCCTTATACTGGCCAATCTGAACATCAATGAAGCATTGTTCTCTAACTTCCAGAGCATGATCATCTTGCAACCAGCCAATCCTGTAAGGACAAAGATGCTTCATTCTATTCAAACCAAGTTCCTAAACCATGTCCTCAGCAACAAGGTTATCAGTACTGCCACTGTCAACAATAACATCACAAAGTTTACCTCTAGACTTGCACCGAGTTCTAAACAAGTTACTCCTCTGACAAGGTTCCTCCTTCGTACCGAGCAATGTTCGCCAAAGCAACAAGTTCTTAGATTCAGGTTCATTCTGAATGTTCTCATTCACCACAGCAGTTTGTTGGTCACCAAGCTTCTTTTGTGTACACTCAAAAGAACGGTGTCCTTCCTCTCCACAGTTATAACAAGTACCCTTAAAGATAACTCTACCTGTCTTCTTCTTCGGATCTACAAGTTTCCGTTCATCTTCTGCATCAGTCAGTTTATCCTTCACCGAGTGATCAATCTTTTCCTTCCCTCGGGGATTACTATGTTGTTTCCTCTTCAACTTATCTTCTGCCTTCAGTGCATACTGATAAACATCTTCAACAGAATCAATCTTCAGCATACCAAGCTCATCCTGAATATTGAATCTCAGACCATTCACATACCGAGCTACCTTTTCCTTACCAAGTTCCCTATGTCCAAACCGAATAGTAAGTTTGTAGAACTCCTTGGTATAATCTTCAACAAACAAATCCTTCTGTTTCAGATTCTGCAACTTCTTAAACAAGTCAAGCTCATAGTCAGTAGGTATGAACTTAGCTTTCAACTTTGTCACCATCAAACTCCACCGATTGATCTTCATTTCACCTTCATCTTCTCTATCTCTTTGTAATTCTTTCCACCAAAAAGCAGCATGTCCTTTTAACTTAGTCTGTGCCAATCTCACTCGAAGAGGATCTTCAATTTCTTCCAACTCAAAGAAATCTTCAAGTTCACCAATCCAATCAATCAAGTTCTCGGATCTCAAAGTACCAGAGAAAGGAGAAACTTCCATTCGGTAACTATTACTTAACCGAGCTCCAGATCTATGCAACCGAGCAGTTTTGTCTTCACCAAATCTGTCCCTCCGGTCATCTCCACTAGATCCAATAGCTTCAAATTCTTCAGCAGCTTCCTCATAACCATCTTCAGTACCAACATTCCGAGGCACACCAGTAACAGCTCTCATGATCTCAACAATCATGTCATTCTTCATCAATTCCATCTTAGATCTGAAATCTGATTTCACTTTCTCTATAATCCTAGATTCCACAGTATCACAGAGATCAGCAATTACCCTAGGGTCCAATCTTCTCGGAGGCATCCTTAAAGATAAGAGAAACCCTCTGCAACAAACCCTACACCGACCACCTTGTGACAATCTCCAAGTTGCCTGCAAGTCAGATTGCAATCTACCACCTTGTAAACAACTTAGGGCACGATTTCACAAGTTCAGTGCCACGGATTTGCAACTCAAATCATACAATCTCTTCGCCAACAAGATCAATCTTCGCTCAACAAGATCAACTTAGCTCTGATACCACCTGACACAAACCAAGGCAAGGAGGATCCAATTAAGGACAATCTCACCCAAAGAGGATCTTCAATTTCTTCCAGCTCAAAGAAATCTTCAAGTTCACCAATCCAATCAATCAAGTTCTCGGGTCTCAAAGTACTAGAGAAAGGAGAAACTTCCATTCGGTAACTATTACTTAACCGAGCTCCAGATCTATGCAACCGAGCAGTTTTGTCTTCACCAGATCTGTCCCTCCGATCATCTCCACTAGATCCAATAGCTTCAAATTCTTCAGCAGCTTCCTCATAACCATCTTCAGTACCAACATTCTGAGGCACACCAATAATAGCTCTCATGATCTCGACAATCATGTCATTCTTCATCAATTCCATCTCAGATCTGAAATCTGATTTCACTTTCTCTGTAATCCTAGATTCCACAATATCACAGAGATCAGCAATTACCCTAGGGTCCAATCTTCTCAGAGGCATCCTTAAAGATAAGAGAAACCCTCTGCAACAAACCCTACACTAACCACCTTGTGACAATCTCCAAGTTGCCTGCAAGTCAAATCGCAATCTACCACCTTGTAAACAACTTAGGGCACGATTTCACAAGTTCAGTGCCACGGATCTACAACTCAGATCATACGATCTCTTCGCCAACAAGATCAATCTTCGCTCCACAAGATAAACTCGTCTCTGATACCACCTGACGTAGACCAAGGCAGGGAGGATCCAATTAAGGACAATCCAACCTTGCAGCTTCAGAACAACACAGCGGAAAACACAACCCAACAATTGTTTCAAATCAAATTTCCATTAATATGCCCGGCTGTAAGGCCTTCCGGGATAGGGCCAATTACAATCAGAAACAGTTTTGCAAGATCATCAAGATCCAATACAAATCTTAGCTAGTTCAGTCTTGAAAACTATCAACAACTGATGGAAACCCTAAGGCAGATCTAAACTTAAGCTCGCAAGCCTCCAAGCAATCTCCTTGTCTCCAAGTAAACAACCACTAGCTCTGCTATTACAACTATGAGATAACAATCTGATCTGTAAGATCTCGCAGGATCTTTTCCACAACTTCACTTATCTGCTACCCTCAGATCTACTTTCATGATCTCTCTAAGTGATGTCCTAAAACATCTACCCAAACACCCCTTAAATACTAATCATCAACCACAAGTCGGCTGGATGAAACCCTTAACTCCTACAAACAAATATTAAATGCAATACAAGTCGACTTCCAAATAGCCTTACAAACATTTAATTCAATCTGTCGGCCTGTCACAACAGCTACCAACAATAAATGCACCAAGTCGGCCCAACAAATCACACAGAACTCCAATCGGTAAACCAGAACTACCGAGCGCCAAAGAAACAACCGAGAACCAATGAAACAACCGACCACGCTAAGCAACACCAAGCAACGCAGGCATTACCAAGCACCAGTTCCACCGAGTCCCTTCAACAACCGAGCTTCCTTCAATAATCGAGACCATCAGTTAAGGCTGCAACCGAGTAACACCAGCCAAATAACACACCACCATGCAGATTCACCAAAGACCAAGAATGCCCCTGCATCAAGGAGAGTATCACAAGGAGCAAGTATATCTTGCTCAAAGCGAGAATGTTTCAATGTTGGAGAACCTCTTTGTTCTCAGCATTGGGAAGGTATTCCAACAAGCTATGGAATACCTATCATTCCTACTGCCCTGCCTAGTTGTCCAAATGCATGAAAGGAGCAAGAAATTAGTCAAAAAGGGCAGCTATTATAATAAGCCAGTTAATGGCTTTGTTTAATTTCTTTTGTTGTAAATTTTTGTACATAGTAGGTTAAGTTCCTTGTTTTCCAAGAAGTGCACAAGCACAACTATCTCTTCCTGGAGATGGCAGGTTTTGATCTTTTGCAAAGGTTGTTTTTCTTAAGGTTACAGGTGGTCAAATCCATTATGTTTAGACCTTGGTAACTCCATGCCCAATGGATTGCTTCAGGCCACTGATCATATGCTTAGTAAGCAAGCATCGCCTTTGAGTCACCAAAAATGTTTGCTATTTTTGCCAACATTAACCCATCACAAATATTCGATCTAAGAGATCTTTCATGGGCTTAATTTTTGTTTCTCCTTCTCCCCTTGGTTCACCATGTTCGCATTTATATGTTGTTTCAAAGATCTTTTTCCAACGACATTTGGCACGAGTTCCTGAACAAGAATTGAGTTTTGACATAGGTTCTGGAACCTTGCAATACTCCCGACGAAAAAAGAAATAAGTTTAAGTTGAGAGGTGGTGAAACTTTTCTAAGTTCCAAGACAGGGGTCAGAGCTTGACAGCGTAAGTAGAACCAAGACATCGGTGAAACAGAGGTTAGTTGGCAAAATGGGTTAAGTTCGGGAACTGTCAGAAATTCTCTATGGTTCAGGAACTCTTGGTGGGCCCCGCGGTCAGTTTGGAAGAGTTGTCGGAGCCTAATGGAGAAAGTGGAACTTGCAAACATTGAAGAAAAAGAGTTCATCTCTTGCAAGATGGTGGGCCCGAATTCTTAAGAACATGTCTTTGCTGTTTCACAAAAAGACGATGGGTCCATTTCTTTTCTTTTGTGAAACAGCAATGAAAGTTTAAAATGAAAACAGCCAAGGGAATATAGGCCCATGGGCCACATGTTTTGATTTCATTGTACGTTGCGAGGGTGGCGATTAGATAAAATACTTACGCTGCCTTGCGATGGTTAGTCAATGCAATATGGAAATGTTGCGAGGCAGCAACAACGAAAAGAATGTTAAGTGATGCAAAGCAGGTTGAAATAAGTTCTCAGCTACCTTCCATCCAATCCTTCTTGCAACACATCAACTCTCATAACTCCATATCTCTCTATACATGCAACTTATACATGCCTTTTTCTATACCACAGAGGACATTCTCGACTGCAGGGGCATTCATTGTGGTCTCTTTCGATCACTTCTGGGTTCAGTACTTCACGCAGAGAACAAATATCTTTTGATCTGATAGATTCTATCCTTCTGCAACCTAACCCTGGTTAGGATTTGTACCTCATGTTTCAATCTGAGTTATGTTGGAATCTTTTGTACATATTTGTGGTTCTTCTCTGGTTCTTTGCAACAGCTATGCCCTGCAAACTGTAATTTCCTATTTTACCATACATCATTAATAGAATCCTCATTTTTTGCCTTGTCTTGCCATTCAGCTGCCTTGTGCAGGTTTCTTGCCTGGTGTTGAGTGTTTATTTTTTGTCCTCCTAGTTTGTGTGTTGTGTCAAATGTGCTCATGGATGTTGCAGTGAGAAAGGTACTTCCTTTGCAGCATTACATTAGTTCTAATCTACATACAATTCTTTGAAGGGTAGAATAGAGTTAAGGTTTGTGTAAATCAGGTTTTATTGATATTATGTGTATTAATAGGCAAGGAGAGTAACCAAAGTTTCAACCTGGTGCATCACGCCCCTTTAAAATTCTGCATTTCTTCTCCCTTTTCCCTCAAAGCTAGTAGTTAGGTGCATCCTGATTGTAAGGAAGTTGGCCTTCTCCGGAGATTCAGCCTCACATGTGCAAGTCCCACACTTGGAAAATATTTCCAAGTTTCACAAGGTTGCCTGAGGATAACACGTCAGGCAAGGATGCAAACTTTTGTGATAATAATAAGTAATAGTATAGATTTCAAAATAATAACAATCAATTGTGGCAAGGTAAGGAAGGGGAGTCCAAGGAGGGGAAACGGCTATAAGATACCTCACTAGGTACACCACCTCATATGAGATGGCAAAAGGCCACACGAGGCCAAGAGGGATGGTATATCCACTTTTCAGCTTAGGGTATAGAATCTCTTGGGCTCCTTATTGTAGTTTCTCCCCCCATCTCTCCATTGAGTGATAGCTGGAATGGATTTAAAGGAGTTGCAATCATGAGAGAGTGAACAAATGTGGCATGATGAAGGGGAACAATTAAAGATTCCTCACTAGGTACACCACCTCATATGAGATGACAGCTGGCCACATGAGGCAAAGAGGGATGGTATATCCACTCTTGGGCACCCTATCATGTCTCTTTATCTGAACTCCATTATGGTTGAACCCTAATAACAGATTAGATGTTATATGATTAAAATGATTATGAATATATGTTCTTAAACCCTAATAATGGTTGATCTTATGAAATGTACCTTCAATAATTTGTCTAACATGATTGCAGGATCTCAACAAAGTTCTATCTTGCTTCACATTCTCTGGGTAAAGTTATATCTCTAACTATATCATGTTCTATGTTTATTGAATATGTGATTCTAGGGCAAAATATAGGGTAATGCCAAAAGGTGACATTAGAGTTTGAATTGCTTTCTTCAGGCAAAAATATAAAAAGACATTTTTGTGCAAATCTTGGCAATCCACAGAGGTGCAGCCAGCCCAATGAACATGTAATACCCCATTTTGTTACACTTACAAGATTTAACTGTTTTAGGGTTGCCATTTTGTAATTCGCATGTTGCTGAAAAGTGTTGGAAGTGCAGGTTCTTAACTTGCATTTAGGACTTAATGAAATGGATTTAAATGGCGTGGCTCATGGTGAGCTTGAAACTACATCCATGAATCTTCTTAGTTCTCTCTTTTCAATAAATCCTCATACTAAGAGCAATCCCTATGTTACATCAATATAGATACAACCAGCAGCCATACCCCCAATATTGAACAAACAAGGCTCAACATAAGCCAATTTAATACCCACATGCTCCAATTAGCCAGATAATAGATTTGGAGTGCAAACTGTGTAATAGCCCCTATTAGGACTTAACAATAAGTTTCCCTAGGATTTCCAAATAAGGTATAGATTATGTTTAAGAAGGCAGATTTGTCAATTTATAACTAGAATTAGAGGCTACAACCAGGTTAGTCATTATTATGGAAGATGAATAAATATATGTAATTCTATAATTTTATAAAAGGAATCCTAAACATCATTACAATTAATATAATATACAAGTAGGATTCACTTAAGATCTTCCCCAGTAACCTATCCGTATTATGAAGTACCATGGGGGATAACACAAGGCGCCCCAAGCCTGTGCATCAAGCCCAGGAGCATGGAATGACACCCCTCATTCAGCTGCCCAGCTCCACTCGGGGTTACCACTACACAAATGGACCTTGTGCTTCTTGCATTCCTTGCATGTACCATATCCCCTCTCCATAATGATGGCATAATGTGTAATGTCCCTTGCTAGGTTTAGGCCTGTTATAGCCATAATTGATTGATATTTAATATGCTTATGGCCTAAACTGGATTGACAAGAATATGAAGATTCAATCTAAGATATACAAAGCAAAGAGAATTGTTCATTTATATAACCATATTAAATAATCTACTGTATATAGGATTATTAATACTCATACCGACCTTATTACTACTTCAGTTTGAGAAAGAAAGATTAGGATGCATAACCAAGGCGCTTAGAGACCAAAAGCTCCCTTAAAGTTTACAGGTCCAAGCCCGTATCCTATCTTGGGACTTCGCCCTCAAGGCTTCTGGGACGCTGACCCCTACCCTGTCTTGGGAGTATTCCTATAGGTTGGATTTAGACATGCCCCTCCTTGGAAACATTGCAGCCCTTCCCTTCTCAGGCACTAAAAGTAGTAACAGGATCTGAACATATGTATCTATATTCTTCCTTATTATTGATATTGTATATATATAAATACATTAAATCATGTCGTTGAACAATTTCAGATGTATAATTCATATATATATATACATATATTCCTTTCTTTCTTTCTTTCTGATCTCATTCTATTACCAATAAAACATTCATCTATATACATTATATTTATGTTTCCCTTTCTTATTCCTCCCTCTTCCCTGCCTAGGAAATGCATTTGCCAATCGTATATATATGTTTGGCGGGAAGGGTTGTGCTTGAGGAACCGTGTCTCTTTTAATTAAACGCACCCTTTGTGTAACTAAGCTAAGGCTTTTATTAATTATTTGTTTGACTGAGTCTTTCTTCCCTAAATCGCTGCCCTTTATAGATAGTCTGACTTTGTTTAGTTTTTATTGCTGATGTGTCCTTGGTTATCTCTGCTGGCATATGTTTAAATATTTAAATTAAACTTCCATGTCATTGCTGTATATTAAGATTTAAAGATTGTTATATAGATAGCTGCCTTTTAGCCACGTCAGTTATATAATCAGGAATTAATATTAAGAAATTATATAATGTTTGAAATTGGTATTATTTAATATTATATTATTATATTGGTATCATATTCAATATTATATTGATTATTATGTTGATATTATATTGATACTATGTTGAATATTATATTGATAATTATTATATTGATTATTATTATATCAATGATTATACATTATTATTTATAGATTTTATTATTATCATTTATTGTCAAATTCTATTTCGGAAGGGGTTATTATTATTATTTGTTTGTTCATTTATTTTATATTTTGTTATAAATATCTCATTTCAAAGAGGAGACATCACATAATGGTTGTAGATCTTAAAGGAATCTCCATCATCATTATACATACCTATTCCATTACTAACTATGCATCTATTAGAGGCAATGGAAAATCTGCCTATATCAAAAGAAAACATATAACAAATTGACCAATTCATCATGTAATGCAATATATTTCATACCAAAGTATTATACAAATAAATAAACTGCTGTTTTCTATATTAATTTCTGAGTTTTGGTAAAATTCAATCAGATCGAATTCTCTCTGTTCTTCCCCCGGTTTGCTTCTTCCCAACATGGTTTAATATCCTCTCACTTTCCACAAAATGTGTGACTTTTGGATGTTGTATTTTCATGAGGTGTCAGGACTCCTAATTGGTCCCACCATTATTCATTAGTCATTACCATCAGTTGACAATCGCACCTCTTGAGTGGCATGTGTGTTTCTAACCAAATAGGTAGTGTTTTGCAGCATAGTTAAGGTTTCTGAAATGCAATAATCTAATCACTGCCTCTTCAATTAATCCCTGTCATCGCCTTTAGTTTGTCTTTGTCAAACGTCAGATCTTACCATTCTATCGCTGTCTACAGTAATACATCACTGCTCCATCATAATCATATGTTCCCTTGTTGTGTATATGTTATTGGGGTTGAAACATTTTCTTTCTATTTACCTTGGCTCATTTAGATTTCAGAAAAATGTAAGTTTTACAATTTCTGAAATTATTATGACAGATTAATCACTGGTTTTAACAGATGACACTTGGATAGTCAGGCAAGATTTTGTTTTTTAGTTTGTTCAATTCTTCCTTCGACAGGATTATGACAAATTGCCATTTGGCATTTGCCCTCTAAAATCTCTGTTGGATTCACGTGCCTTAGACCATTTGATGCTTCAAAAACAGAAAGGTGCAATGTAGGATGCATGTCTCGCCTTCATGAAAGACCTGATATATTCACTCCTCTGCCAAGAATCCCATACTAAACCGATTCTTAGTACTCCATGACATTTGGAACATGAATCTGACCATATGACCATGAGGCAAGTCTTAACAACTTCTGACATTTATTGAGTACTAAGGGTGACAATAAAGAACACTTGATAACTTAGACTCTATGTCATTGATAAACACTGATGCATGAACTAGATTTGAGAAGGTGAATATTGAAAGGTGGCCCCATTTGCAGCAGGTGGATACAAACAGGTGTTTTACCAACTTAAAAAATTGTGGGATGACAGAGCTTCATCTTATTTCCAAAAATCAACATGATCTTGGAAAACAGGTGAGGATTTAAGAGAAAGCAAAGAAAAAAAAACTGAGTCAGTTGTGCCCAAGAAAATTGCACACCATATTTAAAACTAAAGAAGAGTCAAAAAAAAATTGAGGGTAACGACAAAATAGATAAGGGTTGAGCACAAAAGGAAGATCTTACAAGGTTTTTTGTGTTATGTAACCATACAGTTCATATCTACAATTCTTTGTTGAAGGGAATACACATTTCAACTATAATGGCATACATGCTGAAAAGCAAGGATTTTCAAAATCTAATCAATTCTCTTTTAGCTGAAGTGCATTGCAGTTAGCATCAGAGCCCAAGATATGAAGCCTTGTATGTCTACTCTCTTGTTCCTCTAACTTGTCCAACATCCATCAATTTACATCTCCCACCTTTTCTCACTTTTAACTGCCATCACAACCTTCCCTTATATCTCCGTTCCTCCTCGCCAACCCCTACTCCTTCACTAAAGAAGATATTTCGTGAAAATCGGACTTAACAAAGAAAAACTTATATACTGTTATTGGCAATTAGAGTGCAAGATTTTCGTTTAGTTTATGCCTTAATGAGATAAACTTACTGAAGAACGGAGGTCTTGAATCAAGTTTACACCAGAAAAAGTAGATATGTGTGAAGAGGTTAGTGCATGCTTCGTTAACAGCCTCTTCTTTTAAAGGTTTACAAGTTACAGATGTTGTGAACATTGCATAGGGCTCTCAGAAAAATTATTGGGTGTTCCTGAAATTTTTGTACTTGCATAGTCATTTTCACACCGAAATAATATTTTATACTAATTATGAAGAAAAGATTGCCAGATATTAGAAATCCAAATCTCCCGAAATGAAACTAAAATAATTCGCCACGTGGTACTGAATTTGAAGGAGCACCCCGTGATACTGAATTTGAAGGAGAGCCCTATGAGCGTTTGCGCGGTGATGTTAAGAAATATTGGAAAACAAAAGGCTGTAGGGTCTATAGATCATAACATATGAATCACCTGAGAAAGAGATTGAGTTCGGAAGTAGGAATGATCGGGGTTGTCAAGCAACAGCACCCTGCCTGAACCTGCTCCTGCTCCTGCTCCCGATCCCGATCCCGATCCCTGTAACACGCACCCACTTTCGCTTAGTTTCTTCTCCTATTTATCTCGCCAAATCCGAAATAAATTAAATTGAACCACCTTAATTTGCGCAGCGCTGCATAATAACAATATCATTATAAAGTTGAGGCCATTGAAACTGAGGGTGAAGGTGAAAGAGAAGGGAAAAGCCATGAGGGAAACAAGTTGCGCGTAAAATTTGATCTGAGACAGTCTCCTATCTTCTTTCCTCTGCTGTGACAGGGAAATCCACGCTTTCTTAATCCTTTGTCGAGCAGTATTGGGATTCTTAAGTAGTGGAAGCAATTTAAGACGTTCAATTTTAGGCCCCGTTTGTTTGCGGAATTGGAATTTGAGTCAAAATTTGATTATCTCAAAATCAGGTTTTGATATTCCGGTTTTGTATATTCAGAAGATGTTTTGGACTGTTTGGTTGACCCGGAAGATGAATGAGACAATCCATCTTCTACGTTTGGTTACCATTTTCGAAATTAAAATTGAAAGTAAGAAATTTTTATTTATGTGTTTGGTTTGCAATTTCAAATTGGAATTAGAATTACATTATCTATTTTCTGTGTTTGGTTTTACATTTTGAATTAGAATTAGAATTTAATTCTTAATTTAATATTTTATTATTTTGGTTCATTTTTTATGTATAGTTTTTTTATATTAATTTATATTTTTATGTAGTAAATCATAAACAAAATTTAATATATCTTTTTCAATTTTGTGCACAGTAAACTTAACTTTTTTCAATAATTTTATACATTTATTATTTTGGTCCATTTTTTATGTATAGTTTTTTTAATATTAATTTATATTTTTATGTAGTAAATCATAAACAAAATTTAATATATTTTTTTCAATATTGTGAACAATAAACTTAACTTTTTTTAATAATTTTATACATTATCATAAACAATATTATAACAAAAAAATAATTATAACATTGCTCGATATCACATCAAAATATAAATAAGTCATCTAGTCCACATATATATCTATCTCTGCATAATGATCCAACAAATCATCCCACAAATGATCAAACTAAATAGTACGATTGTTGCACAAAGTAAACATCGTAAAAATAAGATTTCGGCTTTATAAGCAACCTCCGCTTTTGCCATAGTTTTCTCAAGTGTTTTGCAATTCTTGCACTCGTCATCTACAACAGGTGTGTGTAGAACGTGTTGATGATGTAGACAACGACGGGGTGTCATTGGCCCATCGAAAGTACTCGCATCCACTGCCATCCTACAATACAAGTCTAAGTTAGTCTCGCTATAATGACTAATATTTATTCTTTGTAAACATTTAAATATTGTGCAATTAACAACCTTTTTCTTATTTGTGCAACTCCAAAATTTACTTTCTGAATTATCCTTTTGTGTGTGACGTCCTCAACACACAACGCAATCCATCACCGCAATCACACATAGGAACATTCCTCATAGCCATCAGCACTGTATCAAGCAAAAATTTATTCATTCATACTAATTTTGTTCGCTATAACAACATGACTATATTCTATGAGTACAAATTGAAAAAGTTATACAAAAAATATAATGACACAACTATAGCATCAGATATAACAATACCATGAACTGATTGGTGGTGTGAAAATACATTCTTAAATAAGAAAACGCAAGTAGATCCACGGTCTACGCCCTTATGCCCCACATTCGATGATGAATCTTGCATCTACAAAGTAAACATGATAGAAAAACTAAAACTTGTTTATTTTTAAATGGAATACACCAAGGAGTACCATCAAAAATATTGACCGTTTACAAACACGAACAGTAAACAATCATCAGATAGCTCATTTTTTTATCAGCATATGTGGATATTTTTTTTGTCAATGTTTGAAATACCTTCTGGATTTGATTGTATAGATAGTTTTGGATCACACTCTGTGATCCATTATCGGGATGAAAGAGACCAAAATGATTGCAATAGACCAAAATGATGGACTTTTCTGTCAATCATTTTTCTCTCTTCCATCGTGATGAGGGATCACAAAGTGTGATCGTAAAATATCTACAAAATCGAATCCAAAAGTTATTTCAAACATATTTAATGTCAGCATATGTGTAGTCTCACTTTATCATCATATGTGTAGTCTCAAAACTATCCATTTCTATTTCTGTACCTATCACGTGGTTTTTTAAAATGAATGAAAAATGAAAAGAAATTGAAGATGAAATAGAGCATTGAACAAAGTAGAATTATTTAACTTAATTTCATAACACAATAATAATAACAAGATGGTTAGGGTATATACATACAAAATCATGAACAATACAGTCGTCTACCAAAACACATTTATAAAATCATATCTAAAGAACTAGAAATGGATAGTTAACAGACTACACCTTAACAATGCATTAAATGAAGCATTCATCATGTGGTACTCCTTCGTGTATTCCACTTAAATATGTTAAAAAAAACAACACTAAAAAATGCAAGCTAAAAAGCACATTAATGAAAACAATGGTCAAGGGAGGGCATGCTTGTTTCCTACCTTGACGTGGAGAGAAAAACTCAAAATTCAAAGGAAAAATGAAAGAAATAAGTTGATTAACACAAAATTAACACAATAAGTATACCAGTGGGTACTTATTAGTGGCTACTGTATACCAGTGTATACGAAAACAAAGAGGGAAAAATGAAAGAAATAAGTTGATTGGGTTGACACCTGATCCCAAGATTGGAAAAAAAACCGCATTTGGAAAAAATCATTGCAAATTTAATAAAACCGTCGGGTCCGCGTCTTCCCGAATTCATTGTTGAAACATCTTTGCATGGCCATTGAGAGAGCAAGTTTTTACTTCTGCATTGCATACTAATTGCAGTTCATTGCAAGTATGTATATGAACTGCAATTAGTATGTAATATTTCAAGTATGTATATGCCATTGAGAGAGCAAGTTTTTACTTCTGTATTGCATACTAATTGTAGTTCATTGCAGTTTATGTATATGAACTGCAATTAGTATGCTGAGAAAGTGTCCAATAATTAGTAGGACAATGTAGCACACATATTTTGGGCCATCAATAGCCCATTCTAGGAAGCATGAAGAAGGGAAAGAGGCAGATAGTCATTATTATCTACGGTTCTTTGTAAACAATGTAAAGTGCATGTGTCATTGACTAACTTTATAAGGAGTGGCAAAGGAGGCAAGATAAGGGTCATGAAGATGTATAGGCCTGTTAGTGCAGGGTTCTCCCCCATTACACAAATTATATATGATTAGTCTCAACAACATTGGCAACCTAATGATATCGGGGCATGACTTTGCATGACTTTGCAATGCAAACTAACAAGATTTCCATCTTTGTGTCTGTTATATAATCTTGTAACCATCTTTGATTGATTTAAGATATACAATGTGGTTGTCTAATAAAATTTGGTACCCCAACTTCGTGATTGTGATCGAAGAAAGGACATTCTTCTTCAAAGTGAAAATATACCATACATTAGGTAAAAATTTTGATAGCAATTTAATTTATGTAATCTAATTTCTTGTTACTATGTTGATAGCAATTTAATTTCTGTAATCTAACTAGCAATGGTCTTGTGTTAATGTTTTTTGTAATGTATATCAATTTATAATCTAACCAGAAACGTTCCTCTTTTGAGACTACCTCTAACATCAAGATTTTACATATTTACATACAAAAGTAACAATATTATTATCTGGAAAAAAAAACTATATGACAAAACGGTCTCAGTATATTTAAAGAACACATTTACATACTAGAATAACAAGTAGTAATAGTGAAACACTGCCAAGAAAACCATAGTCTACTCATTGTAGCTAATGAAGTACATACGATGCTTTGAAAATTGAGAATTATACAATATGGAGTTATAAACAAACTGCTGAAATCATCCCAAAGTCCTGATATATTTTCAAAAACTCAACTGCCTAGAACTCCTCTTAAAGTCTGCAAAAATTTCACTCACCCAAAATATTTTTCCAAGTAAAAGACAAAATGTACCAGTTTGGAGTGTGCAGTACCCAATGTTGGTGTTGTAATAGAGCTACCCCACATTTGTGTAAAGAGTAAAACAAGACAATTATCAAATATGAGTGAATTCAGATGCTGCTACAAAGGAATAAATGCAGCGAGACCGTACATACAAAGAAAGGCATATCTTATAGACTAGATCAAAATTTCTAACTTTAAGGTTAAAAAGGATTTCTCTGGACTTCAAGTATTTCTTGTTATCAAAAGGTTTGTTTAATGAGTGGTCTAGCCAGAACTGTATGGTACAGGATGGAAACTCATTAAGCATTGACCTTCAGCAATTTTTATAAAAAGTGTATACAGAGACACTATTTGAATTTCAGAAGCAATCTGATTAGGACCCATATCCAACAAGATGAACTAAACCTCACATATTTATTTGGACAGGATATTAACCCGGTTATTTCAAGAACAACATAAACAAATGGGAAATAATATAAGCATGCCTGCAAGAAAATATATGTTAACTGACTAAATACCAAGCATCAACATTCATCTGCAAATATCATGTCTTGTTTGAGAAAGGATTTCTCAATGGATATCTGCAAATACATATTGTATATCTCTCTCAATTTGAGAATTGCATGCAAGACAATTCCAAAACCAAATCCCAAACTAGCACTAGAACCAGTGAGAGAAACAGCTGTGCACATGAGCATGACAAATGAATTCTTCTTAAAACTCATGTCTCTGCAAGCCATGGCGAGCTCAATACTAGAAAAGAGCAGTAACAAGATGATTATCTGAAACCTTAATTATATAGCAATCTTAGGAATGAATACAAGATCATGTTGATCTTTTAACCAAGGACAAATTATCCCAAAAGTAAAACAATACAGTGCCACCTAAAATGAAAGTACATACAAAAAACTTCTAAATTTGTGCATTCATATTTGCAAAATGCATTTCTTGCAAATGCTTCTAAATTTTGCATTCATATTTGCAAAATTTGATAAAGTATGTAGAAAATCATGATAAAGTTTGATAAAGTGACAATCATCAACCACAAACAATCATAAACAATCAACAGTGTACGTGAACAACTATGATAAAGTATGTAGAAAATAACTATAATCCACCATATGTGGTTGCAATCCAGTCCACTCTCTCGTCCTCACTCATCAACAAGAACCCTTTGGCTCTTTCATGCTCAACCACGAAGGTGTCGTATACCCTCAGGAATACAGCTCGACTCAATTTAGGGATGGATTTGAGAGTGCTATATGCATCCATCAAAGCATTCTCATGAGAAAATGTATCAATTTTGTGAAGGTGCACATTGCTCATGCCCTCTTTTATTTTCTTCATTGTTTCACACATGGAATCCAAGGAAGCGGCTGCACTTGCCTTCCTCCTCCTTCCCCCCCTGACTGATGATGTAGGGGTTCCTCTACCACTTGCACTTGGAGTGGACTGATAAGGGTCATCGTCCAAATCAACAACACTATCCTCTTCATCAAGCACATTGTATGGGTCTTCCATAGGGTTCCCTTCTTCAGTCTCAAGGGTTGTTGTAGCTGCATTGCCTTCAGCAATGTCGTTAGCCACAATTACACCCAGTTCATTAAAGTATTGGAAGGGTTGCCTCTTATACACTTTGGCATTTTTTAACTCTCTTCTCTGCATGTTGGCATAAACAAATGGATTAGGTTATTTGTCTTTCATTACGTACTTTATAAGAAGGCACTATTATTTCCATCAAAATAGTAGAGAGATCACCCTACCTTGAGAAGCTCATCCCATACACTATCCTCAGCATCCATGCACTGAGTTGCCTCGTTCCAGGTGAAGCCACTTGTATTTCTTAGCTCCTTCATGACTCTATATGCTAGCTTCCATGTTTTCAGCTTATTTTTGAAATTGTCCTTAAATAGATTTAGGTTCATATCATTGTTGAACCTCCTCTCAATGGCTATCCACGCTTCTTTTTTAAAACCTCCATCACCTTTTCTTCCTAGTTGTACTTGCTCCATGAGCAAGTCTAGAAACTTTCGTTCCATTTCCTTGCTCCACACTATCTTCTTAGAGGAAGAAGATATTTGCCTGTTGTTACCAATTTCATGGTTGTTGTTACCAATTTCATCCATGCTCATCATCAGTTCTGTGTATGCCATGTTGTGTAATCATCAAAGTATCTTTGTACATCAGTTTACTCAAATAAAATAGAATAAAAAGGAAACCATCCTGTATATCAAAGTATCTTCATACATCAGTTTACTAAAATAGAACACATTGACCCAGAGAAGACCAATACTTCCAGATAGAAACAGAATAAAAAGGAAACCATCTTGTATATCAAAGTATCTTCATACATCAATTTACCAAAATAAAACACATTCACCCATAGAAGACCAATACTTCCAAATAGAAACAGAATAAAAAGGAAACCATCATGTATATCAAAGTATCTTCATACATCAGTTTACCAAAATAAAACACATTCACCCATAGAATACCTATACTTCTAGATAGAAACAGAATAAAAAGGAAACCATCCTATATATCAAAGTATCTTCATACATCAGTTTACCAAAATAAAACACATTGACCCATAGAATACCAATACTTCCATATAGAAACAGAATAAAAAGGAAACCATCCTGTATATCCAAGTATCTTCATACACCAATGTACTCAAATAAAACACATTGACCCATAGAAGTCCAATACTTGTAGAGAAATACATAAGAAAAAGGAAACCATCATGTAGTCTTGACCCATTAAAAGAACAACTATTCTCGGGATCTGTACTCTTCCCACATTCTACTTGCTATATCATCTCAGAACTGTGCCCACTCATCTCTATCATGCTGAGACAACCCATACGTCTCCAGCATTGGTACATCTATCCCATCATGGTCATCTTCCTCTTCGGTGGCAATTTCTAATGGAATGACATCCTCTAATGTAATGTAGTTGTGTAGTATGCAACATGCCAATACAATATGGGCTTGTGTCATGATAGGATAAGACGTGGCATGCCTCAAGATTGGAAAATGTTGCTTGAGAATACCAAATGTGTGCTCTATTGAGTTTCTAAGAGAGGAGTGTCGATGGTTGAACAACTCTTGTCGAGAGTTTATTGGATTCTGTCTTGAAAACTCCTTCAGGTGGTACCGTGTACACCGATAAGGAGCAAAAAATCCAGGTGCATTGGGATATCCAGCATCCACTAGAAAATATTTTCCTACATAAATAAAGTATATTATTAAAACTTGAAACATTGATTGTACCCTTGAGTCTATTAAACTATGATTTGGCTTACCGATGGGAACAACAAGAGGATCTGCTCTTGACAAAGTTGAAGCCAAAACATGACTATCTGTAGCAAACCCTTCCCAACCAGCAAGGCAGTACTGAAACTTATGATCGAAGGAACACACACCCATAACATTTTGTGATAGGTTGCCTTTTCTATCACGATATTTACCCTGCATGTCGACATCGACGATGACTAGTATATGGGTTCCATCGATTGCTCCAACACAATCCTATACAATATGATACAATCATCAATTCTACGGTCAAGCAATAATATGATAAGGATAAAAATCCATACAAGAAAGTTGTAACAACACAACAATTACCTTGAAGAATGGATCAAAACATTCGTTCCCACTAATTTCAAGAGGAGTGTTTGGACTAGGTGGTAGAAAGCAATCTTGGTGGAGTCCTAAGATAGCCCTCAACACCTTGTGGAAGTATCGGCTAATTGTCTCTCCTGAGTGCCCAAAGTTGTGTGCAATCTTGCGGTTCCTTAGATTGTGGCCAACGGTGTGGAGGAACATCACAAATTGTTCTTCTAACGTCAAGTGTATCATATCTCTCAAGGTTCCTTTCAACCTTAGGATAGTAGCTAGACGAAAGAAGGCTCCCCTACTCATGCAAATCTGATCATGACAATCCACATCGTTGGAATGAATAAACATTCTATAAAAAGAATTTACTTGTCTTCTTCGTTTACATGATCTACCTTCTTGGCCTACCACTACTCTAGCTATGGCAATACAAGCAATAAGAGCTGCGAGAAGAAGAGAATATTGGGTCTCCATAGCTACCCGTCCTAGAATGTCAATATTCTTAATAGGATCCATCAACGGCCTGAAATGTGGACAAGCACAACGATATCAGCAAGGAGATATCCAGTATGAACCGAGTGTTCCCTAAAAGTACATCTTGTCGACAATTTAAAATTTTCTATTTTTCATTGAGAGTGATTGGAAACTAGATCAGAGAAAACTAAACATACAAACTCAGGAAGAAGCTAAGCTAAACTAGATTAGAGAAAACTAAACATACAGTATGCTTGATATTTTAATTCTTTCCAAACAATATACAATTAAATTATCAAACACACTGTTTTATCCAGTTTTCTATAAGGCACCTCAAGAAAGATGGATAAAATAGTATGCTTGATATTTTGATTCTCTCCAAACAATATACAATTAAAATATGAAGCATACTATTTTATCAAGCCTATTGTTTGATATTTTAATTCTTTCCAAAGGCACCTCAAGAAAGATGGATAAAATAGTATGCTTGATATTTTAATTCTTTCCAAACAATATACAATTAAAATATCAAGCATATTGTTTTATCTAGTTTTCTATAAGGCACCTCAAGAAAGATGGATAAAATAGTATGCTTGAGGTCTTTAAATGTTCATCACAATAGTGGATTCATTCACCTTTAAGTGGGAATTTTTAATGTTTCCAACTCATTTCAAAAACACAAAACACCAAGAACAATATATTTTTCCTCCAAGTTGTTGTTGTTGGGTTTTGGAAGGTGCTTCATTTTTCTCAAAGGTGAGAGCTACAAGGAGGTAAGACCCACACCAATAGGTAGCCAATCACTGCACAAGGAAGATTTAGTATGCTTGATAAAATAGTATGCTTGATATTTTAATTCTTTCCAAACAATATACAATTAAAATATGAAGAATACTATTTTATCAAGCATACTATTTGATATTTTAATTCTTTCCAAAGGCACCTCAAGAAAGATGGATAAAACAGTATGCTTGATATTTTAATTCTTTCCAAACAATATACAATTCAACGCCTCCTATCTCAAAATGGGGTCTTGATTGAGGAAAATGGCAATTCAACACCTCCTATCTCAAAATGGGGTCTTGATTGAGGAAAATGGCATTTGTGGTTAGAAATATGTTTGGTGGAACCTCAGATATAAAGACAAACCCCTAGCTCTACTACAAGCATGATTTGCTAACAATTGGGTCACAACTAAGAATGTCAAACATCATTATTGATGGGAAACTTGTTGAGTGGGAGATCATTAAGGAGAAGTATGATATTACACAAGGTTTGTACATAACTTGCAACATGCTTGTGGAGGCCTGCAACATCCTTTTCCTCTCTAAGACTTGCAATAGCTCCTATTCTAGCTTTCCCTCCTCCCAATGGAAAAAGGACTCCCTTCTCCCTACCATTAAATTCAAATCCCTATACACTCCCTTCTTGTTGCTAAATCAGATATATTCTCACATCTTAACTCTTGTTTCTTAGTCAATCTTGGAACCTCACAATGCTAGATTTGTTTTGATAATTTCTGGTTCTCATAGGTGGAACCTAAGAAAAGATACTTCTTTTGGAGCTTGCTCCTCCATAGACTCCTCGTTAAACATCCCAATGGAGACATCAAGATTTTCTCTATATGTAGAACACTTGAGAATATTAAGCATCTTTTTTTTCTCTACTTGGTGGATAGAGAGATCTGGGGTCTATTTGGCTTATACATTCATGAAAATATTAAGATTTATAACATTTTGTTTGGATACATCTTGGACATTAAGAAAATTTACAAAGATTTTTTTTCTATCATGTCAATTGAAATTCTTTGGTATATTTGGAAGCTTAGGAATGCCAATGTTTTTAATGGAAAATAAAGAGCTCTTACTAAGTCTCTGAGGAGACCCACATTTCATAATATCAATCTGTAGGTAACAGTCACTTTGAGGCTTTCTAGAAGGAATTCAAGAATCTTCTCCATGATGGCACTATAAGGGTGTGTAGAGAAGAAATATCACACATTCACACATGGGCAAGGGGTTCAACTAAAAGAACTCCCTTTGAAATTGGTTTACAAAACTTCATGGTAGAATTAAGAACACAAAATGAGACCAATAGACAACATAATGTATATTTAATTGTGGTGGTGCCTCTCACTATTACTCTACTTGTTGCACCAATGCCTCCTGTTATGCCAACTATTCTAGTTGTTGTGAGACTTAATCACCCATATGCACAAAGGATATAAGATGACAATATGTTGTTGTGGATTTCAATATTGATTGAGTTCCTTTGCAAAAGTGCCCATTGAATCTTTTGATCTTAAACACCGTAGCATAACTATGCATATAAATAGTCAAAAATCTTTCACAACTGTTTGGATTGCTATGACCCAAGCACCATGCATGGTGTTTTACTTTTATCTTTTCTTTTGTAACTTCCTCTAAAAGATGCAAATACAAATTACATTGGAAATTTAGTGATTATTGTTATCTTTCTTGGACTTCAACTGAAAGAATACTTCTTCATACTTGAAGTGAATTTGTCATCTAGTGTTTGGACTGGGATATTAAATGGATTATATAAGAATCAGACTATTCTGGATTCTGTGTGGAACCATATACATGGCCATGCCAAGAATAATTATTTAATTACCAGAAAAACTACATATGTGTAGGAGGTTTACAATGCTAGCATCTATATTTGCAACAGAAACTTTATTAATTTTAGCATTTATGTTCTCAAATTCTTTCTATAGCTATGAATTACTAATCTACAGAAATTAGAATGTCTTTGATTGGTGAATGTGTTAAAAATTCATACAAGTCTAATTGAAACATGAAATTCCAATAAGCAAAATTTTTTTAAAAATATTTACATTTTACAGGGTTTTAAGCAGCTAGGCAATGATCTTTGTCACAAACATCAAAATCATCTTGGATGTTAACATTGTACAGTGCTCTTTGCACAATTTTGATCACAAGGGGCAAAAGTTAACCCAAATCAAGGACTAGTCAAGAACATGGACATATAAGTTACAAAATATTACTCTCTTGTCCACTCGAATCAAAGAGAACATAGGCAATAAAAGCTTACAATCACTGTGCTGACTTATGAAATAATTATTAAGATTATGAGGCCAATAGAAAGACAATGGCATGTGAAGAGCACCAAAAGAATGATTTTTGTATTGTTGATTTTTGTTAATAACTATCAAACAAAACCCTACCATGAAGGGCACTTTGCTGTAAAAATCTTGTATTGTTGATTTTTGTTAATAACTATCGAACAAAACCCTACCGTCAATTTCAGAAAAAAATAAACAGCAGACGGTAGGGTTTTATCTAAGTACCTATGTATTGTACCTATTGTATATTATATCAGTTTCAAAAAAAAATAAACAGCAGACGGTAGGGTTTTGTTCGATAGTTATTAACAAAAAAGGTTTTCCGATTTCTTAATCTGTTCAATCGAGCATGACAATGAAGCATACTAAATCTCCCTTGTGCAGTGATAAAACAAAATGAATCAACTAAAATACTTACCCAATCCACAACTCGATGAAAAAGATGAGGAAATGAAATGGGCATTGTATATTAGCAAGGAAATAGACAATACTTACCTTTTTCGAGCCAAACAAACCAGAAATTGAGTCAAACGTTGCAGAGCGGGAGCTGTCGATGTTATCTGTAGAGTAGGTTAGCGGAGGCGAGTGCGGGAGAAGATGCAAAACCCCTTTTTCGAAACCCCAAAAAAATCTTGGAAGACGCGGACCTGTTGGTTTTATTAAATTTGACGCGATTTTTAACAAATTCAGAATTTGATTTTGAATTCCACCTCTCAGGTGGGAAGACGCTACCACTCGTTTTTGGGCCTAAACCGAGTTTTGGGCTTTAAAACCCGAATTGCAAATAAGCAAAACAAACAACGGATTTGAAGAAAAATGGGAAGCATCGCCGCCAATTCCGGTCATATTCCCACAAACAAACGGGGCTTAAAAAGGTTTTCATGAATTTTACTAACAAAAATATAGTTTTAAAGGTTTTTTAAATTATTAATATTAGTGATAATTCACTTAGTAAAATATTAAATATAAAAGAGATTAATGATAATTTTGCAAGTGAATATTAGAATAGTGTATTATTATTAGAAATTGAAGGAATGAATAGATTTGCTTGTTTTTTTAATATTCATAGATGTATTATTGAATGTAGCACATGCTTAATGTTTATTTGTTACAAGAATTTGCAGTTATATAATTATTATGTGTTGTGTCTAATATAAATATTTGATATATAAATATTGTTCAAGACATTTAAATAAATAGTAAAATATATATTTTAATAATAATTGTCATATTTGAGAAGTGAAATTAGTAAAAGATGGTGTGAAGAGATGCAAAAGGATGTAGAGGTGGGAAGGTGTGTCCGTGGTAGAGAAGTAATCAAAGGGGCAAGCAAATGTTGGCAAATAGGGGAATGTCTCCTCAGACATCCCTACCTTTTTTCGCTAGGGGCGAACACCATTGTACTTGACTTTGGGAAAGCAAGCCAAAGATGGGAGAAGAGGACAGAGCCCCAAAACATTCGCAAAGGAATGCTAAGAAGAATAATGGTTGAAATAGGGGGGTATCGATATAGGGCTAGAAATGGCAAAGCAGATGATAGGAAAGGAAAACCACCAAAATCAAGCAATAGCAAGGCATTTATGCTAGTATCAAAAATCACTACTCCAATTGTGGATCGTTTGAAGGATCAAGCCCTTCTTGTCGAGTGGTGTGGTGATGGATGCCCTAGCAAAAGAATCATGGATCAGTGGACAAGCATATTCAAAGGTAGGGTAAGAATCAAACCCCTTAATAAAAATTTTTATTAGTGAATGCATTGACTCATCCTTAAAATAAGAGCTACTTCATGGAGACCCCTTATTTTTTTAAGGCTCTAGCTTTTTCCACATAGATTGGATTATACGGCATTAATAAATAACCCAAGTGGATTAGCCTTTTGAACATGCCACATAATACTAGAATATTAATGTCCTAATTAAAACTAGAGATGTCCTAGGCATTTGTGGGGATAGATGAGGGTTTTCTCAATGGTAAGGTGGGATCTACGATGAATTTATTTGTAGAATTGATTTGGAAGATGGGATTTTCGAGGAATTGGAAATTATTTTTAGAAGTAGGAGATGGTTTTAGAAAATTATTGAAGAAAAGGGTCAAACATTTGGTCGATGCCTCCATAGAAAGACCTTCAAAGCTAGTTTTTCAAGGTAGGGATTTGAAGCCAAATGACTATGTGAGGAGAAGAAAAAGTCTTGAAGCATAGAAGGTTGATATGGGGCCTTTGAAGGAACAAATTGACTTTGAGAAAATAGGGGGATCTAAGCATATGGCAAAGGGAGAGAAGGTGGAACAAAGTGATGAGAAAGGGAAACCTAGATGATAGAAGAAGAGCCAATAGGGTTTTCAAAAAAGTAGAAGATCTTAGATTTGCTAGAGTTGGTGGCCAATAGCCCTAGGAAATAGTGTTCATCCCTAAGGAAGAATCAATTAAAGTTGTGGAGAATCTTCCAATTAAAACTTGAATTCCACATCAAGGACCTTATTATAAAATGAAGCATGGAGAGACCTATGTGGTTGCTAACACCAAAAGTGATCAACCAATGTAGGTTTTTGTGATATAATGTAGCATTTGAGTGATTTGATGGCAGCCTCTAGGGATGACTTCCCTAATGCTAATTAAAACCTAGTTCTAGAATAAGATCTGCAATTGGCATAATTAAAAGATGAGGAATTTTTTTAAGAGGAGAAGGTATTTCTTTTCAAAGAATTCTTGGACTTAGAATCAAAAAAACATGTGGAAGAGAAGATACAAAAATTGGGTATTATCCAAAAGATTGCAAAGAAAATAAAATTAGATTATGGAAAAGGCCAGAGTAGAGGAAGAAAATCATTCCAAGAGAAGCAAATTTTGGATGGTGAAGTAAAATAACAAACTGAAGTCACAATATTGTTGAGATTTGGGATAGGAGCTCCCCTTACCAAGGGACCATGAGGCTCCTGTATTATTGGAATATTAGGGGCTTAAACACCCCTAACAAGAATTATGTGATTAAATGGAGAATGAAGAAATCAAAAGTGGATATTATTTAATCCAAGAGATAAATTTGGTTGTCATTGATCTAGAGTTACTTAAGAGAAAACTTAAACACTAGCAATCTTTAGGGGTTCAAGTCACTAGTGCATCAAGAAACATAGCCACCTTCATGAGGAATAGCCACCTTCAAGAGGCCTCAAGTTGCAAGTATTGATATTTTGGAAAATGGATCCAATTGGCTAGGATGCAAGGTGAGAAGTGTATCTTTTGATTTGCAATTTGTGCTAGTCAATGGTGATGGGTCAAAAAAATTTCATTTATAAAAGATAACTATGGGTTGAGTTGGATCATTTTCTTAGTCGACATCTTAATTCTTATCACATTATTGGAGGAGACTTCAATGGTATTTTGGGGGATGGTGATAAGAGATGAGGTATAGTTGGGATGAATTTGTCTTAGAAGGACTTTAGGGACTCAGTGGACAAAAATATTTTAACGAACATTGGCTTCTCCAATGGCATCTATACTTGGAATAACAAATTATTGGATTTTAACAATATTGATGAAAAAATAGATTAGTTTTTATTTGCTAGTGATATTGGATCATTTCCTTTCACCTTTGAAGGTTCTATCATTCCTATCTTGAGGTCAAATCACTTCTCGATCAAGCTAGAGATCCTCGAGGATAAGATCCTAGTAAGATACCCCTTTAATTTTGAGATCATGTGGATGAAAGATCCTAATTTCTTCAAACTTGTGGATAAATGATGGGTCCAAAATGTTTTTCTTTACTACCAAGGTAAAACTCTTGAAGTAAAAGTTAAAAGATTGGAATTGTATCATTTTAAAATTATTTTTGAAACACAGAAAGAAATTGAAATGGAGATGTGGTATTTACAAGAAGATTTGGTTAGTAATGGGATGAACTAGCAAAGTTTCACAAAGAATAAAGAGCTCATGTAGGTTTATGAGGATGTCCTTGCAAAGCAAGAAGTCTCTTGGAGATATAAATCTCATGTAACATAGATAAATGTAGGGAATGCAACAACAAATTCTTTCATAAATGTACCAAGAAAAGATGGGTAGTGAATAGGATATCAACCCTAAAACTCTCAAATAGAGAGATGGTGGATGACACATAGGATATCACCAAAGAGACTGCCCATTTTTAGAGACCTTTTAAACAATTAAAATGGGTCTAATCTTAGGGCATAGTATGAAATTTTCAACAACATGTCTACTCTAATAATGGAAGCTCAAAATAAAATTCTCAATGAGAAGTTCAGTTGTGAGGAGATTAAGAATGACCTCTTCCAATCCCATCAAGATAAAGCACCAGGGTCAGATAGTTTCTCGATTGGTTTTTTCTATAAATATTGGAGCAAAGTAGGAGGTGCAAAGGTTGAGGAAATTGAAGCTTCTTATAATTAAAAAAAAATCCAAGAAAGATTAATAATACATTTATAGCTTTCATCCCATAGGAGGAGGTTGTTTGCTCCTTAAATAACTTTTGGCCCATTTCTCTTGCAATACCATCTATAAAACCATCTCAAAGGCTATGGCAAACAGATTGAATAAGACATTGGTTGAAATTATCTTCGATGAGAAGATAGGTTTTTTTCTAGGTATGTCCATTCTTAATGGAGTTTTTTGGTGTAATTAAGTATTTACTAATTACACTTTACTTAAGTTTACTTAGGATGATGCATTTGCATATTAGTTGTCATTGAGACACCTAGGAGTTTGCATTTAATTTTAGCACATGGTTAGGATAAATTCCACTCTAGATGGTGATAGTTATCATCTCATACCTCTTTGTGTGTGAGATCCACCTTTAGTGCTCTTATCACATTATCATTCTCTCATTGTTGCGCATACTTTGGTGTATAATGGAGGATGATCCACCTTTGGTGGACATGTGATTCCACTTAGAGTGGTTGATAGCTTATCATCTCCTTATCATGTATTCTTATTGCATTGCCTATATATTTAGGCACTCCTACTTTGTATTCAATTCAATTGGCAATAATCAATTATTTGATCATTGTCTATCTCTCTTGTGCTATATATTGAGCTTCTAGATCTTGGCATTTTATTCTTTTCCTTAGGAAAATTCTTACATGGTATCAGAACAATATCAAAATTCTTACATAGTATCAGAGCCATAAGAGTTTCATTGTATAGCCCATTTGGAGAGATTTTTATTGCAGGTCAAAATTGGAGCTTGCTAGTGCAAATCAGAGGTTTGCATCACATTGAGGAAGTCCAAAAACCCCTAAATCAATTTTTTTTTCATCCAAATCGGACATCTGAAGCAAAATCTAGAGGCATTTGAATTTTCAAGAGGCGATTCAAAAAATAATAATTTCGGAGGCGATAGTCAAACAAGATATCTCAGTCATCCAGACTTCTTTTTTTGAGCAATTTTTTTTGTTTTGGGGTAGAATTTCATGATCTACACATTGGTGCAAGTGGTTTCTGATCTATGTTACTTATGTTTTCTGAAAATCACAAATCCTAATTTTACAACTTTAGAGGCTTCATTCGGGCTCATATGGACACATTTTCAGGTGCTATTTTTTTTTAAAAGTTCATAATGTAATACCCCAAAAATGGGCTATAAGTTCATTAACCTCCTATATCATCAAATCATATGAAATCGACATCAAAGTCCTAATCTAAGGCACATCTAAACATCATCAAATCTAATTGATTATCTTAAATTTTGCATCGGAGAATATTCCTAGTAATATTCCTAATTATCTTAATTATCTTTAATTTTATAATTATTTGGCAATAAATCACATTTATCCTAAAATTTGATTAATTGAATATTTTCATATTTAATTAATTAGATTTAATATTTGCCACTTAATTATGTAATTAAATTTAATTCTATCTATTATTAATTGTATTGTTTAATTTTGACAATAAATCAAAATTCCTATCTTTAATTGATTAAATTCTTATTTAATTAATTAAAGCATGTTGTCATTATTTAATAATATAATTTTTAATAAAAGTTTGAATAAATAGTTAATTAACCCATAAATTAATTATTTATTTTCAAAAATCAGTTGAGTTGAGGATAAATCACTTTATTTATTTATTTAATTCTTAATTATTATGCATATTCAAAAGAAACAGTTAAACTCCAAATCAGAAAATCAATGCAAGTTATTGACTTTTTGGAACTCAACATCCTTTTGGAGTTCAAAAAGCTGATCTAAACTCTAATTTGAGTTAAAAAGCTGTTTTTGCATGTTTTTGCATGATTTTGAGAATTAACTATCTTTTATGATCAGATAACTCAAAAATCAAGATGAGTTAATTTGAGTGATTTATGGCTTTTATTCATGCACCTCCAAAGCCCTGGATTTCTATAAATTAAGGCTTTAGCTCTTCACAAATCATCTCATATTTTGCACAATCACGCTGGAGAATTGGAGACTGAGGAATCAACTTGCGAATTCAAAGCTTTGTGAGATCAATCTTATTTTTTTTGCATTCATATTACATATCATTGTTAGATTCATAGCATATCAATTTTCAATAGCATTCATAGCATATCAATTTCATTTAGCATAGATTTCATATCAGTTTTTACAATTATTATTGCATAAAAAAATCCAAAAAATAGCTTAATTGCATTTATTCCATATCCATCTTTTGCATTCAAATCCTTCATTTAGGTGTCGTCTAGGTCACTGATCTTGATTACAATCTGAGAACATTAATCTCGCACCTATTAGAAGGCAGTAAATCGCTTGGTTAGATAGCTTTCAATTTTGCATGATTTTGATTATAGCTAACCTCTAATGTTTTACTGAGTGTTGTGTCTACAGATCAGGTATAATTTTCACACACACATTTCTGGCGCCCACCGTGGGGCAACCCACCTTTGCATGCTGGTTTTGATTTTTTTGGGAGCTAAAACCCCAAAGTTTCAAAGATTTAATTTTATCTCCCAAACGGCTTGGAATTTTGATCTGAAATTTTTTTTGCAAGTTGGTGACATGTCATGAAAGCTACAGTAAAAAATTTAGAATTTTCTGAAATGTTTTGAATTTTTAATAATTTTTTCTTGAAATTCCGGAAAAAATTAATATCTGACGCAAATCAGCATATTTTTCGAAAATTTTTATATTTTCGGAAAGCTCTTTAAATTCTATAGGGGGTCCATTCTTTGTGTTTTAAATTTGGACATGATATCATAGCTCAAATAGTCAATTTACAAAAACTGGTCTGTTTTGATAAAATGGGTCTCTAGGGCACAAATGAAGAGGTTTTTCTAAAATTTTTGCATTTTTGGAAAGCTCTCTGTTTTTTAGCAGGGGTCTCTATTCTGAATTTCTATTTTTGTGGCCAAAATCATATCAAAAAAATTAGATCTTGTTGACTAGGTCAAATGCAAAAAAAAAAATAATAAAGTTTTGTGATGGGTATGCACTTATTTTTTTTACATGGTTCAATGAATGATATGAGTTGTCATTTGGGTTGATTGCTGGTTATTATTACTGATAATAATTGATTTTTAGAGCTAACCCTATGGTTTTCATAAGTTGAATATATTTTGCATATCTTGTTTGCTTGTTTGCTTGTTGGAGAGTTCGTCACTTGCTTGCATGGAAAAGCTCAACAAAAATTGCTAAAAATCAAGCAAAATCTACTAAGTGCGTTGCAAGGATCCCAGGTATTCTCCTTCATCTAATAATATTTTGATTTGGGACTTAAAATAAATCTCTTATGTGTCAAGCTTGTGTGCATCTTTTCATGCTTTTGATCTATTTCTACACACTTGCATAATTGATACTAGGTTGTGAACCCTTAAGGATTCATTAAGTAGTCTTAGAATACTTGTGATTGATCTTGATTGCTATCTTGGGTTATTGGACTCGCTAATCCGCCGGCCCCTCATTTCCGCCCCGTGGTTGCAATCTCAGCGCCATAAAGGGGAGGGGTCAACAGGACAGAAGCGTTAAATGTTCCACTTGGCAACCCTTTTGTGCTTTTAGGAACTCACTTGTTTTCTAAGTTGGGGACTCATTTTTAGCTTGTGTGAGGTGTTAAGTGTTCCACCTTGTGGACTCATCTCATATTTGCTTTAAGCGTTAAGTGTTCCTCTTTCTACTTTTTGAATGCTTTTGGTAGATTTACTTTCAGAACATATATCTGTGCTCACATAGTAATTAGGCCCTATGAACACTATTCGTGATTCTTGAAAGATTGGATTCCCAGCGAAATCCTTCTTGATGACAGAATCCTTGTAGGTAGGGAGGATACTTAGTGCGTTTCACATTCAACTTGGTTAGTGCATCTTCTCTTATTGATCGACACATTCTCTCTCCGGAGAGGTTGATAGATCACGTAGGGTTGATATCACAAGCTTTGGTGAATCAAAATTGGTTAGTGCATCTTCTCTTATTGATTGATACATTCTCTCCCCGGAGAGGTTGATAGATCACGTGGAGTTGATATCACAGACCTTGGTGGAACAAAACTTTGTCTTAGCGTGTCGGATTAATCTGCTTGCTTTGTTTGGGTTAAAAGTGAAGAGGTGTCAAAACCTTGAATCTGGAGCCAAGTCCCCTTGTGGTATAACTCTGTGAGTCATCTTTAGAGAGGGTTAACCATAGCGGACAATCCCTTCACAGGGCAAACTGCGTTGACGGAACCTCAAGCGGTCATAGCCATTTTCGCCGTGGTAGTGACAGCCGCTATATAAATGTCCTTGTGGAAGAAATCTCCACGGGTATGGTTCATTGTTGGGTTGTCAGATCTCCCTAGCAGCTCTTGAAGATTAAGTTCTCAGACTGTGTCAAAACCCTGGTGCGCCGGGATTGGAGTTCACCCCTTTGAATCATAAAAGTTGCAGAGTCAAACCATTACTAAAAACCTTAGAGAGGCCAATTTTTCATTCTCAGGTATATGTGTGTTATTGCAAAACTTTTCAGAACATACACAATTAGTACTCTCAGGGATTAGCACAATTTGGTCACTTGATTGTTCATGCGCAAGGTTGCTTTTGCCCTTGATCATTGTTTTCAGACATGCTTGGAATCACTTGCTTGCTGTTCTGTGTGCTTATTTATCTACTTGGCTATTAAAAACGATCAAATCTGGTATAACCTTCAAAATCTGGACAGTACAATTTGCAAACAATCCAAAACTGAAAATCTTAAATTTTGCAAAAATTGACGTAAAGTTCTTTCTGGAGTCAAAAGTCATTTCAAGAATTCAAAAGTCGTACGAGTTTTGTCAAGTGTCATTTCAGCATTACCCAACTGTCGTATGAGTTTAGCAACTGTCATTTCATAGACTACCCAGTGTCGTACGAGTCTGCAGAGTGTTGTTTGGAAAAATTTGAGAAAGTTGTCAGAAATTGTCAAATTGCAAGATATCCAATGTTTCCAGCCTAGTTCCAGAATCTGTCAAAAATATCATTGTGTCAGGAACAGAGCAGTAGCTATTGAGCATTCTACCATTTTCTGAGTTTGATCTTTTGAATCTGATCTAGTCTTCTGTTTGATCAATTTGAGTCCTTTTTATCTCGTGTCAAAACCTTGTCATAACTATCAATCTTCAATCAATCAATCTTCAAAAACAAACTAAGTGTTGAGAACTCGTGTCCGCTATCTTTTGGGCGATCTATCCCATACATCCAGGGCACAGTTTCCTTCACCCACATCTCATCAGATCTTCAAAACTATCATAATCTTGACAAGGTTGCGCCATCCGATTTTCTCGAATCAAATTGTTCTTCAGTTGTCTTCATCCTTATCTTCTGTTTCATTCAAAGTTAATGGTGGAGACCAGAGCTTCTTCACACAAGAAATCAGAAGAAACATCTCAGAACTTACTTTTGACCAATACCCCGGGTCCAACTCTTGAACAACTCATCAAGTCAGGTATCTACGAAGACGACGGTCTCGGTAACTTTCGATTAAAAACTGGTTACATACCTCTTCTATCAACTCACAGAGGTAATCAACAAACTCCTCCTCAATCTATTCCAGGGAGCCCAAAAACTCCTATCATGTCTCAAGCAGGGACAAACCATGGTTCTCTAGGAGGAGGATCCCAGGGACACCATTCTCAACATAATGCCGACCAAGACCCTACACCCTCTGAAATCCATCGGTGTCAGAATGATGATGAATTCAAAAGAATGATGAGGCATTTCTTGAAAATGGATAGAGAGGCATACTTTTTGCAATTAGCCCAAGAAGGAGCTAAACTTCCTCCTCACTTCAATGTCGAAGATATCATCACGCATGAGGAAGAAACTCCGATGACGGCCATAATGAACCAGCTGCACGCTATGCAGGTCAAAATGAATAAAATTGAGAAAGAGAAGGAACCCAAGGAATTCTCCATGGAGGCCCTTTGTCCTTTCCCTTTTGACAAAGACTTGTATATGCCTCCATTCCCAAAAAGAGTGGAGATACCAAAGTATGACAAATATGACGGACACTCTGATCCTCAAGATCATGTCAGAGAGTTCTGTACACAATCCATGGAATTCATGCATGAACCGACTTATCTAATGCGTCTTTTTCCTAGATCCTTGGGAGGAGCATCCATTCAGTGGTTTTCAAGATTACCTTCTACAATCAAAACTTTTGAGGAATTGATTAAATTGTTTTATCAACAATATTCCTACAATATTCAACATCCGATTACCATGATCGATATCTGTAACCTCAAGCAATATCCAGGGGAATCTTTCCTAACTTTTCTCAAGAGGTGGCGAAAGAAATTTTCTTTATATGCTAGACCAATTCCCGAAATGGAGAAACTTGAAATCTTTATCAATAACCTTGTTCCAGAGCTCAACTATCCATTGCAAATGCAAGATCATGTATCTTTTGATAAAATGGTGGATAATGCAATCAAGATTGAGAAAGTACTTGTCAAGAAAGGAGAAATCCACTTCAAAAGGACAAGTCTGAATCGGGATCTAGCTCAAAAGATAAAAACAAGACTTGGAATAGAAACAAAGGTATCGTCTCTGACGGTGTTGTTGACACTATCCACACCCCATCAAAGGCACCGGCCTACAATCTCACCCTTGCCACCAAAGCCATTGAAGCTTCAGAGCAAAAATCTGCTGAACCATCTCCAAAGAAGCCATTCAAACGATGGGATAATAAACGAAAGTTTACTCCCCTAGGAGAATCTTTGGAATCTGCTCTGAGGACCCTGATAGCTGATAACATGATCTCTTTACCACCAATCCGAAAACCTGATCCGGATCCAAAACCATGTTGGTGGAAAGATAATGAATTTTGTGCTTTCCATCGAACTAAAGGCCACAGAACTAATGGATGCTTCCATTTGAAGCATACCATTCAAGACTTGATAGATCAAGGGGACATCACAATCGATAATCCTACCAGCAATAATGATCACACAGCATTTACAGAACCTTTTCCACAACATGGCAAGGGAGTTTCCACTTCTCAGCCTAACATGGGGGCAAAAGTCAACTATGCCTACCCTGGAAACGATGCTGTCATCAATATGGTGGAACAATGCCTCTCTGAGAGCTGTAATGTCATCACGATTGTACGAAGAGATAGAAATCATTCCTCAGCTAATGCAGTTACCAGATCACAAGCTCAGACGCATCTGAAAGGACAAACACCAAATTCATTTGATGTCCCTAAGATACCTTTCAATCTCACATCTGCTTCTAAACAGAAGGTTGCCTCGAAAACTCCCAATCCAAAGGATACCAGACCTACATCTTACAGCATCGTACAACAACTCCAGCATACCAATGCCAAAATCTCTATGTTTGAGTTACTTCGAATCTCTCCAGCTCACCGAGATATCCTAGACAAAGCTTTGCTCAGCTCTAATGTTCCTAATGATCTAGATCTAGACAGGTTCCAAACTATGGTTGGTCATCTAACATCTCCGCAATATATCTCCTTTTCAGAAGAGGATGACAACTCCCTAAGTCACCCACATAATCAGCCCTTGCACATAGAAGTCTTGATCCAGAACCGTCGAGTCAAACGTGTGTTGATAGATGGGGGCGCAGGCCTCAACATTTGTTCTTACAACTTAATCACACAGTTGGGATTCTCAGAGATGGCTATTGATCCTCGAAAGAAGATCACCATAAAAGCCTATGATGAACAAGAAAGAGCTTCTAAAGGCACCATTGTCTTGCCCATCCGGGTGGGTCCAGTCATCAAAGATACCACATGTCAGGTGCTCGATCTACCATTAGCTTACAATATCCTTCTAGGGAGACCCTGGATACATGAAATGCAGGCTATTCCTTCAACATACCATCAATGCTTGAAATTTCCCTATGAAGGAGTGGAGGTTACTATCCCAGCTGATCTGAGTACAACTTGCAATACATTGAAGGAAAGTGCCGATAAACTTGTTCCCAATAATAGAGAATCTTCCATCAAGCAACAAAATGTGGCTTCCACATCTAAGATGGATGACATTGCTAAAGAGATCAATATCAAAGAAAATGGGATGGGAGAATACACTATAGAGCCAGTCTTGTCTCTGACATCTCTCCCAATCTCACCTAAGTCATATGGCCAATCCTTGAAGCAGTCTAAATCAGAACCTAAGGAACCTATGGAAGCATACAAAAGACATTTTGTGGTGGAGCAAGTATCTAAACAAGAATTTGAAGAGGATGAAGCTGTGCTGGCATGGCTATATAAAGAGGATTCTGAATCTAAAATTGTTCAACCTAGTGAATCTATAGCACCTACAGTCCCTTCTAATTCATATGGTCCAGGAAACAAATTGATAGCCAAGATGGGATATTCTGGTCAAGGACCTCTAGGAATTAGGGGAAAGGGTCTTGTGACCCCCATTTCACATATTGGTCGAGCCAAAAAAGATACTGGTGGCATAGGGTTTAAAAAGAAACCCTATCATCTCAGAGGTGGTTGTTCTCATGTCATAGAACAAATTGCACCAGGAGAACCCCTTCTTAAGAAAGAAGAAACAGAACCCTCTGATGATGATTCAGATAGCTCTGAGCTTATCCCCTATGAAAAATTGCCTAAAGAGATCAAAGATCTTCTTGATGATACAGATGATCCTATCAGAAGAATTAATGTAGTAGAAACACAAGAACCTACTGTAGCGCAAGAGATGGTTGTACCACAAGAACCAGCCAATCTCGAAGGCAATCAAACTGATCAAGAAGTAGGGGGTAGTTATTCTGACACTGATTCCCATGAATATGAATTCAAGTCAGAGACTGAGGGTAATCCTTCTTGGGGTATTCATCCTAATTTCACGCACTTTCTAAGATTTCCTAGAGATTCTGAATCAGAAGATGAGTCAAATGATTATGAATGGGGTGCCATTCCAGAAGAAGATGAGCTTATAACAGAGAAATCTATTGATGTTATTCACCAATATGTCTCTCAACCCAACGTAGGTCTAGAGCGAAACAATGAACTTAACGTGTCTGATCCACCTATGGCTGAAGAGGACTCCTATGATGATGTTGAGCCTATTCACGAATTGAACATTCTGAGTTGTAATATCACCTTTGAACTTGAGCGTCAGGTTAGGACCAATGATGACATATCCACATCCGTGAACACCATATCCCAAGCCTTTCCCGCTTTGACTATCCAACGCCCTGATCTTATCGACCAAACTTCCACCAACCCAAACCATGGTATGTATACCTTCCCAAATGACTATGCCCTTGCCTGCTACCTCAATGCAGTTGAGCCTATGAGTACTTCCATCAGTGAACCGAGTGTCAGCATGACCGAGTCGGACATCAAATATCTTAGTCAGAAAAACAAGAGTAAAAAGAAAAAGAAAAAGAGTTCTGAGGGTGAAAACCACTTTGTGGCAGTCTCAGAACCGACAAAAGTAAAAAGAAAAGACGTATCTGAAGGTGAAAACCTCTCTGAGGCACCTAAGGATGAGATATTTGATGTCCTTCCAAGTCATTTACAGGATAGATCTCCAGTTCTGATTGAGCCAACTCAATCCATCAATTTGGGTACAACAGAGGAACCACAATTGATACATGTAGCACAATCTCTATCAGACGAAGAGAAACAAAACTTCACTATCTTCTTATCAGAGAAAAAGATCAACTTTGCATGGAAATATTCAGATATGCCAGGATTGGATCCCAATCTCATTATGCACCATCTATCCATTGCTCCCGGAGTAAAACCAATGAAACAAAAATTGAGAAAGATGCATCCTCATGTTGCACTCTTAGTCAAAGCAGAACTAGAAAAACTCCTAAAAGCTGGATTCATCCGTGTCATAGACTATGCTGAGTGGATTTCCAACATTGTACCTGTTTCCAAACCAGATGGTTCAATCAGAGTGTGCACGGACTTTAGAGATGTGAACAGAGCATGCCCTAAGGATGACTTCCCACTACCTAACATTGATATGATAGTGGACATGACTGCGGGCTATGAAATGTATTCCTTAATGGATGGCTTTTCGGGATACAACCAAATCAAAATTGCTCCAGAAGATCAAGAGAAAACAGCTTTCACATGTGCGTGGGGAACTTTCTGTTGGAATGTTATGCCATTCGGACTCAAAAATGCTGGAGCTACATATCAAAGAGCAATGACATCTATTTTTCATGATATGATGCATAGAACAATGGAGGATTACGTAGATGATACCTTGGCAAAATCCATGATTAGAACTGAACATCTAACAGACTTGAGCATGATCCTCGACAGAATGGAAAAATTTAGTCTTCGACTAAATCCTAAAAAGTGTGCTTTTGGAGTCACTTCTGGAAAGCTCCTAGGATACATCGTCTCCAAGAAAGGCATTGAAGTTGATCCAGCTAAGGTCAAGGCTATAATAGAGATGCAACCTCCCACAAATATCAGTCAAATGAGGACGTTGCAAGGCAGAGTTCAATCTATCAGAAGATTCATATCACAGCTAGCAGACATCTCACAACCTTTTACAAAAACATTACATAAAGGTGTGACCTTTGCATGGAATGAAGAATGCGAGAACAACTTTAAACATATCAAGAAGTATCTATCAAATCCACCTATATTGATGCCTCCTATTCATGGGAAGCCATTAATATTATATGTCTCCGCAACAGATACATCACTGGGGGCATTGCTAGCACAGCATGATGAGAACAAGAAAGAAAGAGCCATCTACTATATCAGCCGAACTTTAGTGGCCTATGAGAAGAACTACTCAATGATAGAGAAGGCATGTCTCGCTGTGATCTTTGCATCACAGAAATTGAGACACTATATGTTAGCTCATACTACTCATTTGGTAGCTAAAATTGATCCACTGAAATATCTCCTAAGCAAAGCTGCCCTCACAGGTAGACTAGCTAAATGGGTCATGCTCTTGAGCGAATTTGACATTGAATATGTTGAAAGAAAAGCTATCAAAGGACAGGTCATTGCTGATCAGTTAGCTGAAGCACCACTGTTTGATGATACACCCATGCAAATGGAATTTCCCGATTCCTCTATCATGCACCTCTCTTCTAGAGCATGGCGATTATTCTTTGATGGCTCCTACACACAGAATGGATCCGGCGCAGGCATATTGTTCATTACTCCTCAAGGATACTCGATACCCAAAGCATTCAGATTAAAGTTTCCTTGCACAAACAATATTGCTGAATATGAGGCACTTCTCAATGGTATGAAAATGGCAATACAGTGGAGAGTTACAGAGATGCACATTCATGGAGACTCACAACTAGTCATCCACCAGGTCAATGATGTGTACCAAACCAAAGATGAAAAGCTCATTCCTTACAAGAGAATGGTCGATGATCTAAAGAAATACTTCATCTCTATCACATTTGAGCAAATACCCAGAATGGAGAATAAGGCTGCTGATGCAATGGCAACATTATCTACTCTTTTACAACAGCCTGAACATGAACTACGCTACGAGTTCCTGGTGGAAGCCCTATCCTATCCTGCATATGACTCCCCTGAAACCCGCATGATCTGCACTGTTGTAAGTTATGACTCATCTCGCTACAAAAATTTGTTCTCCTATCTCCACGACCAAATCATCCCTGAGTCCTTTAACCGTTTTGAGAAACGAAACCTTATCCGATCCGCATCCCGATATGTCATCATTGGTAATGATCTGTACAAACGAGGTCTAGATGGTACACTGCTTAGATGTTTAGAACGAGAAGAGTCTCAACGTGCATTAGAGGAAGTCCATGAGGGTATATGTGGGTCACACTCGAACGGGTTAACGTTAGCTCGAAAACTTATTAGGGCTGGGTATTATTGGCCTGAAATGGAAAAAGAAGCTATTAAATTTGCTAAAAACTGTCAACAGTGTCAAGTACATGGCAACTTGATTCATGCTCCAGGGAGAGATCTGATTCCTTTTACTACACAATGGCCTTTTCAACAATGGGCATTTGATCTCATAGGTGCTATCCATCCGCACTCTTCTAATGGACATACCCATATAATCACAGCTACAGATTATTTTACAAAATGGGTAGAAGCAGTTCCTCTAACACAAGCAACGGGGAAACAGATCTCTATGTTCATCCTGAATTACATCATTTGCAGATATGGGATCCCTCACTCTATAATCACAGATAACGGGGGACAATTCAAAAACAAGGACCTAGATGACTTATGTGCCAAGTTCAAAATTACTCAACATTGGTCATCTATCTACTATCCTCAAGGGAACGGACAAGCTGAGGCTTCAAACAAAAATCTCCTGAAGATCTTGCACAGAACAGTGAATAAAACAGGAAGAGACTGGCATCTGATGATCAATCCAGCTCTCTGGGCATACAGAACTAGTATCAGAACGCCTACAGGGGCTACACCTTTCGCTTTAGTTTATGGGTCTGAAGCGGTACTGCCTATTGAGGTTGAAATCCCATCACTCAGGATTAGAATGCATGGACTTGTCACTGATGAAGACTACAGAGTGTCGAGGTTACAAGAACTTGAACTACTAGATGAGCGCAGACAAGCAGCGTATGATCATCTCAGAGTATATCAAAAGAGAATGTCTAGAGGCTACAACAAGAAAGTCAGACATAGAGAATTTCAGGTTGGCGATCTAGTGTTGAGAGAAAATCCTAAAAATCAATCACATCGAGAACGCAAGGGGAAGTTCGAACCCAATTGGTTGGGTCCCTTTGTAATCACTGCTACTTTTGGCTCTGGTGCCTATCAACTCTCAACCACTGAAGGAGAACAGCTCCGAGAACCAATCAACGTTCTCCATCTAAAGAAATTCTATGCCTAAGGCATTCAGTGCTTGGTAAATGTCCTAAAAAAAATCTTAAAAATCGGAAAAAGTCCTGAAAAAATGAACATCTTGGTGAAAACCTAGCAATAGGCGCCTTGATGATTCACAAAAAAAAGAAATATATCAAAAGTACAAAAAAATCAAAAAAATATCAAAAGTACAAAAAAATTGAAAAAATGAAAAATACAAAAAAAAAAAAAATATAAAAAATATAAAAAAAAAAAGTGCCTTGGTGAAAACCTGGAAACAGGCACCTCGGTAGCAAAAATAGAATCTCTACCAAGATGGTGAAAACTCGGCAAACGGGCACCACTTGTTCCAAAATGCTCCATCTATCAGCACAATCTTGGTCTTTCCCAGCTTTCAGTCTTGCTTTAGTTTTTACATATCTCCCGGTTTGTTTCTGCATATCCTGGTTTCAATAAGTCGGTCTGTACACCAATCAGCTCAAGCGTTTGCATCCTATCAATGTTCAAACTTGGGGGCAATCAATGTCATATCTTATAGTCTCCAATGTATCTTAGACATGTCATATCCACTCAGAGTCCTTTGAAGCTTCAAGTTGAGTCAGTCAGTCAGTCTCGTCTCCAGAAAGGATTTTGCATCAACAACAATCAAACATCAAACTCAAACTGAAAACAATATGTGCTTTTCATGCTTTTATCTCCTTGTATGCTTACTGATTCGCATTGAGATTTTTGCATATTGTGTCCCTTCGAGCTCTTCAATGATGTCCTTTACAGGATTTAGAGAGTGATGACTGGGGGCATAATCTTTTCTTTGTCTTCTGCTTGTATGTGAAAATCAAACAACTTTGGAAATTTTGGATTGAAATGGTGTCCGACTGTAAGAGCCTCTATCTCGAATTGGATGGCCATGCGTACCTCGACCATTGATACCCAAAAAAAAATTCAAGGAAGTTTGATCTAACTATTGTCTTTTTGAGTGAGTTCTTCCTCCTACTGTGGAACGCAATCTTGCCTAAGGATGTGAACGATAAAGGGTCACTACGGGTAATTCACATTGGATTTAGAATGATCTCTTGACTGTTTGATGTGTTTGTAACGCAAGGCGTACTCAGGTCATCACGACGTGTATGTTTTGATGCTTGTACAAATTGCTATATCAAAATGGACATGATATTCAGGTCATCCTGGCGTTTGTGCCTTGATGCTTATATCTAATCCGACATTCAACAACTAAAATCAATATTCATATGTCCATGGTTGTTTGACCAGTGGGTGTTGTATTGATTCTTGCACATACAAATCGATATTCATATGTCTATGGTTTCATGGCTAGTGGGCATTGTATTGATTTATCCGGTTACCTAAAAAGTTCAATGATGATAACAAATCGACACATGATCAGTGACTAGGTCCTAGGTCTTAGGTTGCATTTCATTTTGCATGTCTCATTGCATGATCTCACAATGATTAAACGAACTTCAATGCTTAAATGATTCTTCAAATCGCATCTTCAAGTCTAACAAGAGCTGAATCTCACACGAAGGTTCCTCCAATGAAATAGCAAGTAGAATCCTTTTTCGGGATCAAAATTCAAATCTGAGATCATTCATATTATTAACTACTTGCATATTCGACCTTCAATCATCACAGAAATCTAGTATTCAACTTAACTGATTATCTTACATCAAACTATCAAAATTTCAACTTGGTCAACCATGGTCAACTCATGGTCAAACCTAGTCAAACTTGGTCTTTTGGGACCTTCCAATGATGCAGAATGCGTTCTCGAATGTAAATAACCACTTCTCAAATCAATTAACATGCTTCTAAACCATTTAACGCTGACTTCTCTTGTCAGATTTCAATTTTAATCCCGAAGGGGGCATGGTATTGCACATCAATTCAAAGTTTGTAAATCAAAATTCTATCGATCAAATCTATCAATATCTTTCATCAGTGATCAAGATAACAATCACGTCTAGTCACTGATTCATCAAAAGTCCTCATCGCTCGGGGCAAATCTATCATCACTTGGGGCATATCAGATTCATCAAGATCCATATCAATCTGATATTTTCTTAATCTTGTAAACTGTATCAATTTTTGCAACCATCGGATCATAGTGTTCTTTCCTTGGTTCTTCGGCAACTGAAGGATTCAGATGTGATACTTGCTAGTTCTGCTAAGACAATCGAGTCTAGAACGGGTCATTCACTTCTTATCAATCCTAAGGTTCAGAATCAGGCATTTTGACACTTTTTCGCAATCATAGGTTCATTTGCTGCTACAGTGAACATTATCTTTGGTCATTCAAGACCTATTATCTCCATATCAAGTCAATATCAATCAACTCCTATCTCAATATCTTTCAATCGGTTTCTATCTTGAGATCGGTTTATCTTTTGAATCAGTTTCATATCTTTATCAAACACAGACTATCTTTGAACCACTGCGCTTCGCACAGTAATTCAAAGAGGGGCAAAATGTAATACCCCAAAAATGGGCTATAAGTTCATTAACCTCCTATATCATCAAATCATATGAAATCGACATCAAAGTCCTAATCTAAGGCACATCTAAACATCATCAAATCTAATTGATTATCTTAAATTTTGCATCGGAGAATATTCCTAGTAATATTCCTAATTATCTTAATTATCTTTAATTTTATAATTATTTGGCAATAAATCACATTTATCCTAAAATTTGATTAATTGAATATTTTCATATTTAATTAATTAGATTTAATATTTGCCACTTAATTATGTAATTAAATTTAATTCTATCTATTATTAATTGTATTGTTTAATTTTGACAATAAATCAAAATTCCTATCTTTAATTGATTAAATTCTTATTTAATTAATTAAAGCATGTTGTCATTATTTAATAATATAATTTTTAATAAAAGTTTGAATAAATAGTTAATTAACCCATAAATTAATTATTTATTTTCAAAAATCAGTTGAGTTGAGGATAAATCACTTTATTTATTTATTTAATTCTTAATTATTATGCATATTCAAAAGAAACAGTTAAACTCCAAATCAGAAAATCAATGCAAGTTATTGACTTTTTGGAACTCAACATCCTTTTGGAGTTCAAAAAGCTGATCTAAACTCTAATTTGAGTTAAAAAGCTGTTTTTGCATGTTTTTGCATGATTTTGAGAATTAACTATCTTTTATGATCAGATAACTCAAAAATCAAGATGAGTTAATTTGAGTGATTTATGGCTTTTATTCATGCACCTCCAAAGCCCTGGATTTCTATAAATTAAGGCTTTAGCTCTTCACAAATCATCTCATATTTTGCACAATCACGCTGGAGAATTGGAGACTGAGGAATCAACTTGCGAATTCAAAGCTTTGTGAGATCAATCTTATTTTTTTTGCATTCATATTACATATCATTGTTAGATTCATAGCATATCAATTTTCAATAGCATTCATAGCATATCAATTTCATTTAGCATAGATTTCATATCAGTTTTTACAATTATTATTGCATAAAAAAATCCAAAAAATAGCTTAATTGCATTTATTCCATATCCATCTTTTGCATTCAAATCCTTCATTTAGGTGTCGTCTAGGTCACTGATCTTGATTACAATCTGAGAACATTAATCTCGCACCTATTAGAAGGCAGTAAATCGCTTGGTTAGATAGCTTTCAATTTTGCATGATTTTGATTATAGCTAACCTCTAATGTTTTACTGAGTGTTGTGTCTACAGATCAGGTATAATTTTCACACACACACATAATTTTATCTCTACTTTCCAAATCTGGTATCAGATAGAAAAATTTTAAGTAGACATAGTACTTTCAGCATTTGGTATATTTTGCCCTATTTTTGGCACTTGTAATTTGTTGGATCCTTGAGTGGTCTTGTGTCTTATTTGTTTGAGTCTATCATAGCTTCATATTTTTTGTTGTAATAATCAAAATCAAAAGTCCACTTTGGTTCATTTTGGCAAGTGGTAATTGTACATGCACTATATATAAAGTGCCAAGATCATCTATTTGGGGGGGGGGGGGGGTTCTTTGGTTCATTGCATTTCGGGGGTGCATTGATTTTTTGATCCCATTTTTATTTCATGTGAGAAGTGCATCATGGATAGTTTAATTAGGTTGACAAGAGGAAACTATAAACAATGGAGTGAATTGGTTCTTGCTCATCTTAGTGAGCATAACATGTTGCCCTATTTGTATGAGTATAGACCTACTAGTCCTTCATTCAATTGTAATTCTTACATAAAATTTCATAATGTTATCTATTGGAATAAGGATTTGGAAGTTATAGATTCCCTTGATGACTACGAAGATCAAACAAAGACTGTTCCTGATATTTGGACTGTTCTTTGGGAAATGTATGGAGATCCTCATGTTCCTCCACTCCCAAAAGGTATAGAACCTCCAGTTGTAGCTCCTGCTTCTCCTATTGAGATCACATCTACTCTTGCTCCTAATGATGCTTGCATTCATATATCCCTTGATTTAGTGTAGCATGATATTCATTGTCTTCTAGACTTAGTTCCATCAGATGACTACTTGACAGACATTGTAGGTTTATTTGTGGAGTCCTACATTGAGGATTTGGGAGACACCATTGATGAGATTCATCTTATCTTTGGTGAAGATGATCCTTCTTCAGTTTTTGGAAGAGAGTATGTTGACCCTCATCTTTATTATCCACTTGATCCTTCTTTCAAGTTTGACATGATTATGGATCCTTTGATACAACATTTGGAGGAGGTCTCATTAACTTTAGAGAAGAGATTTTTGTCTTTGGAGATTGGTTTTTATGAGTCTCAAACTTCACTTAAGATGTCACATTGCATGGTTCAGGTTGATCATACTCATGTGTTGGAGATTCCTATTTATTTTCCTAAGACATCATACATTTTAAGGATTCTTCCTAGAGATTGGGGAGGATTCATTGATATGCCTATGGACTTGTTTCTTCCTAAGGGGAGGAACATCATTTAGTTTTCTTGGTGCATTTTCTACATTGATCCAGGAGCATCTATCATGGGTGTGCATTCTACATTAAGGGGGGCCTTCCTTGCTTCTCTTCCTACTTCTTCATTTGAGGAGGCATATTTTTCTTTGGAGTTTGATCCAAATTCTTACATGGATCCCTTACCATTGGTTCCTTGTTTGTCACCTTCTATTGGGCTTGTTCCTGATTGGTTTGTGGCATCTTCATCAACCAAGGACATGGTGACACATGAGAATACTTCAAAGACATCATACTTCATTTGGAATCCCCTTTCTACTTTGTATCCACAATGGGAAGCCTTCTTACATCTATACTTGGTGTATCTTCTTCCTAAGGGGAGAAATGTTATTTGTAGGCATTGCACTATGTTTTTCCTTCAAGCACTCACTATTCTTAGAGGAGATTACTCATTATGGGGGGATATCATGTCTCCTTGTTTCCTTCCTTTGGTAGGATTCTTGATTTTATATGCATGATGTATGTCATAATGGGGGTATCTTGATTACTCCATTCATCCATGCATCTTGTATTCATCTCTCTTTTGGGGGGAGGGTTTTTCTCATGAGGTTTTCCCTCTTTCTCCACTTTATGAGAGATTGCATTACATTGCATTGCTCTTTCATATTCTACATGGGTACCTAACATGGCCTAGTAAATGGGACCCATCATGCATTGTCATCTAGCATTGTGAGCTTAAGTGCATTCCCCTAAGTTGCACTTAAGGGGGAGTGTTGGTGTAATTAAGTATTTACTAATTACATTTTACTTAAGTTTACTTAGGATAATACAATTGCATACTAGTTGTCATTGAGACACCTAGGAGTTTGCATTTCATTTTAGCACATGGTTAGGATAAATTCCACTTTAGATGGTGATAGTTGTCATCTCATACCTCTTTGTGCATTAGATCCACCTTTAGTGCTCTTATCACATTATCATCCTCTCATTGGTGCACATGTTGCACATACTTTGATGTATAGTGGAGGATGATCCACCTTTGGTGGACATGTGATTCCACTTAGAGTGGTTGATAGCTTATCATCTCCTTATCGTGTAGTCTTATTACATTGCCTATATATTCAAGCACTCCTACTTTGTATTCAATTCAATTGGCAATAATTAATTATTTGATCATTTTGCCTATCTCTCTTGTCCTATCTATTGAGCTTCTAGATCTTGGCATTTTATTCTTTGCCTTAGGCAAATTCTTACATGGTATCATAGCGATATCAAATTTCTTACAGAGTTAATATAGCTCAGGGAGTCATTCACTCCATTCAATAGTCTAGGATAGAGTGTATGTTGATCAAGTTGGACATTAAGAAGGCTTATGACATAATGGATTGGTGTTTCTTTTTAAAGGTTATGGAAGCCTTTGGCTTCAATAGGTGATGATTAAATTAGATTTTCAATTGTATCTCTACCCCTTGGTTATTGGTATCTCTCAATAGCTTATCAGAAGGTTTCTTTGAGGTCCCTCATGGGCTTTGTCAAGGAGATCCACTATCCCCCTTTTTGTCCATTATTATGATAGAAGCTTTGTGTTGATCCTTCAAAAAGGGGCTAAGCATTGGAAAAATTGAAGGCACTAAAATTACCAATGTAATTCTCTTAATGTTGCATCAATAATTTGTTGATGACATTATTCTTTTTATTGCTACAAAAAGATTAGAGGCCTTCCAACTAAATACAACATGGAGTCAATATTCCCAATCTTCTAGTTAGGAAGTGAATAAGAAAAAAATTAAAGTCAACTTTTTTTATACTCCTACCTATAAGAATCATGAGATTTTAAGTAATCTACACTTCAAGAAAGGATAATTTCCATGCATATCCTTGGGCCTCCCACTAGCTAAAGGTCTAAGGCATGAGAGACTCTAGGATCCTCTTAAACTAGAAATGGACTCAAAATAATCTTCTTAGAAAGGGAATTGGCTTTCTAGAGTAGGGAGAATCACTATGATCTAATCAATTCTCTCATACATTACCATGTTTCTTCTCTCGTGTATGGCCTTACCTATTGGATTTGGCAATAGTCTCCAGCAACAGTCAAGGAAATTCTTTTGGAAAGGTTCATAGGACAAGGAAAATATCACTTTTATTTCCTAGGAGAATAAATGTAAGGCTAAGGAGGATGGAGATGTATGGATTAGAAAATTATTTTCACAAAATGAGGCCCTTAGAGATAAACTAGAATGACATATGTATAAGGAACCAAAGAGGATATGGGTGGGGGTCCTTTAGAGAATATGCATAGATGATGAAATTTCATGGTCATCATATCCCACTCCTATCCACTTCAAATACATCTAAAGGATTATGGATGTGGAACTACATGTATAATTACAAGTTAATTGTCCCAAATTACTTCTCTTGGGATGATCATGATGGAAGGAAGTCACACATTTGGGAAGATTAATGGACAATTTGGTTGAGCCTTGAACATTTTTTAGTAAAGAGATAGGTAAGGGGTATCATCTAACTTTCTTCGGGAAATTATGTCTTACTTAACATATTTTCTCTTTCTGAATAATGAATAAATCAAGACTCTTTTTCTCTGCTATGAGGACAAATTGCTAACAAAATGTTGGAGTGCTCTCCATTGATTTGGATGATCTTCCTCTAAATTTTAGAGTTACAACTCCCTCTTATGATTTAATTGGAGTTTTCTAGGGTATGTGTTTAATCCTAAAGTAGGAAAGGTAGAACTAATATCTAATAATAAAAATACTTTAGATGCATATAGAGATTCATAAACTAAAGGAGAGAAGTGGCAAATGACACAAATTTCACTCTTCTTCGACATCTACAACAAAATGATCAAGAAGATAACAAGAACTTCTTTCAGATAGTGTGAATATCCAAGACTCAAATTTTATGAAATAACCATAGCCACAACCAAATATAACAAATATACTCATCCAAGGACTACTTGCAATTAACATAGGAAAATAACAATCATACAGAAATACAAATGAAACTAAAGTTTCAAAAATTCTCCTTTAATTCCTGGACAAAAATCAGAAAGTTCAAAGGATCTTTATTTATGTACAAAAGATCTTGTTTCCCTTTCAAAAATACATTGATATTTTCCCCTTTTACAATATCAGTATAAAATGCCTTTTTTCAGAGCATAGGCTCTAGAATTCCTATTTTTTCTCATGACTTTGAATTGCATATTTAAAAGACTTGCCTTCGGTGAGACCTTTCAATTACAATAAGTGTTTCTTTTTCAAATTTATGAAAAATGAACTCTCATGAGCTATCTTTTGAATTCTTGTTAACGATCCCTCAATTACCTCTTATCCCTAAAAGATTTGTTTTTTAATTCCTATTGCATATATGATGAAATACTTCATTGATCTAGTCAATTGTCCACTTTTGTTGTATTCAAAACTACTCCAAGACTTCACTATGTAATAGTTCCCTCTTTTTGGGAGATTTTCTTCTAAAATATTCTCTTTCTCATTTCAAAAGTTGTAGTATGATCAAGCTTTAATCTCATATCTTTGATAGTTGATTGAGATTCCACAAGATTTTTCTACAAAGGTTGAGCTTCAAGATTTAAGTTCTCCTTCACAAAAATGTTATAAATTTTCCTATTCCACAATCCTATCTTACAATCTCTGGATGGATCATGCCTTTTCCTATACCTCTTTCAAACTTACAAACAACTTTTTCTATGTTTCTTGTGTAGGCCTCCTAGAGAGAGAGAGAGAGTCATTTATCTCTAGAGAAAAAATATAACTTTTCAAAGTGGTAGCCAAAACATTTGCAGCACTAAAATACTTGTGATTCAGACCCTTTAGGTGGTTCTTTGCAGTGCATCAGGCCAATTTCTATTAGATTTATTCAAAGCACACTCAATTATCAACTCTCCCATCTTGGATAATATTTCATAACACATATGAATAGACTTTAAGTTTTGTTTTTTTGGATAAAGGCGATTTTTTTTTTTTGAGGGGAGCCCTAAAACCCCTTACAAAGGATTAAAAAATATATTCAATGAAGACTACCTTAACAAAACACTGCCAGAAGAAAGAAAACCAGCAGGACCAGACCAGCAACTAGCAGTAGAACCCACTACAAAAAGACAACACAAGTAGGCAAATGTAGAAAATAGGTGAAAAAAAAGACAAGCAGAGCACTAGGCTAGATCTTTTGAATAGTAGAAGTTGCTTCCTCTTTAATGACAGTAACAACATCCATGACATCATTCATGACATGGGGGGTCTTTGGTATAGATTACTTCTTCCTCAGCCTAGCCCGAGTATGCATCATAAGACCTTCAACAGTAGCCATGTTCACTCCTTCGTCAAGAACCACCTATCTAGTGTCCCTATTCACCACCATCTTCTTCATTTTTCCATTCAATACCATAAGCTTCTAAATAGAAACATCTATTTTCTCATTACCACCATAAAGATGGACCCCAGTACTCTCTTCAAGATTCTTCCTGGCCTGAGAATCCTTATCCAACTGATCTTGAATACTATCTAGTTTGGAATATATGTCGTTCAATTCAATATGCACCCAATTATCCATGACATAGGAAATATCAAATCTGAGCTTAGTCTTCTGGAGAAAAACCAATGAGGAATCCATATTTCCCTTAGGAGGGGTAAGAATTGGATGAGCCTTCTCCTCTTTCCTTCCAGAATTAGAATTGTTGTGCACAACCTTATTTTTTGGGCCTGAGGGGGGGGGACAACAAGCCAAAACTAGAATAGTCCATAATATGGAAAGTATTATCCTTACCTTTATCGCTTTGATGGTTGTTACCCTTGTCAACTACCTCCTATAGAGTCTTGTTATTATCCACTTGCATCTCCTTACTTATCTTTTCATTTCCTTCCATCTTTTTCTCACCCTTATTCAAAGAATTCCCAACTTCTTGAGCAGTAGTAACCACCACATTATTTAAGGGGCTACCCTTAACAAACTTAGCAACAGAGTCATCTTCATCCTTTGTTTCCATACCTTTATCTTCATCAAACCCACACTTAGTCACACTCATCCCTTTCTTTTCAGACTCGACATCATTGTCATCCTCTGTCTTTGTACCCTTTTTTCTATTAAACTAATTCAAAAGGTTAATAGGGGTTTTCTTTCTTCCTTTAGATCTCCAAGGGCTTTTCCTTTTAGCCTCATTTGAACCAGCACTCACAACTTTCCTCTTTCCCTTTGAATCCTTAACAACCAACTTAGGGGTCCAAGTTTTGCAGTAATCAAAAAGATGAGAGAGATAAGCCCTTCGTGTAGGACATATTTATTGGGTTTTTTCTTATGTTCTGCCAGGATATGATTCAAAGACTTGAGAATGAAAAATGGGAAAGAAACCATATCCATGTATCAAAAATGGTTTAAAAACACAAAGTGGTAGCTATGTACCCTTGTGGGTCTTCCATCCAGGGTGAAGTAGGCCATGACACAGGTTAACACTTTCCTCCAAAAGGGCTTAATTTGCTCAATATTGTAATAATCCCTCATCTTGGTTAAAAAATCTTCCTCCTCAGGCTTGGGGAATTTAAGCATTGTGGCATCATAGAACTTTCTCTCCTTAAAGAATTCCCTCCCAGAATTAGAAAGACCCATAATTTTAGAAATAAAATTAACATTAAGCTCAACATTAACCCCATGGAGAGTGACAAAAGACCCATCTCAGTTTTTAGCAAAAGATTTCATTACCTCATTGTCAAAACCATGAAGGCATTCAATGTAGGTGGTGACTCTGCCTTTCCTGAGATGATTCCAAACCTCCTTCTCCTCTTTCCAAACCTTGCATGAGTCAGGATCCTATCTCTTAACGTCTCCTCCCATGTTGTTTTCAATAGAATACAGACTGAGCAATTATACAATATACAGCTGATATAAAATGCCCAAATAAAGACCAAGAAAACATGTCGAGGAGGATTAAAAAGGATATTATCATACTTGCCCCAGATAGCCATAATGCCTTTCCTAAAATTGAGGTTCCTGAGTGTCATATCCATAATTGGAAATTATCCTTCCCACATTACTATGCATCAAATCATAATTAATGATTCTTTTTAATTCTTTATCTTGCTTAAGGCCTCCATTCCAAGTAATAATCTCATTGCTTTTAATAGCAATGTTAGCAAGATGATCCATGAATTTATTAGTTTCACAATATGCGTGGGATAGTTTCACCTGATTGAACATACCCAAAATGACCTCAACATCCCTAATTACGAGTTCTATAGACTACGAGGCCTTATTCTTGCCAAGTAAGCATTTGATGATGTTGTTAGAATCACCCTCCACCCAAATATTTTAGCATTTCAACTTCTTAGCAAGTTTAATAACCTAGAGAGCATATGTTGCTTCGACAACATGGCTAGTCTACACATCCAAAGGGGTTGCCACCTCCCCTATGTAGTTTCCATACATATCTCTAACCAACCCCCCACAACTAGCTTGACCCATGTTTTCTTTAGTAGTGTCATCAAAATTTGGCTTAAACCAACCCTTTGGAGGAGATAACCAGACCAGACCCTCCCTCATAATTTCCTTCTTGGCTTTGGAATTAAAATTTAAAAAATAGAAAGGAGTTAGAATCATAGCCTTCTCATTCAAATTCATCTTCTCCTTTGATAGAAGCAAAGTTCTCCTTGATATCCCTAATAATATTATGAGCAATCACAATCAGAGGGGCCTCTTTGTTCCTAAATATCCTATTGTTGTGCTCTTTACAAAGATTCTAGCATAAATAGGAGAAACCAGTGACAAAACCATCTTAGAAGCCTTATTAGGAGTCGAGCAGATCCATTGCGCAAGAAAATTCATAATATTTCATGGGAAGACCCAAGAGAGATTCTAACCTTGGAGTATGTATCCCCATATTTCAAGGGCAAAACTACACTAGAACAATTGAAAAACAGACTCAACATCATTCTTGCAAATAAATCATCTATTAGTAAGACAAAACCCCCTCCTACAAAGATTATCAATAGTTAGAATTTTGTTTTGGACAAGAATCCAAAAAAAGATCTTAACTTTAGGGATAAGATTTACATTTTAGAAATAAGCCCAGAAAGGGGTTTCCCCATCAAAATCATAAAGAGAAGACAATCTAGAATAGATAGTGAATTTCCCACTAGGTTAAGAGCCCAGATCAAAGAATCGGAACAATCTCCTTTCACTAAGTTGGAATTGAGATAAATTTGAATTTGAGAAAGATTTGAGTCTATACTACTTAAATTGACCCGGGAACCATTCTTCCAGTAATCAACAACTAGATTTCCATAAATTAGTTTGCATCTATGAATGATACTCTTATCAACTGGAAGCAACTCTAAAGGTTTTTCCATCAACCAACAGTCCTCTCAAAACTAGATTTTACTTCCATTTCCTAGTTTCCACCTTTTCCCTTTCACAACTACTTCCTTAATTCCCTGAACACAATTCCATATATAGCATCCATTTATAATATTGGGATCACAAAAAAATCCTCAAGAGGTGGAGCATTAAAGAGATAATTTATTTTCAAAATGAGATTACATTCCCTCTCCTCCTCATACATTCTCCAAATATTCTTAGCCAGTAAGGATTTATTTAATATATGGATAGGCCTTATACCAAGACCTCCCTATTTTTTGGATTTGCATAGTTTCTCCCAAGTAATCAAAGGTATTCTCTTCCTTTATTCAGTTCTTAACCAGATAAAATTCTTCGAAATTCTTTCCAAAACTTTCGCACATTTTGCTAAAATTTTGAACAAACTTAAGGCATAGACATGGAGGTGTTGGAGACAAATTTTAAGTAATTGTGTTTTTCTTGCTTGACTTAGCAAATTACCTTTCCAACCAACCATCTTGCTATTGAATTTATCAATTGGGGATATCCAAAAGGAATCTAGGGGTTTGGACCCTAGAGGTGGGCCCAAATAAGTCCCAGGAAGAGAAAAAGTAACACATTCAAGAATTTTAGAAATCATCAATTGTCTTTCTTCTGGGATGTTGATAAAGAATAAAGAGTTTTTTTCCCAATTAATTCTATTTTCCTGAGGCACTAGAATAAGTATTCAAGGCCAATTTAATATTTTTAGCTTCTTTAATAGTGGTTTCCCCCATAATAATAGTGTCATCCATGAATTATTCATGAGATAAAGTTTGGGGATGAGATGACGGCTTTAACCCTTGGATAACTCCATTTATGTTGAGTTTAAGAAAGTATCTCCCAAGACATTCAACCATAATAACAAAGATGATAGGAGATATAGGATCCCCTTGCCTTGTCCCCCTTCAAGGTTTGAAGAAGTTAAAAGAGGCTCCATTAACCATCATAGCTACAAAAGAGGTCGAGATAAGTTGATGAATCAACTGGAAAAGTTTATTTCTAAAGCCAAAAGCACGAAGGACCTTGAGGAGGAAACCCCAATCAACTCTATCATAAGCCTTAGATAATTCCACTTTCATGAGGAATCCCTAATTAGAAGATTTGATAAGAGAGTGGATATTTTCATGCACCAAAATGATAGAGTCAAAGATTTTCCTACTAAGGACAAACCCATTTTGTTGGGGAGAAATAAGATCAAGCAACGACTTCAAAAATCCAGAGGTGAGCACTTTTGAGATAATTTCATACAAAGAGTTGCAAAGGCTAATAGGTCTAAAAGAATCCATAGAGTCAACCCCAATATTTTTAGGGATCAACACAAGGAAAGTGGCATTGATCTCCTTCAAGGTTCTTCAGGCAACAAATAATTCTTTAACAACATTAGACACATCCTTACCCATAATGTGCCACATCTTTTGAAAAATAAACATGATAAAACCATCCAGGCCTAACACTTTTTCCCCTTCGAAAGATAACATAAAATCTCTAATCTCCTCAAAGGAAGGAATGGCTTCAAGGAAATCATTATGAGCTTTGGAGATAACATAAGGAATGACATAAAGGAGCACTTCCTGACACTCAGGGTTTAAGGAGGAATCCATAGAGAGAAAGGAAGAGAAGAAACCAACCATTTCACTCCTAATATTTTCTTCCTTCTTGAGTCTCCCCCTAACATAATTAAGGGAAGAGATATGATTGGCTACTCTATGTTTAAGCATAGTCATATGGAAAAGCTGAGTATTTTTTCCTCCCTCCTTTAATCAGATAGACATGGACCTTTGTCTCCAAAAAGTTTCCTCCTTCGCAATAACATCATGATATCTGACAAGAACCTTATTCTCTTTTTCCAACAGCGGTTGAGAGTAACCGCCCTCCTGGATTTTGTCCTAAATCTCCTATAGGTCAGGATGAAATTTAGATTTAGAATTGAAGATGTCCCCAAATATTTCCTTATTCCACTTCATGATATAATCCTTCACACTCATTAATTTTTTGGCAACCCTAAACATTGCATTCAACCTTTAAAGCTTTTCTAAGAAAGGGGGTGAACATCCACATTTTTTCAAATCTAAAAGGAAAATTTCTCTTTCCAAAAATCGAATCAACATCCAACATAATAGGAAAATGATTAGATACAATTTTAGAAAAAGAAGAGAGGGAGAAAAAGTACCTCTACAACCAGTTAGGAGAGATCAAGGCATGGTCTAATGTGACTTGAATCATGTTCTCTCCCACCCTTCTATTAGACCAAGTAAAATTAATCCCTTGGAGATCAACATACATAAGAGTTTGTTAGTTTATAAAGTCCATAAGGTCTAGTCTTGGATCCAACTAACTCTACATGCCTCCATACTTCTCATGATCACTCAGGGGTGTATTGAAATCACCCATAACCAACTAGCTCAAATAAGGGAAAACAATCCTACTAGAAGCAATCTTATTCCATAATTTTTTCACACTTGATCTAATATTAGGAGCATGGATATTAGAAGTCACCTAGGTAAAATCATCTCTTGTGATGAAATTTAATAGCTATAAAATCACCTTCGGCAAGCAAAACTTCACCACTGATATACTCTTGATTCCAAAAAATTATTGTTCTTCCAGAAGCCCCACCCGAACTATTTCCAGCAGCGCCACAATTTTTGAAAATCCTAAGTTTTTCAGCCTTCTCTTTAGCCATTTTGTTTTCTTGAATTAAGACTACATGAGGTTTATAATATCTAACCATGTTTCACAAAATATCTTGTTTATGGATTCTATTCACCCCTCATATTCCATGATACAATCTTCATTTCTTACAAGGAGTGTATTTCAAAATGTTAGCTTGTTTCCCATCCACTATATTTTGCTGACTTTCCATCTCCTGTATTTGTTTTGCAAACTTATTTCTCAAGGGATTCTTAGGGGTTCCAACATTTGATTTAGTCCTTCCCCTAGTGGCCACTCCAGACTAGGAGGAGGAAAATAGACCATTTCCCATTTTTTTCCTCCTCCCTCCAACTTTTTGAGATGAGCCTTCAAAATCTCTAGAGCTAACTTTTTGTTGTTTCCTTTCTTCACTTCCCTTGTCTTGGTAGCTAAGGGACTCTTCCTCTTCTGGGAGTGAGGATTTAACAAATTCCAACTCCTTCAAATCAACAAAGTCACTCAAATGATTTCCTCCCAAAATAATGCACATTTGAGCATCATTAAACAACTCCATTTGATCATTTTTTCTAGGATGCTTAGAATCTTCCACCCTAGAAGGCATATCTATCTGATCGTCTTGAGACCCAATACTCTCACTTATATCTCATTCCTCAAGGGTTTCATTTCTCACTTTTTCCATACTAAAAACTTGGACATCCCTTGTAGTCACTTCCACTATCCTATTCTCTTTCCCTCCCTAGCCTTCCTCTATTTCCTCATTTAAATTTTCCTTTTCCTCATGGCCATTGCATTTCCTCTTTCCTTCTTCCTTCAGATTGTCCTTGGGTAGACCTAATTATTCATGTTCCCTATTGTCTTTTCCTTCAATAGAATGAAGTATATCCTTGATACTATTATCTTTAGGCTATCATTTACAACATTCACTTCTCTCACATCCTTTTGATGGATTTTTTCAATAGCTTATGATGCTTCACCTAAATCTTCTTCTCCATTTCCAGCCTCCTTCTATTTGATCTCCTCTAAAATAGCCAAGCCAAAGATCTTAGGTTTCCAAACTTTCTTAAAACTTGGTTCTGAGTTTTTAGCATTCTTTTTCACCTTCTCAGGACAATTGTTGGCCTAGTGGCCAATTTTCTTGTAGATAGAGCAAGCAAAGGGAAAAAATTCCAACTCAATTGTCTAGTTCCACTTCCCCAAATTGGAAAAAATATCAATATTAATAGGGAGATCTGTAAACTAATGAATATTAACACAGACTCTTTCATAAACCAACCTTGTTTTGGTTGTTGTCATAGGATCAATGGTGAACATCTCCCCAAAGGATGAGGCCAATCATTTTAGCACATATTTGTTCTAGTATTCTAGTGGGAGACATAGAAATTGCACCCATGCAGGAACCAACATGAAGAAATATTCATTTAAATCCATCGTAGGCCCCCATTTCTTCAAAGCTAGGGCCAGCTTACCAAACATCCAAGGACCCCCACATAGCACAAATTCAAGATCTTCCTTATTTTAAAACTCAAAAGAGAGAAATCATTTTGGGAGAGCAACAATGCCTACTTATCCTTTAAGTTTCCATTTCTTTTTTATCACTGATCTAACCACCTCTATATTCGGTATAGGCCCCAAAAGAATTCCAACCAGGGAGAGCTCCATAGCTAAAATTGAATGATCAATCAATAGATTAGGGATAAAGACCAAGAACTCACCCTTTTACAGATCTGATTTACATGCCACTTCTAGGAAGAATGATTTCCCGCTAGGTCTTTTTTCAAACAGGGAGGACCACTATTTCGAAATACCTGTATTATCAACATCCTTGATCCCCTCAAGGGAGTCACATGATCCACACTACCCTTTATCACCTGGCTCAATGGGAAACCCCCCATTTTGTGGGTCCCTGCTTTAATCAGACTCATCAAATCCTTCCATTGATTTTAAGTTTTATTGTCATATCAATATAATGAATCATTGTATTGCAACAAAGCTCGAATCATCTTCATGATTTTAGGCTTCTACTATCATTGCATGCACATTTCTTAAAATCAAACGAAGGAATTATGATGGTCCACTGAGTTCTTATATCTTGTATATTTTTCAAAAGAATAGATAAATCAAAGGGTCTAAAGTCATCAAACTTGATGATGGATCACAATGTGATTTGAAACATTGATGCAAAAAACTTTCACACAATCGAATTCGTAAACTGTTTATCTCTATCTTTAATTTGACCTATTTGTTTTTCTCAATCTTGATTTGATCTATTTTATAATAACTCTTCTAAATACTTTTGAATGTTGACCAAGTCAAAATATAATTTTATGAATTCATCTAATATTATAATGGCTCACAAACTTTTCTAAATGCCTATGATAATAAATTTCAACAAAAGCCTATTTAATAAACTGGTTGGGTATATGTTGGATTTGTGAACCGTTGAAATCGGTAGAAAGTTTTTTTGTCGTTCAAAAAACATGTAAAAAGTCGACAATAGTGAATTTTCAAATGCTTTAACCTTTTCAAATTCAACCTTCATACTTTCTAATTTGTTTGATATTTTCTAAAACATTTTCAATAAAATATATTGTGTATCACCTGGACTAAGAAAAGTCATCCACATGATCGCTACAATCTTGAGCATCTTGAGTGCCTACGAAAGATATATTTTAGTTTGCAAATGAAATGTACTACCTCTACATGAGAATGTTTCATTAATTCAAAGGTATTAAGATCATTTTTCTTACAAATCCTCTTCTTTTTTTTGGCAAACTTTGCTATCAATACAAACTATGAGGTGGCATCTCTCTAGTGTCGTCTATGATTCCACATCCTGCATACCTTTCTGAAGTGTCTTCAAATATAATATCTGATAAAACCTTCATTAATATACCTTGATACAAGTTCACGAGAGCATTAAAATTGTAGTATTTTAACAAAATAGCAACTTTTGTGATCAATAACTCCATTTTGTGCACAATATTCTATATTCATGAAACTATACAATGTCATTACAATTTGCACAGTACATTTATGATTCACATTGTGCATGACTTTTCATTCCATAAAATGGTTTTTTTAAAAATAAAATTATTATCATAGAAGAGAAGATGCAGGCTTATCATTTGATGAATACCATATCATTATCCCTAGAATAATGGCAGGGTTTAAAAGTTTAAAATTTGGCAAGTTTCAAGTAGGGCCAACAATATGTAAATGATTATGTTACCTTTATGGAAGAAGATCACACTCTAGGGTGTATATGGAAGAATTTTTCTTTTTTGGGGGGTCTTCCTACAGGCGAGGTGGAATGCCTCATTTCAATTCTAGAGCAGAGAGTTATTATTTTTAGGTAGGGGACAGGTGTAATATTTTGGGACATATCCAAAATAGGCCAATACAATGCAAAGGATGGTTATCTCTATTTTTCAAAAGGTATAGAGAAAATAGGGACAAATATTCCTCTATATCTATGTTGGAGTAAGTGTGACCTTCCAAAAACTAGTGACTTTGCTTCAGTACCATTACAAAACATGATTCTTGTTGTGGATAGGTTCATAAGGTTGGGTTTTGAAGGATGTGTTGTGTGAAATTATAGAATAATTTATTGATCCTTTTTATGTCAGTTGCCCATTTTCTCATAAGTGTTGGAGATGGAGGTGAATGCATGATTTTTTTGGATAGAAAAGTGACCACACCCCCAAAAAACAACCCAAAAATCTGTGTATCTTGACTGGGTTATTTAAAATTTGAAATAATCCAATTGGGTTATGATTTGGTGAACACTGATCCTAAGTTCTTCAAAACCCAATCAGGTTTTGAAGAACTTAAAATGCACACCAAATTTATAGTCTTATAGAACCCGTACATGTTTTTATTATCTAAAAACATTATTTCTCCCTAAGACAAACCCTAAATAATATTTTTTATTTAAGTGAATATAGATTAGGAAGATAGGAAAGAGGGGAGGGAGATGTGTGTGTGTGTGTTTGTGTGTGTGTGTGTGTGAGAGAGAGAGAGAGGGCTTAAAATAGATAAGAGATGGTGATGGGGGAAGGAAGATGAGAGAGAGGGAACAAACAGAGGGTGAGACATGCATATAAAGACATATATGCATAAATCTATATAAATATATACATATTATATATGTAACAATATATACATATGTGTAGTCTATATTAAGTTTACATGCATATATTTTTAATTATATAAAACACGAACACATTTTGGAGAACTAAAAACATATGCAAAACCCAGATTATTCATAATGTATTTCTACTTCTAGATAACAAGATTGAGTTTGTAGTGTTTATGAACTCGATCGTGTTATTAAGAACTAGGAAATACTATCTTAGTCTTACATAACCTGATCACATTATGGTTAGGTAAGAGGGTTGGACAATGACCCTAAGGCTTGGGAGAATTTTTTCCCTTCACTTCTCTCCCTTTACACATATTTTACACTTCCAAGCTAATTTCTCAACTTCCTCATCATCAAGTTTACACATCATCAAGTGAGTATTTGTAAAATTACCACCATAAACATCTTCTCATCGTTTTAACCATATATTTTTATTTTTTGTTTTTAGACAACATCAGCATAGTAAACTTTAATTTTCTTTACTAGTGTCTTTATAGTTCTCAAAGACATATGCCTACCATTTTGTTAATAACTTTTGATCTACTTGACCAAATTTAAAACAAATTACATATTATTGTTCTAGACTTGATTCTACACACTTTTTAAAAAAAAAGCTCACATTTTTAATTATTTTGATACAAGTTATGCCCAGTGCATGAACATACACCTGATTTTCAAGATGCACCCACTTTTAAAAATCATTAAAAAAAATACTCAATATAAAATTATAAAAAAATACACAAGTTCTAGTTCTCACTATTAGCTATCATTATACCAAAAGGTTTTTAAAAATACTAAACCTAACTATATATTTTGTGAAGTGCACACCAGACACTCTGTTATATTTTTTTCTGAAAAAATGAGGAATAATTTTTCGTGCACAACACATTTGACCCTCTTAATCTTAACCATTTTTATAAAAAAAAATAGTATTTTAGAAACTAAATGAAAAGTACTACAATTATTATTCTTTGCACATCTCCTAATTTAGAGTGCATGACTCTCGAAATTTCTCTTTGAAGTTTAGGTTTACCCGATTTTAAAAAAAGCAACCACTATACCCCCATTTTTGTTCACTGTCTTGGTGCAATTACCCATGGTTGTGCAACAAAATAGGAGGGTCTAGTACTATCTTCAATGATATCCTTAGTTTATTTTAGTCTCGGCCAATCATCAATAACTGAACAACCTTTGGTATTATTTTGATTTTTAATCCATCAATACTTCTTTAGGAGTTGTATAAAGAGATCAATAGGAGACTATTTCAAGATATGAAAATGAGTTCAACATCAGTACAAAATAAGATTGAAGTTGCAATCATAAAAGTTGGCAATTTGAGGAATTTGCACTTTTTTCCAAAGAAATCTTCCTTTATAGATTGGGATGGCATTTTGAGATTGAATTGGATGAGCTAAACATATTTTTAGTGGATTGGTGATGGGGGTCATACATCCTCTTCATCTACGGATAGAGTGTGTTGGAAGCCTCCTTATTATGGATGGTTCAAATTGAATTTTGATGACTCTTCAAGGGTAATCTAGGTCTCTCTAGGGTTGGGTGTCTAATAAGGAATTATGAAAGAATTACCATTTTGAGCTATTCCTAACAACTCTCAACTGATACTAACAATGCAATAGAGTTCTTAGTAGTTAGAAAGGACGTAGGGATTTGGAAACTAGAAATTGAAGTTGATTCATCATTGGTGGTTAATGCTTTGTGGTTGGGATCCACACCCAATTGGAAGCATCAAGCTCTCTTAGATAGGGCCTTGGAGATTCTTAATTTATTTTAATCTTACACCATCAATCATATTTATAGAAATAAAAATAAGGAGGTAGATAATTTGGCAATTAATAGTGTTTACAGAGTAGAATAAATCCATATGGATTATAACTTAGCCCCAAATAGAGCACAATGACTTGATTTATTGGAAAATGCAATCATAAACAATGAGATGTTTTATGTCCTTCATTAGATGAATGGAATGGGAATTAATGTGGTCATAGATTCAATGGCGTGTCATTCCTTTGGTTTTTAGATTTTGGAGATTTTAGTCTAGTGCATGACTGAAGGGATGTAGGCATGGAAGTATCTTCAGAATGACAAGGAAAAAACATGTATAAATATGTTTTAATGACCAAGGATGGTTGAGCATGGGAATTGAGATGATCATGGAGTTTAACATCATAGAATCCCCAACTAGCTACACTATGAGAAAGGATAAACATCTTCTTGGAGTAATCACAAACTTGAAGCTACAATTAGTTTGCAAAGAACCAGGGCTTCTAAACCTGAAAGCTATAAGGATGGTCTTAGGTTGGGACTTTATATCCTTATAAAAAAAAAAGTCAATACAAATATCTCCTCTCTCTTTCTTATGTTGCTTTTAGATTTGGGTGGAACAAAGGTAGAGATACTATTGTTGCATGAAGTTTTTTAAGAGTAATTATTGGTGGACGATATTGAACTGAAGGTCTTGATTGAATTGCAAGTTGGTATTATATGGCTTAGGGAGTTAGTGGGAAGATAATTATTGGATAAAATGGTTGGAATTGAACTAGAAAGGAACCTTAAATGCTTGGATCTATTTGCAGAGGTGGTTCGTTTGAATGAGTTCTACAAGGAGGATGGTGGCAGGCTATGAGTACTATTTTGGACTTTATTATTTGATACTGGTTTGCAGTGACTTGTGAGAATGTGTTTTAGGAAAGGATCTAATGGATGGTTGGTTTAGGCATATGATTCTTCAATGTTGGCATTTTTTACTTGGTCTAATTCTACCCAAATCTCTTGTGGCCTTTTTGTTTGGACTGTAATGGAAATGTCTCAAGTTTAGATAACAAGATTGGTCTAGGTGTTTTATCAGTATCATTAAAATACTAATATGCCTTGGTTGACCACCCCCATTTTGTTCAAAGTGATTTAATCTTTCTACATGTATTTACTTTTTTATAATTAATATAAATCTTTCACAACTTAGTACTACATTTTATGTATTAAAACAAACAATGATCTTATTTTAAATAATAACACAGTAAGAAAGAATGCTATTGTTAGTTGTGTGAACATAACATCCTATTAGGACCTTTTTACACACAATTTAATTTTTTATGAATATAATTAGAAGAAGAAAATAAATCAAAACTACAACTTATGAATAGGTGTTAGAAAAAATTGAAATTGATAATTTCACATCAAGTCATCATGAACATTGTGGGGATGACATGAAACCACACATTTTTTTTGACATACTAGATGAAAATGTTTGATATGTGCTTGTTTTAAATTAAATTGCACCCCTACTTACATTATTTAAAAAATATAATTGTAGATCTTATTTTCTATTAATGTGGGAAAATGTGTGAGAATGAGCTTATATTGAATGAATTTCATACAATGATTATATAATGTATTTTATGATTGTAATTAGTCTTCTATAAATAGTAATTATACTTAAAACATTTTTCTTTGCACTTTTAATATTTGTATGTATGTCAAGAATCTTCCTTGTAGACCTCTTGATGTACTATTCAATATATTGATTATTTCTAATGTCACTTGACACGAGGTTATCTTCCCATAAGAAAACTAAACATCAAAAGAAAAATATTGTTAAAATTATTTATTCATTAGAGTTTATGGTTACAATATTCATCCATAGAAATGATTGTGAATCTAATACTAAAACTTAGAGATAAAGACCACAATCAATGTTCTTCATGTTTTTTGTTGACATGATTTTCATTGTCTATCTTTAAGCTCCATTCAACTGAGAATAGTGTTGATATTACCAATGAAAAGAGAGACTTAACTCAATAGATAATAGTCAATGTATAGTAACTCTTTCTACATCACTCATATCTATCATAGTACTTTCTAACATTAGCCCTTATGACCTGTGTATGGTTAATTAAATGTCATTTTGATAAATAGGAGAATTGAATTGATTGTATTATAAGAACATTTATTGTTGCTAAGACAAGCTTGTCCTCTCTTCTTGGTGTATTTTTTTCCACAAGGGTTTCTCCACTTAAATTATGTGTAACACGTGGATGTTATTCTGCTATTTTTTTGCCTTATTGTTGCTATCTTATGCTGATGTTAATCATTATTTATTGTTGTTATAAGTTCACATAAGATATACTTATTAAGCATGGTTAATCGTCTATTTTTGGACATCATAAAGAAGAAGGATCTAATCATGGATTTTGTAAAATTAAGACAACTTAATTTTTATATTTGCACAAGAGTTTCAAATTTTCATGTGCTTCTATCAAACCCTTGAATCTCATCCTTTGATTAGTTTATTGGATATAGATTGATGTTCACAATTTTGATATTGAACCTATTGGATTTCTCAACATTTATTGGAGCATGAGAGCATGGTGAAGATTCATATGGTAAATGGATTCCTGATGATTTTTTTTTCCTTATTTATGATTCCTTTGGGTGCATTTACAATGTATGATGTCAAGTGGGACAATGCTAGGATTAAGTTGTCATATACCTTGACATGGTTCCAACATCCTTGCAAAGTGTCCCAAGACACTTAGGATGTATTGGGAGAATAATTTGTGATATTTATTTCTCTCTATTATTTATAATATATTCATAAGGGGTGATGGGTTCTACAAGCAATGGTAAATGTGGGTTGTAAAAAAAATTGGTTACTATTATTTTCCCACTTATGGGCTCATAGAATACTAAATTTAATGAATTAAGGAAGTGGAAAAAGTGTGACCTTTGAGATTCTTCAAGAGGGAGGATGGAAAAGACAATATGTGTCTCTTGGTATCCCATCATTTATTTCATTTAGTTTAATGTTTATCTTGCAAGAATGAGAGTCCAATTTGGAGGATTTTTTTTTTATCTATAATAGGATAATTTTATTGGTATCGAAAGTCATTACATAAAGTTCTTACTGAAAAAAGTAAACTTTCAAACCTTCAAAATATTACAATATATCCTTATGTCTTAAAACAAACTACTGCAAATATAAACATATCGATATAACTATAAAGTCCATGCCCAAAAAATTCCATTACATAATATCCCATTGGCAGAATGTGGAGTTCTGTAATTAACTGCTATCGAACTTACTCACTTCTGTTTGTTCCTACTTCTAAACACTGGTGCCACATCTGATGCATCCTCAACCTACAATCATTTGGCTATCTCTAGCCCATAAGTTCCAAAATTTCCTTCCTCCTCATTCACTTGAGAATTTCTTTTACGCTTCATTGCTTCTGTCCAAAATTTCAACAAAAAACAAAATTTTACTGCCCATTATCATATTTCCTTTTCACTCCTCACAGAGATGTTTTCCTCGCTTATGCCTGCACTTCCTCGACACATTTTTGTAGACTGTCTGCATGTTTCCTTTGGCTATATCCCTAGCCTTCTCCAATTCTATTTTCAGACGATGCCATTTCCTCCCAATATCAACACTATAATCCTTGTTGTTAACCTTTCCCCACAATCAGAGAAAGGGAACCCACCCATAAACTCGCTCTTCATTCTCATCTTCAAAGCACTCTTCATAATTGAAACCAACTCTAGGATATGCCCATTCTAAAATGGACTCTAAACCTATAAGTAATTCTTTATCAAATAACTCCTCAATCACTCGCTTCACCATACACTCCAGCTCGTCCAACTCTAGAGTCTAGGCAATCACCATCAAAATAACATGCACATTGGCCCTTCTTTTCATTTTATGCTCCTCAAATTGCATCCCCAAAATATCTATTGCAACCATAGCTACTGCATCAACCTTATAATTCAACAAAACTAACATGTGTTCCTTACTGATCGGGCCTTTAAATGCCTTATGATGCTTCTTTGTGTCTACTACAAAGGTTGCCTCTATAACTTCAAAAGCTTCAATAAAACCTGCAGAATAAATGACAAAGAAAACCCTACAAATACCGCTACAAAAAAATAGAAATCAAAGTGTGAGAACCTCAAACATAACTCCCCTTTTTTAAAACATCCCATCCAATCTACTATGCATTGGTTGCGTGTGCCACCTTTATTATCAAGTGAAAGGGCGCCACCATTCTCTATTTATTTCAAGAAGTTTTAATAATTAAAAGGCAAGGGAATTCCATCATTAATTATGAGAGAAGATTTTGATTAACTCCATCCTAGGCTGACATCAACAAATAAATTCAATTTTAAACCATAAAAAGCCAATGATCATATTACAATGGACAAAAAGGAGCACCACCCAACAAAACAAACAACACCACACCAACATCACCAATTTGAAAAATCTTAATAATAAATCTTATCCAAACTTGTTGCCCATTTTGACAGAATATCAGTCTCCCTAATTCCTTCTCTTCGAATATGACTAACTTTGAAGTCTTCAAATGACTGAAACAAAGATTAAATCTCCACCACTGCATTTTTTAGGTGCTAGACATTCATATCATTTTTGTTGATTGCATTCACAATCACTTGAGAGTCACCTTCTAAATGAAGTTTCTTGATCTTTAGTTTCTTCCCTGTAAGCACAACAAGAAGTGCAGCCCTCACCTCAGCTTCATTATTTGTTCCATCATGAAACTTTTGAGCCGCAAAAGCAATTAGGTTTCCCTTCCACTCTTTAGCAATCACCCTAGCACTTGATGGGCTAGGATTACCCTTTGATGCACCATCAAAATTAATCTTTATCCACTCATCATCTAGTTTGACCCAAACCACTTTTGAAATATCTTTAGTTATTTTTCCTTTACCATGTAAATCACCTCTATTTAATTTCAAACATGGCCATTCAGTATGCAACCTCCTATCAATCGATGTGTAATCCAAGGTTCCTTGATGATTGAGAAGTTTAGCCTTCATGAATTCCTCAATAGAAGCATAAATTTTGGATTTAATCCTCTCTATTGATTCCATCTTATCTTGGAAAATCCTTCTATTACATTCCTTCCACACTTCCCAAATAATAATAGAAGGGCTAATAAGCCATAAAAGGAGCCATAAATGAAGTTTTATTAGGGATAGGCCAACATTCAAATGTCATTCTAATATTATTTGGTAGAGGACCAATCCAATTAAGTTTAGACTTAATAAAATTCCAACAATCATAAGTATAAGGGCACTGAAGCAAAAGATGATTCACATCTTCTGATGCTAAATTACACATCACATATTTTGTTGGCCCATGAACACCAAACCTCTATTGGAAAAATGGTCAGCACCCCCCTCAGGATTCGTGACATGGCTTAACCGCCTCATGTGTCTTCTATAAGTCTAGTGATTGTATCGGGCATTAATAGGTTGATCTTTTAGTGCAATGACAACTACTACTTGTAACAAGTGGTTTCAGATCTTGGTCACAGGTTTGAATCCCCTTAGGTAATGCTAAGGGGGATATTGTTGGAAAAATTATTAGCGCTCCCCTCATGATTTGTGACATGGCTTAACCATCTCCTAAGTTTTATATAAGTCTAGTGGTTGTATCGGGCATTAATAGGTCAATCTTTTGGTGCAATAGAAACTACTACTTGTAACAACCTCTTCCTTCTTTCCCTAGTTAAAATCTGATGACCTACAATTGATTGAATAACTTGATGAACTGAAGAGACAATGATTAGAGATCACCGAGCTATTAAAGTGATATGTAAGATGATTAAATCAGTCAATATGTTTTCATTGATGTCAACTAGTTTTGACTATACTTATCATGATAGTTACAAACATATGAGCATCTGTAGAAGGAAGAAATGGTGAAGAAATGAGATATTTACATAAGGACAAGATGGATATGAGAGATAAGGATAAGGTACACATTGGGTAACTTATTGATGAGTCTATGGCATTATGTTGTTGACTTGAGCATGTTACAATATTCTATTATGAAGACAAGATCAGAATTGAACAAGTTAATGTGGTTGGTAATTGAAGATTTATGTATACACCGAGTGAGTCTTGTGTATACCAAGTGACAGTATTAACCGAGTTAGTTATCACCGATGCATTCAGTATCAATCGAGTATGGATGAAAACATGAAATGTTATAACAACCGACTGAAATTGATGAGCTATCAATTTCTTATGATTCTGAGGAAAGAGATGAAGTTTGTTATAAGATCCATGGCTGAAAAAATTCACAGATGATCGAAGGGAAGAGAATGAAATGTGTTATTGACACATCTGTTAAGGAATCTTGAAGCGACAAAATGGATGATGGAGATTAAGAGGCAAAATATAATGGCTAATATGAAAATAGTTTACACATCTATTTAGAGACATGAGATTCATTATTGAATCATGCCAGATGAATGGAGACTGTAGAAGATTTCACATGAAAACATTTTTCATGCATACCTGATCAAATTGGTTATAAACAAAACTGAGCTGAACTGCATGCATAACCAAGCATAAGAGATATGTACACCGAGTGAAGTAAGTTGGAGGATATAATAAAGTGAATTGATTATTGACCAGATGAGTTATATTAAGCTTAGCATAGATCTGAATACTTGCAAATTGAGTTGTATTTGAATTAGATCACTACTGTATTAGTTTAACCATTTTTATAGAAAAATCTCTTAATCAAGTGGACTTAATAGTCTTTTGTATTTCCATATGACATTCAAAGAATGTTAAATGTTTTCTTGTTGACCCCATAGTGAATACTAGTCAAGAGTTAACTATTAGTGATAAATCCTCTAACTAGGTCACACCTTACAGTGTGTTTTGTAACCTTTAACAGGGTTGGCTACTAACCAAGCTCACTTCAGAAGAGTGAAATATTTTGGGTTACCGGTCCCAAGTGGTTTTTCCCTTAGCAGGGTTTCCACGTTAAATATTTGTGTTATGTATTATTTGTTATGATTATTTTGCTATCATACTTTACATATTGCATATTTGATTAATCGGTAAAGACAATTTTGGAAATTATTTGTATTCATTAAATGAATAGAAAGACAATTATCTTATCTTACTGAGCTGTTTGATTTGTTGAAAAAGTTTGAAAAAGTACATCTGAGAGTTTGGGACTGTAGGATAATTGATTTAACTGATTCAACCACCCCCCCCCCCCCTCAGTTATCTAACAATTGGTATTAGAGCATATTGGTTGCTTGGAGGAAAGTTTCAAGGACTTGAACTAAAGATCACAAGATGTATAAAAGGGAGGTGCCTAAGTTGAACAAAGACAACTTCTCAACATGGAAAAGTACGATGAGGCTACACATTTGGAATTGAAGAATTTTCTCTTCAACTCCTAGATAATGGGTGCATACAACCAACTATTGGACCTTTAACAGTTGATTAGTTGAGCGATAGACATGAACACAACATAACAATGATAGAGATTTTTGCTACTCTATCCAATGCAAAATTTGAAGATATCAAAGCATGGACTATAATGAAAGAAATGTGGGACAAAATTGCACTAGTTCATGGAGGATATGTAAATGTACTAAGGGCCAGAGCTGAAAGCCTTAGAGGTATATTTGATGATATGAAGATGAAAGAAGGTGAAAAAATCACAAAATGCTCTAATCGAATCAAGGAGGTGTTCAATGCTATCTGAGGAGCAGGAGGTGTTATTGATGAAGACACTGTTGTGAGTAAAATTCTTATAACCTTGCTACCTATCTATGCTATTAGAATCTCTACTATTCATGAAATGAGATCTGCACCGAACAATGTTCTTACACTTGATAGTCTAATTAGTAAGTTGACTACTTTTGAGCTGAATAAATATGATAACAATATTGTACCGAGTGTTGAGTTTGCATTTATGTCATCCTTGAAGATTGGTAAGTCTAGCAGTAAACATAACATAAGAAATGAAAGTGGCAGTGAAAGTGAAGATGAGCTTGATGAGCTTGAAGCACTTATGGCAAGGAGACTTCAAAAAGGTAAAGGTAGGTATAAAGGAAAGTTACCTCTATAATGTTTTAATTGTAAAGAGATTGGCCATATTGCTGCTAGATATCCTAACAGGAAAGATGAAGATAAAGACAATGACCAATCTAGTGATGGAAATTTTGACAAAAGAAACAACCAAAGCTACAAAGACAAAGGAAAGAAGGCATGTTACCTTGTTGGAGATGATGATGTTAATATCGACACCAACACTGATGAAGATGTTGAGGTGGTATTCGTAGCAATGAAAGATGATTTAGAAGAAGAAATGTATGTAGAAACAACACTTATATCTAAAGTTATCAAGGATGATACATGGATTATTGATAGTGGTTGTACACATCACATGACTGGTGATGAGGAAAAATTTGAATATCTTGAACACTATAATGGAGGATCTGTTAAAATGGGAAATGATACACCTTGTCTAGTGAAAGGAAAGGGATCCATCTTGTTGAACAATAAGATTATATGTGAGAATGCATATTGGGTGAAAGGACTTAACTATAATCTATTGAGTGTAGCACAACTGAATAATTTAGGTCACTGGGTTGTATTTGAAAGTAGAAAGGTGAAGATCTATGATGAAACTAAAAAGTTGGTCGGTACTGGTGAACAATCCAAAGGTAATCTATTTTATCTTGATAATAATGAAACTTCTTGTTTGTTGGCTAGAAATGAAGATGTGTGGTTGTGGCATAAGAGACTGTGTCAATTGAATTTTGATAACATGGTTAAGATCAGTAAGAAGAGAAGATTTAGAGGTTTACTGAGTCTAACTAAATCTAACCATGTCATGTGCTATCGAGAATCAAAAAATACAAATCGAGAACCAGGAAGATGCTACCAAGGAAGAAAATGAACTTGAACCGAATGATGAGCTAAGACGAGAGCAAGTGCTGGCAAGATTTGTTAGAAGACACCGTCCACAAAACTAGATTATTGGAGACAAGCAAGCTGGCATGATGACACAAAGTAAGTTAAGACAGAACACATGTTTAGTTTGTGAATTTGAGCCTAAGAATGTTAGAGATGCACTTGAGAATGATGAATGGATTAAGGCAATGAATGAAGAAATTGAACAGATAGAGAAAAACAAAACATGGACATTGGTACCGAGACCGAGTGATAAAAATGTAATTGGTACTAAGTGGATTTTCAGAAATAGGTTGAATGAGAATGGTGAAGTAACTAGAAACAAAGCAAGACTTGTATGCAAGGGATATGCACAAGAAGAAGGTATTGACTATGGTAAAAATTTTGCACCAGTAACAAGACTTGAAGGAGTCAGAATATTACTTGCATATGTTGCACATAAAGGATTCAAAGTATATCAAATGAATGTGAAATCAACATTTCTGAATGGAATTATTGAGGAAGAGGTCTACATAGAATAACCTGAAGGTTTTGTTGATCCAAATCAGAAGAACATGGTATGTAGATTGCACAAAGCAATGTATGGATTGAAACAAGTACCAAGAGCATGGTATGAAAGATTACATGCTTATCTTATTAGTATTAGCTTTGTGAGGACAAGTGACAATAGCAATTTGTACATGAAAGGAGAAATTTATGACAATATTTTGATCGCTGAAATTTTTGTTGATGATATAATATTTAGAGGACATGACAATATTTGTAAATATTTTGCTGATGAAATGAGAAAAGAGTTTGAAATGTCAATGTTTGGAGAGATTAAATTATTTCTAGGTTTGCAAATTATACGACAAAAAGATGGGATATTCATAACACAATAAAAATACATCAAGGAAGTGTTGAAGACTTTTGGCATGGAATATTCAAAACCACTAGGTACACTGATGGTCACAGGATGTAAATTGACAAAAGATGATGAATCAACCAAGGTAAATCAGACCTTATATAGATCAATGATTGGAAAACTAATGTATGTGGTACACAGTAGGCATGATATAGAACATGCAGTTGGGATTGTAGAAAGATTTTCTACCAATCCTAAGGAATCACATATGACTAATGTTAAAAGGATTCTGAGATATTTGAATAAAACTGAGGATTATGGTTTATGGTACAAAAAGGAAGGCAATTTTGAACTATGAGCCTACACTGATGCGGATTGGGTTGGAAACATTAATGACTGAAAGAGCACAACCGGTGAAGCATTCTTTTTGGGAGAAAGACTTGTAACTTGGATAAGTAAGAAACAAGCATGTATTTCTCAGTCTATTGTTGAAGCAAAGTATGTTGTTGCTATTGCTAATTGTTCAAATATTGCATGGATAAAACAATTGTTGGAAGGAATGAATGAGGTGATCACTGATCCAGTGATTATATATTGTGATAACACAAGTGCTATAAACATTTTCAAGAATCCAGCAATGCATTAAAAAACAAAGCACATATCTATTAAGTATCACTATTTGAGAGAACAAGTACAAGCAAAGCAAGTAAAGCTAGAGTTTGTGAAGTATAAATAACAACTTGCTGATATATTTACAAAGCCCTTACCGAAGGAAACCTTTGACTACTTGAGGAGTAGACTAGGGGTCCATCCCCTGTCTATTAGTTAGTAAGGTGATTAGGAGGTTGCATCAACCTATACTTTATCAGAAAATCATTCATGTTGATGTATGTATCTCATGCTTTAGGATTTATAAGGTTGTGAAAAATTATAGAATCTAGGACAGAGAATTGTATATTAGTACATGAAGGTACTTGATTTGGACCGAACAACATAGAACTACTTGGCTGCTGAAGAGCTATTTATTTTCTTTTGGCATTGTTGTCAAAGGGAGAGAGATTTATATGAAATATTAGGGAGAAATATTTCAATGAGACATCTATCCACTATAGGGAGAAAGAATCAAAGAACTAAAGAAGATCAAATCCGCAGGGAGATTTTGCATGGAATGTTGTTGTAGTGATTAAACATATTAAATATCAAGCTAGGGAGAGCTTACTGAGCTACAACATTTATCTATATAGTTGTAGAACAAATGTTTGGTATGGTATGGTATATTTCATATTGTTTATGTTGCCATCAATGCCAAAGGGAGATATTGATGACCTACAACTAATTGAATAACTTGATGAACTAAAGAGACACTGATTAGAGATCACCGAGCTATTAAAGTGATATGCAAGATGATTAAATCAGTCAATATATTGTCATTGATGTCAACTAGTTTTGACTATACTTATCATGATAGTTACAAACATCTGAACATATGTAGATAGAAGAAATGGTGAAGAAATGAGATATCTACATAAGGACAAGATGGATATGACATATAAGGATAAGGTACATATTGGGTAACTTATTGATGAGTCTATGACATTATGTTGTTGCTTGAGCATGTTACATTAGTCTATTATGAAGAAGAGATCAGAATTGAACAAGTTAATGTGGTCGGTAATTGAAGATTTCTATATACACTGAGTTAGTCTTGTGTATACCGAGTGACAATATTAACCGAGTTAGTCATCACCAATGCATTCAATATTAACTGAGTATGGATGAAAACATTAAATGTTATAACAATTGATTGAAATTGATGATCTGTCAATTGCTTATGATTTTGAGGAAAGAGATGAAGTTTGTTATAAGATCCACGACTGACAAAATTTAGAGATGATCGAAGGGAAGAGAATGAAACATGTTATTGACACATCTGTTGAGGAAGCTTGAAGTGGAAAAATGGATGATGGAGATTAAGAGGCAAAATCTAATGGCTGATATGAAAATGGTTTACATGTCTATTTAGAGACATGAGATTCATTGTTGAATCATGCCGGATGAATAGATACTGTAGAATATTTTGCGTGAAGACATTTTTCATGCATACCTAATCAAATTGCTTACAAATAGAACCGAGCTAAACTATAGGCATAACTGAGCGTCAAAGATATATACACTAATTGAAGTAAGTTGGAGGATATAATGGAGTGAAATAATTATTGATCAGACGAGTTATATTGAGCTTAGCATAGATCTGGATACTTGCAAATTGAGTTGTATTTGAATCAAATCACTATTGTATTAGTTTAACCATTGTTACAGGAAAATCTTTTAACCAAGTGGACTTAACAGTCTTTTGTGTTTCCATATGACATTCAAAGAATGTTAAATGTTTTCTTGTTGAACCCATAGTGAATGCTGGTCAAGAGTTAAGTATTAGTGATAAATCCTCTAACCAGGTCACACCTTACAGTGTGTTTTGTAACCTTTAACAGGGTTGACTCCCAAATGAGCTCACTTCAGAAGAGTGAAATATTTTGGGTTACCTGTCCCAAGTGGTTTTTCCCTTAGCAGGGTTTCCATGTTAAATCTTTGTGTTATGTGTTATTTGTTATTATTGTTTTGCTATCATACTTTACATATTACATATTTGATTAATCGGTAAAGATAGTTTTGGAAATTACTGGTATTCGGTAAATGAATAGAAAGATAATTATCTTATCTTACCAAGTTGTTTGATTTGTTGAAAAAGTTTGAAAAATTACATCTGAGAGTTCAGGATTGTAGGATAATCGATTTAATTGATTCACCCCCCCTCTCAGTTATCTAACAAAAATCATGTCATGCACAACAAACCATGCAAAGGCACCGACCTTACGAAGAGACCTCTGGTCCCAACACAACTTAATAGGCCAACCAACATAGGCTTCATTATTCTCCAAAGCCTTATATCCTAATTTGACTGAATAAGAGCCCGAAGTAGTTGCACACCAAATGATTTTATCCTCCACCGAAGATCTTAACACTTTCATTGATTGAAAGAGGTTCATCATGATCCTTTTTTCTTAATCATTCAACCCCGAGTTTTCTAGATTTCTCCAATCATTCAACATAGGCTTCATTATTCTCCAAAGCCTTATATCCTAATTTGACTGAATAAGAGCCCAAAGTAGTTGCACACCAAATGATTTTATCCTCCACTGAAGATCTTAACACTTTCCTTGATTGAAAGAGGTTCATCATGATCCTTTTTTCTTAATCATTCAACCCCGAGTTTTCTAGATTTCTCCAAGTCCACTGAGGACCGAAAGGGGTTTCTTCAATACCAAGGTAATCATCAATCCTATCCCCCCACTGCTCCATCAAAATCATGTTAATATCTCTATACATATTTTCATTCTTCAAAGACTCATAGCCATTCCAAGAGTCTTTCCAAAACAAAGCCTTCCTTCCATTCCCAATAAGCCAAGATAAATGATCCTTGATTACATCTCTACATTCTAAGATAAAGTTCCAAACTGCCAACCCTTTTGGGGGATTTATAATCTTCAATATACTCTCATTATCATTAAATTCTAGGTATTTAGCCTTAAAAATTCTCACCTGAAGTTTGGAGGGATCATTATAAATACTCAAAACAAGCTTAGCTCTGAGGGCATGATTCATTCTTTTTCAATTTCTTATTCCTGCTCCACCTTTCAATTTGGTGTTGCATATTTTATCCCATGAGATCAAGGGCCATTTATCTTCATCATTTCTTCCACGCCAAAAGAATTTCCTCATTCTTTTTCAATGCAACATAACACTTTATTCGGGATCTTTAAACAACTCATAGAGAAAATGGGAATGGTTGAGATAATTGTTTGAGTAAAATTCTTCCTGCAGAAGAAAGCCACTTCCCCTTCCATCCCTCTATCCTTTTGAAACAACTATCAATTAGGTCCTTCCAAATATGATCCTTGCAAACACCTTCAAATAGAGGAACACCTAAATATTTCCCAGGTAAAGAGCCATGTCTGATCTCCAAAATATTACAAAGTTGTCTCTGCAAAGTAACACATGTATTGAAGGAAAAATATTCTAATTTTCTCCAATTAACACATTGCCCTGTGGCAGCAGAAAAGGTGTCTAGGGCAGCTTTAATAACCATGGTCTCCTATGTTGAGGCATCTCCCATAAGTAAATTATCATCCACAAATTATAAGTGGGTAGTTGATTCCATCCCTTTGGCAATTGAAATCCCTTTCCAAACACCAAATTTCCATTTTCTAGTAATTATTCTCCCTAAAGCTTCAGCCATAATAATAAATAGGAAGGGGGATATGGGACCCCCTTGTCTTAATCCCCTTGAAATGTCAAAAAATCCTTGGAGACTGCCATTTAATAAGACTGAAATCCTGGGAGAGTTAATGCAACTTCCTATCCATTTTAACCAATCTTCACCAAAGCCGAATTTTCTAAGAACATCAATAAGAAAATTTCTATTGACATGGTCATATGATTTCTTAATATCAAGCTTAATGATCATCCTAGACACCTTCGCCTATCTAACTATATCTATAGCTTCATGTGCCACTATAATCCCTTCAAAAATAGACTTGTTTAGAGCAAAACCACTTTGTTCTGGGGAAATTAAATTGTTTAGTAGGGGTTTAAGTCTATTTACAATAACCTTGGTAATACACTTATAGATAGTGTTACACAAATAAATAGGCCTAAAATCCTCAAAAGATTGACAATCACCTTTCTTTGGGATCAAAGAAATAAATGTGTTATTGAAATCTTTCAAAATAAAACCCCCAATCCTAGACTCCTCAACCACCTCCCACACATCATTTCCCACAATATCCCATGATTTTTGAAAGAAGAGAGCTGAAAAACCATCTAGTCCAAGGGCCTTATCACTTCCTATACCAAAAAGAGCCACCTACACCTCCTCCTTAGTGATAGGAGCCATTAACCTTATATGTTGCTCATCTATTTAAATTTTTAGAATAATGTCTATCAAATCCTTTGAGCCCTTCAAGACCTTAGCACTCTTTGTAAACATGTTTTGGAAATATCTCACCGCCTCCTTATTAATCTACGAAGCATTTGTTAATAGCATTCCCTGCTCATTCTTAATTGAGAAAAAATTATTTATAGCTCTCCTACTTTCACATATTTGTGAAAGAATTTTGTGTTACGATCTCCATCCTTCAACCATGTTTCTCAGGATTTATGTCTCCAAAAGGACTCTTCTCAAGCAAGAATCTCCTTATAACTTCTTTGCAGCTCTTTCTCCTCCACAAAAGCATTCTCATCCATCCCAAGATATATTATCTTTTCATTTAGAGAGGCTAGGCTATTCTCCAATTTCAATGTTTCCACAAAAATATTCTTAGAAGACACCCTATTCCATATTTTCAATTGATCTTTAACAAATTGCAAATGCTTGAAAAATATGAAAGATTTATTACCTTCCAATTGCGGGGCATTCTCCCACCAGTCAGCAACTTTAGACATCAAATCTGGATCCCTGAACAACATAGCTTCAAACTTGAAAGGGGAGCGCTCCGGAGTAAAATCCTCTTGAATATTACAACTTATAGGGTAGTGATCAGACCTGGTTATGGGTAGAATATCAACACTACATAACCAATTACATTGGTCCCATTGTCCTACTAGCAAAAACCTGTCTAATTTATGAACAATATTTAGGAAACCAATTCTTCTATTAGTCCAATATAAAACCCCCAATCTAAAATAAATTTCAATTAATCCATTATACTAGACAAATTCAAAGAAATCTCTTTGGCTGCTACCCACCCAACCTTTACCACGCTTTTTCTCAACAGGGCTTAAAATATCCTCCCAGTAAAAAATTCCATCATTCCTTGAGTTCAAAATGTCAGTAATGACATTCCACAACATCCTTTTATCTCCATAACTATTTGGTCCATAAATATTTAACACATAAAAATTGGATAAAAGTTGTTTGGAGGCAACTTCAATCCACTGCTAGTTATTTGATTGGTTAATCAAGTGAACCTCCACAATAATTTGATCCCATAAAACACTAAGCCCCCCAAAGGCTCCATTTGAATAAGAAAACAATCATCCCCATTTAATAAAAAGGTTTTTGAAAAGAGCACCATCTACCTCCTTCATTTTGGTTTCTTGTAGTAGAATAATATCTTCCCTCGCCTGATCAAGACCTCTCTTGATCAAACAAATCTTGCCAGGGGCATCACAACCTATGAAATTCCATGAGAGGAGCCTCATTACTATTGGGAAAGGGAATATCCCTTTCTTGATCTCAGTAATTTTGTTTGGTCTGTTACACAACCCGCCATTTCAAGTTTCTCCTTATTAGAACGAGCTCCTCTCTTCCTTCTCTCACCTAGTTTTGGTCTAGTGAGCAAGGAATCTTCTTGTTCTAAACCTATTGGGCTCATAATATTTGGGGTTTTATAAATTCCCATCTCATCTTCCTCCCCATCCTCACTTTGAGAATTGTAGATGGTTTCAGATTCAATCAAATCACCTCCACTATCTCTAGCATAAGAAAATAGGCCTTCTAAATTATGGATAGGGGAAATTCTACCATCATTTGCTTCCCTTTTATTTCTTGCTTCTAAGCATTTCCCCTTATCCTACTAACAGATTCCTCACAGTCCTGTAGATTCTCCTCACCTGGGTTATCCCCTTTGTTTTCCTCGAAAAGCATCATATCCTCAAATCTATGATCCCCTCCCAGAATATTGTCTTGAGGGCCATTTTTCTTCCATGTAATTATGGATGGACTTACTTCCTTAATAATACATTGATGTGAAACTCCTACACTCCCTCCATTTAATCTCTTAGAGTGTGAAAGCGGGTTTTCCAAAAAATCCTCCTTTACACTTTGAACAACTAATCTATTCTGATGAGAAGAGAAGGGTGTCTCACATACCATTTGCATGGACATTTTAGCCTAAGGTTCCACACTCCCTTGAAAGGTTTCTGTCATGAAAATTTTGTCAATCTCCCCCAACATCACTCTGTCCTCCAAAGTATTGCAACTGGCCAAAACACAATCTTCCTTATTAGAGGATTCTTGTTCTAAAAGAGAACTATCAACATTATCTTTCACTTATGTTAGTTGAAGCAAACATTCTATCATTCTCACCTCCTTAGTGTGCTTACCTTTATCCATAAAGCCATCATTTCCCCTTGAAGATGTCATTCCATCGCTCTTCACATCTTCTACCACCAACGACTGCCACCATTCCCCTTTATCAGTGTGTATTATTATATGAGAGGGAAGCTCATAACAGGTTTGTCTCCAGGCTATAAATTTTGGTGTGATAGAAAATTTCTTTGTATTAACCATCTCCTCGCTTCTAACAAACTTCCCCAGAGAGTCCCCCAAAATCTTTAAAGTTTCAGCTCTCCTGTATTCCTGCAGTGGGTTTTCCAATTTAAACCAAATAAGAGTGTCTTTAATAGTTTCCTTCTCCAAATTGAAATTTATTGTCCATATCTTCATATACAGACCCTTCCCCTCTATTATATAAGGGTCATTTCCCAACATCTAATCCCTGTCCTCCTTAGATACACATAAAATGAGATAAAAACCATTGTTCATTATTTTCATTGATATGAAGGAGCTTTGCCAATGTAGTTCACACCATAATTTTATTTTTTTGTAAGAAGGCCATGGCCCAAGCCATTTTAAAACTAAAGCCCTTTCCTCCAACATTTCTCTATCCTCCATCCATTAAGGATTAATAAGCACTAATGTTGCATAGGAGGTTGCAACAACTATGTTGGCACTCACTGGAGGGGCTAGATCTTGTGTTCAATTATTCACACCATTAATCTCCAAACCTCCTGAGGGTTTCTTCCTCTAGAACTTCTCCTCAATCTGCTAAAACTTAAAACCCTTTTCAATCGGCAAGGATCCTTGAAAACCTTTATGCATGCTTGCTCTCTCCTCCCATATCCTTCCATTCCTTTTGAAATTAGATTGCTCATTGTTCCAATGGTTTGTTTCCTTCCTATCCTGAATAAAACTACTATAGGAATTCTACCCTTGCTTGTTGAAAGGCCATCGATGTTGTTGCCTAAGATCTGCAACAAAAAAAACCCTTCTAAAACTAAAAATTATTTCCCGCCCTTGGCCGCCATGACCGTTGCTACTACTGCTCCATTACTGTTCAATCTTTTTTAGTTGGAGGAAAATTATTACAATCTATATTAATGTCCTTTTATTTATGTGGAGGCATCCCAAAGGTTCTAGTTGTGAGGAATGAAGAGGAATATTTGGTCATCTTTATTAGTAGTTTTGGAGCTCTTGCAATTCTTTAAATTCAACTATTTTGGTGTAGAATATATATAACAATTGAATGCAAATTTCTCTATAGAAAAAAAGGACATTTGGGAGGCATAAGGAGGTTGTTTACATGTATATAGATACAACTATGGTGGAGGCAAAGAGGAGAGTGTAAGTGATTGTAACTTCTCTAATTTTGATAAATTAAACTAATTATTTTAAAGTTTTCCAAAATATTAAATAATAAAAGGATGACTTTAATTTTAATTAATTAAATAAAAAGTGACTAAACCAAAATTATATTATAAAGATATTTATTTAATAAAATTTTCTATCTTGTTCAAGAACTGACTCCATGAGAGAGACTCTGGAAGGTTTACCAAATTTTTGTAAAAAGAGGGTTTCGAAAGGTAGTTGATATGTTTACATATTATTCGAATTTGATAAGTAACTGGTGCTTTGCATTGGGGAATTGCTAGAGATGAAAACCTTTAGTGATCAGAAGGGCTAGACAAAAACCTGGCTCTTCCTAGGAGGGTGGATTTGTGATGGAATTCACACATGTAAATTTTTTGAGTCTCAATTGGAAACAAATTTATAGATAAGTTTTATTATCATATTTATCATTGTGTTTGCTAGAAAAGTTTATATTTAAGTCTAAGGCTATCAATATTGGGATCGATATTCCTGACGTATAGACATTATTATTCTAGGAAGTAATAAATTATGCATATGTGAAGTCTAATATTGCAATATTGATCCTAGTTGTAGCTCTTGATATTGATTTCTCCATGGTGGTAAAATATATTGTGTAATAGTAGTTTGGTGATTATATGGTGGACCCAATGTAAGGTGTTACCAATGTATGATGTTACCATGGTAAGCTTATTATTATTAAAGCTAGATGTCAAGGCTGTTAAAGTAATTAAATTAAATTGTATTCTGATAATTTTATAATATTGTGGTTCCTTATCAATCTTCCCAGTAATAAATTATACTAAAGTTATTATGTGAAGCATATGGAAGTAATTTGGACAGATGTATTAATCTGGTGAATATAATATTCTAATTTGGGCATTATTATCATCAGAAAATATATTGCCATGAACATTAAAGGTTGAAGGTGATAATTATTTGCAGCACTAAAGTTTGGGAGTTATAAAATCACCTAGAATAATATTACGACACCATATAGTATAATCAAGCATCGAAGCTAGAGGTAATATTCATTACGACATACCACTCATCAAGCTTTCAAGAGTGCATAGAGACTATATTACATGTGTGGAATAAATATTTGAGCATGTGGCATGTATTTAGGATGTTGGTAAAGGTTATGGTAGCTGTAACATGAAAGCTTGTAAATGTATGCATGTGCATGTTACTTTTCCCCCTATACATTTTGGTGAACCCAACACTTTCACTCTTTATATCTTTTGATTAGGTGTTAGATTTCCTTTGTGTGTCTTACCTTCATTATTTTGTAGATATATTACATCGTGTGCTTTGTGTATGCATTGTGTCTTCTTTGCATTTCATTTCATAGTTGGATTTATATCTATAGTTCATAATTTATTGTGGTTAGATCTTCCCTTGGTGTTTGACAACCCTTTTTGTGATCTCCTTTTAGCTTTTCTATTCTTTGTGTATGAGCTTCATTACTTTAAGTCCAACCTATAACATTCCAATTAGAAGAAGTCATAGACTCATGGGTTCTTTTGACCCTGATTCTTCCTTCTTCCCTAGAAATCTTGATGATAACTTTATCTATCATAATCCTAATCCTTCCATGGAGAATAACTCTTCTCATTCATCCCATGATAAAGATGAAGCCCTAGGAGTTGCTCCCACTTAAGTCCAAAAGCTTACTAGTGACCTTGAAAAGATGAAAAGTTAGCTTATTCAAGGGAATCATAACCCGGATACTATCTCCGCTATTGAGGCTATCAAGAAATTTATCTGTCATAATGAGAATAGTGTTAACCTTTTGCATGGTATTTCTCACCTTGTTACTTCTAATGTTAAGCCTTTAGCTTAAGAATCTCAAAAGTTAGGATATGTTCCACCTGCTATTAGTATTGAACCTTCATTGCCTATCTATATTCCTATGTCTATAATTACTACATATTCTCCTCTTTTGACCACGTCTGTGCAAGTTTCAAATCCTATCAACATGAGTCTTCCTAATGCCTCTGTTCCATCTCTTCATGTGAGTGCTCCACCTATTTCATTGCCTACCTCACAACATTCTTATCATAGTGTCCCTTATACCTATTCCAATTTTCTTCCTCCCGTGGTTCCAAGTGTTCCTCTAGTTACTTCTAATATCTCTACTACTTCATACACTTTCTATAGTGTATCGAATGTGTCTATACCTCCTATTTCCTCTAATGATTCCACCATCACTAGTCTTGCTCAAACAGTTTCATCCTTGCAATAATAACTTGGTTCCTTGATTCAATCTAAGTTTAATGTGCCTATGTGTGACATGGGAAGTCCTTTATCCTTAGACATTATCTACATGGTTGTCCCTCAACAAGTTGATATGCCTTTCCTTGAGAATTCATGCTAAGACCTTTCAAATCCTATGTAGCTACTATGCTCGTGATCATAGGATTATGACTAAGTTGTTCGTTAGGACCTTTTGTGACAAGGCTTTACAGTGGTATTTTTCCTTGCCTCCTTATTCTATTGATTCTTTCCAAAAGCTTTCTAATGCCTTCATAAAATAATTTTAAAATAACATTGGTCTGCAAGTATATGTGACTGATTTGATGCATTGTAAATAAGGAGTGAAAGAAAAAGTTATTGATTTCATTGGTAGATTTAAGAATTTATATGCTCAAATTTCTTATCATATGCATGATATTGATATACAACACATGTTTATTTCTAATTTACAAAAATAAATTACAGATAAGATTCTTCTTAATAAATTTACCTCATTTTCCCATTTGTGCAGTGCTTCACCACAATCAATTACAAGTGAGTCAATTTGAGAGCACCACTCCAATGGTTTTGTACCTGTTGATAAGAGTGATTTTACCTCTAATCAGAATAAATATCATAAACCAAACAACTATGTCAAGATTAACAAGGCGTCAAATATGCTAGATGAACAAGTAGTCATTGCATCCAAAGGTGTCACTTCTTCTTCCTATATTTTTTGCTTGAATCATAAGTATACCCTCTTTATGAGTCTTTACAAACTATAATAGAAAATTTGTTAAATGCTAATATCATTAAACTTCCTCCTATTAAATCCATTCATCCCGCTACGATGGCTTCCAAGTCTTTTGATTCTAAAGCCTTTTGTCCATACCATCATCAACCTGGCCATGATACCAAGAGGTGTTATTCCTTGAAGAATACTATAAAAGACTTGATTGATTCCAATGATTTATCTATTAATGCTGATGATATTAGTGGAAATAAATTTGTAGCACCTCCTAACCCAAATCTTCAGATTTATACCAATCCTTTGCCTTCACATTCTACCAACACTATTGCCCAACCTTCTTCATCTTCTATGCAGATTACCTATGATTAAATGTTGAAAGAAGAAAACAACCATGTTGTTAATCATGTGGAGCATGAACCTGAACCTAAACCTCAACCTCAACCAAAATCTCAACCTCATCCTAAACCTAAACCTCAACCTAAACATAGTAGAGAGCCTTTTATTATATTTGACCATTCTGAAACCATTAAGGCTCCTCATGGCCCGCTTTACATTGTTGCTAGGGTTGGTAGGACTCATTCCTATAGTTATCTTCTTGATCCTACATTTATGGTGAATGTTATCACTCAAGATAATCTCTTTCATAAACATTTACAATGTGATTTCTATGATATGCCAGATGCTTGAATTCATACAAGTAATGGCTTCTTTTATAAACCTCATGGTTCCATCTCTTTTCTTGTTGAGATTTGTGGTAAAGTAATGGATAGTAAATTTTTTTTAATCCCTACTTTTGATTAATTTCAAGTGAATCTTGGTCTCCCTTGGTTGTCTTCCATGCAATTCATTGCTTCTCCTATTCACAAATGCATTAAATTTCCTCATGATGGTGAGATTAAGACAATTAACCATAGTCTCTATCACCCTTCTAGGCCTATGGATTGTGTTTCCCTTGAATTATTTTGGCCTTCCTTACCTACAACACCTCTGACTCATCTTGATTACCTTTTCTGATCCTATCAAGCCTTTAACCAGAGAAATATCATTGAGTTAAGTATGCCTAAGCTTTATCTTACCTATGGTCTTTTGCCTATACCATATATACCTCATTTGTCTGACTCTTCAAATTCCATTTAGAAACCTCCTCCTATCTCTCAACCTAGTGTGGTTCCTTATGTTACCCCTTCACAAGGAGAAAAGGACTCAATGTTGATTGGTCCCACTCTGCAACCTATCTCTAGTAAGACCAAACGTAAGTGGCATGCCCATGACCATTGATAGAAACATAAAGATAAATCAAAGACATGTGTGCATGCTTCCCAAACCATATTACCTTCCTTTGACCAGCCCATGCTTGAGCCCATGGAGGAAAATAATGATCCAAATAAAGTTAAAATGGATAAAAATGATGATTCTATTCACATTTTGGATTCTATTGTGATTAATCTTGATGAGGAAGATACACTTGATGATCCTATTGATACTAATAATGCTTTAAATAGTGATAATGATGAATATGAAACTATTGATATTGATCTTGAATTTGCTAACATGCTTTCAAAAAAGTTGTCAATTACTCCTAGTCTTGAACACAATGACCCTCGAAATGGTTCTTGTTTGGAACTGGATATTGCTCCTACTGTGTTGGATGCTTCTCCTCTTGCAAGTTTCTCACCTTCCCTACATGATATAGACCAAGATGGGGGGGATGCACTTGATTAGCCTCTCTAGCATGGTAGTCTTTGTGTTCCTTTTTATTGTGTTGTGATTCCCCCATGTTGTGTTTGCTATATGTTTGTTTAGATTTCTTTAAACGACCCTTGTTGCTCCGTTGGTGCAAGGTGATAAAGGAATAAAAAATGTTGTATCATTCTTCTATTTGTATCTTTCTTCTTTTATACATTGTTACATGTGTTATTGTTTGTAAATGTGCCTTTGTGTAGTCCACTTGGGATTTGTGACATGGTAGCATTGAATCTTTTTGGTCTCTGTGATATTGGCCCAAAACAAATCTTCTTCGTAACTCTTATGTGTTTTTCCTCCATTGTGTTGTAGTTCTAATTCCTTTGGGGAATGATGACATTTTATTTGACATAATATTTCATATATTATCTTATGATTATTCTGAACCCAAAGTAAGTAGATCTCTTTTTGTGCTTATCTTTATATTATGTGTCTATTTCCCTTGATTTGTCTTTGTTTGGGGGCATTTTATAGTGGAAACATATATAGTGGATGCATGTATGCTCTGTTAAAGCCATTTCTCTTGTTAAGGTACTTGCAATAGCTTCAACATGGGGTCATACACTTTGCTCACTTTTTACACACACTCACTTTTACATAAATTATTTCTTTATTGAGTCTCTTTATGGATTACTAAATGATCATAAAGACTAGATTCTCTTTTGTTCTCTTCTTGGATTGCAAACAATCTGGTAGTTTGATCCCTTTGCAGTTTCTATCTTTGATCACTTAAGTATGTACACATCGTTAGGTTTGGATTGCCTATTTTTTTATTTTTCTCTTTTGAATAAGAATTTTTTCTGAGGGTGAATCCTCAATGGGTTGAATAGCATGCACACACACTTGATAGATCATTCAAATCCATCTTTTGCAGTAGCTCTATCTCTTTGTGTGGTTCACAGTAGGATGTACACTTCATATTGGGAAAGTTAATCACACTTCTTTTCTTTTCTATTTATGTTAGTGATATCTCTCTTGTTATTATTTCATAGTTAACAAGGATTTGATTTTTCTAGGGGCTTGATGGATTCTTTATCTCCTTTTACGTGATGAGATCATCTTATTCCTTTTGCTTTACTTTACCAAGAGTTTGTGTTGAGCCCATACTCTTTCTAAAGTGGGGACTAAATATATCATCTTAAAAAGGAAGCACCCATGTTAGGACATATTTATCCCTCCTTATTAGATACTTTAGACTCAATTCAAACACCTCATATAGATCCATGGATGTGCATATGCTTCTGTGCTAGTTTGGGCCATGTTTTGTCCCTTTCCATGCTTCTTTTTCCCACTTTCTGAGACCCCAAGACAATTATGGAAGGCATTTTCCTTTAGGTCTAGGCCAAAATTTGGCCTTGACCCTCAGATCTAGGCCAAATTTTTGCCCTAACCTTCTTGGTCACCCTCTTCAAGATCGCAGGCCCTTTTGGAATTTCAAATTTCTTTCCACCTTTTGGTTGATTGTTTTCAATTTTAGAGATGAAATGGGTATAAATAAAGGCCTTCCATCTTCATTTGATACATACCCAAGCACTTACATTGAATAAAATGTACATAAAAGCCTTCAAATTGCATTCAAGAGTAATCTACAAGCATTCATAATCATTTTTGGAGAATTCAAGGATATCCTTTGGCAACACTTCAAGACTTAAAACATAGGAGATATATTTAATTCTAGGAGCTTTCAAGGAGATTTTAAGGAGTTCATTGGAGGCTGTTTTATCATTCTTTCATGTTTTTGCATCCACCTTTCAAGATCTATTCCTTCCTTGATGATAATGGAGTTGGCAATCAAGGAAGGGCTTATTCATTCTTCATTCTTCATTCTTGCATACCCGATTTGAGTACATGAGTACATCTACATCCATTGATCAATTGAATTGGTGAGGTGGATCTATAGAATTTGATTGATACATCATAATATTCTACAATATCATTTTACATTGGAGCTCTTCTTCATCCTTATGGAATACAGATATGAATCCTCCTCAAGGGTTTTTACAAAAGTAAGGTAAATTCATACATTTGCTTTACTTTTTACATACATACTTTCATATTTACATTTAAGGTTGGTTCCTCAACTAGGATTGATGGAGGTAAGCCCCCAAAAAACCAAACAAAACCATTTTCCTTGGAGGATCAAAATTTTAGAAGTTTTAGATCCACTTTTCAGGAGTTCCAAAACATGACACAGACACAGATCTAGAGATAGAGAGTTCGATAGAGAAGGTATAGGCCAAAGTTTGGCCTCATCCTACATCTAGGCCGAACCCAAGTCGACATAGACCTAGAAAATAGGCCTAGTCCTAGAGAAAAGGGATTTATGGGTTTTGTTTGTCTCGCAATTTCAGATTTGGATCTATCCCTTTTTGTTGTTCTGAGTGTAGAAATGCAAATCAGAATTGGACTTGACTTCTAAAGGTGAGTTTTAAATTTACATTATTTACTTTGTGTATTCACCTTTTAGATATTTCATATTTAATTAGATTTAGCATCTTTCCTTCTTTCCTTGTTAATTCCCAAAATCTAGGCTTAAAGGAACTTGTATCTTCTTTCCTAGCTCTTGGATC